>JAGDYQ010000386.1:200740-211131 GCA_021962125.1 Bulinus truncatus
ACGTTTATTATCCGGAGCGTCAAATATCCGGACCAGTTTTTTTTTTGTGTGTCAACTATGTGCAGGCAGGCTACTGTATATGAATACGATTTCTACCAGTGCAATACTCAACAGATGTTTCGCGTGATTATTTTCCACATGTAAGTAAATTGTATCTCATTATGTTTAATACAAGTGATTTTTTTGCCCCCCCCCCCTGAAAGTTTGGTCTAGTTGCGCCTCTGGCATTCTACAGCAGGGGGGCCAGGCCAATAGGTTTGATGGGTGACGCACTAAACTAATAAAGAGCCGTATGTGGCTCTAATGGTCGCATTGTTATATTCTATTACGGGTCCCCTTTAGGACCGTTGTCAATTAGAGGGGCCAAACAGACGATTCGGCTCAAAGCCGATCTGAATGCTGCAATACACACTAAGTAAATTTGTCACTTCAACTTACAGGTAATGGAGTGAATACGGATTCATGCACGGATGCCCGCATGCACGTGTCCTGATTGGATGTTGTCTGCAAGCCAGAATAAACCGCACTAAACTGCATCGTCCCTATACAGCAGTCACTTCGTGTGCTTTGGTCGCACCTCTCGATTTCGAGGTGTTGTAACTACTAGTCAACTATAAATACTGCAATGGTATCCACTTACACCTCACCAGATTTCAACTACACAGGTAAGGGAGAGGGATGGCGAATATTCATCACGCGGGCAATTGGCACGCCAGAGAATTTCACTGGCACGCCAAAAGATTTACATTTGAGTAATAAAAAAAAATTCATTTCAATTACTTTTTTTTTTGGCACTTTTGATTAAGCCTATATGTTCTTTAATCTATAACGTTGATACTCGAACTTATGCAATTCATGACCCACTTTTAAACATGCTCCTTGTGGGCGAACCACCCTAAAATGTATTCTCGATTAAGAAATTATGAAAAAAAAATTTCGCGACCATACAGTAGAACGTTGTTTATCTGAACGTTTATTATCCGGAGCGTCAAATATCCGGACCAGTTTTTTTTGTGTGTCAACTATGTGCAGGCAGGCTACTGTATATGAATACGATTTCTACCAGTGCAATACTCAACAGATGTTTCGCGTGATTATCTTCCACAATAAAGGTAACATTGCGATATTTTGCACCTATTTCGCTTTTTCATCAAGCACGTTTCCCGCATGTGATGATTTTTAATATTCGTACAGTGTCCGGTTTCATATACAGCATGGATCGCATTCGGATTTCGTTTATCCGAACTATCGCGTATCCGAACGGTGTCCGGTCCCAATTGATTCGGATAAAAGGCGTTCTACTGTATTTATAATTAGATCGTGACCTACTTATGGGTCGCGACCCACACGTTGAGTGTCTACTGTCAATATGTCATGACGGCCTCGATGAGTTGTTCGTTCCGACGTACCGGTCGCTACTTGCGCTGTGTTTGATTAAGTTATGGCCGGAGTTTGCCGCAGATGATCCCCCCCTCCCCCTTTACTGAAAAACCTAAACGCCGGGGGTTAAATATTTGTCTACATTCTGTACGGATAACCAGACCCAGACAGAGGCGCAGCGAGGGGTGGGTAGGGGGTCATCATGCCCCGGCCGCTACTCACAAATGGGGCGCCAAATGGTATATTTTACACATAATATTTTATGGTTTTCGCATGGGAACGGGGCGCTGTATTAAAAAGGTATTGTGCCCCCGGCGCGTGTTAAGCTCGATACGCCACTGGACCTAGAGCCGTTCTCGGGGGTGGGGGAGGGGCTTAGGTGAAGGTACATTTGGAGGTTCTTGGGAAAGTTAATCTTAGGGACCCTAGACAAAAAAAAAACGCCGCTAAGGCCACCACCTGCTAATGTTGGGCGCCCCCCCCACTGAGTCTTTGAAAACGGGGGGGGGCACTTTTCACAACTACTAACTGTCATTTTAAATTGTTTTAGTCCTAGACCCACAACAAGTGCTGAGATTTTTTTCCGTCATCGTGGCTGGCTAATAACAATCCAGATAGGAGCGGGCTAGTGGGGGGGGGGGCTTCGTAGCATTAGTGTGTGTGTGTGTGTGGGGGGGTTGCCGCCCATCCGTAAGAACGGCCCTGGTTTATAACCCTGGGTGTCAATTTATAAAAGCTAAAAGTAAATGGAGTTAGCTGCCAACCAGCTCTAGATTATGCTTAGGTGAATCACACTGTACATTTAATGCCCGGTGGAGGCTTAGAGTCAGTCCGTGACCTCATTTGGTTCACATCCAACTAGAGCGGACACATAAGCTTAGTAATCTTAAATTGGTCTCCCTTGATTTAGTCGTTTCACTTATGATTAAAAAAAAGTCATTAAAATGGAGTTAATTGGTTACACTGTGGTTAACTTTGTGTTTAAAACTTAAAAAAACAATTGGTTAAACTGTGGTTAACTCTGTGTTTAAAACGTAAAAAAATTGGTTAAACTGTGGTTAACTCTGTGTTTAAAACTTAAAAAAATAGGTTAAACTGTGGTTAACTCTGTGTTTAAAACGTAAAAAAAATTGGTTAAACTGTGGTTAACTCTGTGTTTAAAACTTTAAAAAATTGGTTAAACTGTGGTTAACTCTGTGTTTAAAACTTAAAAAAATAGGTTAAACTGTGGTTAACTCTGTGTTTAAAACGTAAAAAAAATTGGTTAAACTGTGGTTAACTCTGTGTTTAAAACTTTAAAAAATTGGTTAAACTGTGGTTAACTCTGTGTTTAAAACTTAAAAAAAATTGGTTAAACTGTGGTTAACTCTGTGTTTAAAACTTAAAAAAAAAACACAACAACCCAGCAACAACCAGACTTTAGAATTCAGTTATTTACAGTTAACCTTTTATTTCTGCAGAAAACGGACAGTGGGGGCAATGGTCAGTCTGGACGTGTACTCATTCATGCGGCTGGGGGAAAATAGTAAGAACAAGGTAAGAACATATTTATACGCACTCAGCCATAAACAAGAACTAACCAAATAAACTGGCCCAAACAGATTGATGACTGTAAAAAAAAAAGTCAATATTGGTGTATGTATGTATGCTTACATTTATGGTGACCAAATCTTTCTGGGGGACCGGCTAGAACACTACCCTCCCCCCCCCCCCCACACACACTTTTCTTCTCTGGCCTCCCAAAGAGTTAAAAAATGGTTTATGCAAATTAACTTGGACGCCATTTCATGAAGAACAAAGGATACCCATATTAGTACACATCTCGAGGGATTCTTAAAATTGTGTGGGCTACTTTGTGCGGTACCGTGTGCTCTACTTTGTGCACTACTGTGTGCGCTGCTGCCCTTGTGCGCTACTGAGCGGTACACAGGTATCTCCCTAAACAGTACGCACAACATTAGTGACTTCTGCTGTATTGCTTGTGCACGCGCTTGGCAAATAGTATGTGTGTGCGTACTCGCGCGTAGGACTGAGAGGGAACGCTGGTTGACACCGATAATTACCGCATCTATATAAATATCTTCCGTCTCAAGTCTGTCTGCTGAAGATCGAAAGTAAGAATTCTGTTTCCTGTTTAAATAAATATTAATGGCCTCTTTGTGTGAGCCAGAGATTTTCCGAATCCACGGACTGGCAGCGGACGCTTCGTATGGTTAAGTTGCGGACTCGCGGACTGACGCGGATCCTCGCGCCCTTGCCTGTAATAATTTAGTTTTAATAGATACTTTACTTATTCGTAAACTTTTGCCACTGAATCTGAAAATAAATCAATAAATAAAAGTGGCTTTTTGAAGAATAAAAAACAGGGAGTGATGTTAAACAGGGATGATAACATTAATGTTAAAACATCTAAAAAATTTCAGCAATGCGGACGTGCGGACTGACTGCAAACCAATGTTGTAAGATTCTGTGGACGCGGATCATTGATAGAAATCCATGGACGGACGCGGACGCTAAATTTCAAGATCCGCACACCTCTGGTGCGAGCCTCGATTTGATACATGTTTTTAAAAAAAATAATCTCGTAACGTAAAATAAATAGATCCATATAATAACATTGGCTTATTCATGATAACCTCAAAGTTGAACTATGACATATCTTTATGCAAAAAGGTTTTGCAGGTTTTAGATAGTAAATAATAATAACCCGTCTCGCTAATAAATTTTGTTTGTTTTTTTATTTGTCGCTTCATCGTGTAAACCACCGGTTCGCAATCCCCAGAATGTGCAACGATCCGCCACCGTTGAAAGGTGGGCTACCCTGCCAGCCGCCCAACGCCTCTGAGCAGAGGAGCCCGGATGATTGCCGATTGCATTATTGCCCGCACGGTCAGTGAACACCCACTCTGTGGACTGAAAATTAATTTACTTTTTGAAATATAATCCATCTTGTTGCACACACTTGGCTGTTTTATTTAACGAATTGTTGTGTGTGAGCTATTTATTTCCTCCAGGTTTTGCTATCTGATTTTCTTTTACAAGCACCGAGGAAAATATTTGAGATTTTAATCTATATCTTTAGAACGTACGGGGTGCCGAATACTCAAATGATCGGAGTTGCCCGTTATTAACAAAAGTCCCCCTTTACAACTAACGTTGTTCGTTGTACGACGCAGGCTCCTATTCTACTCATGTACGACGATCGAAGCTGATTATATTATCGGTTACTTTGTTTAAAACGAGCCACTGGTGTAATGGATATACAGTCGATTCCGCTTAATTGGGACACATCGGGACCGAGGCTTTTTGTCCCAATTAAGCGGCTGTCCCAATTAAACATACACATTTACTATTGGCTTCTTGGTTTGGTTTCTTTGAGATTTGTCCCAAATAAGCGGCTGTCCCACTTAAGCGGTGTCCCAATTAAGCGGAATCCTTGTGTAGTTAGTAGTCGATAAGGTTAGAAATCAAATGTTTGACGAGTTGTAAAAACACTGATGTGTGATAATTTGGTTTAAGTGGCGGCCGTTTGGAGTTGGCGCGTGTGGCTCATGCTCAAGGCTCCTTTCAGGACCGGGGCTCCCACTGTGATTGGCGATTCTTTTGTCACCTGGCCGTAAGGCAGCAAAACTCTAGCCACACCCAGGTCCGCACCCCCCCCGTCCCTTCCCCCACCTTTCGCACATGTTCCGCGCTTCGCTTTTGATTGGTGTTAATGACAAAAAAAAAAGAAAAGATATATTATTGCATCATCAAGTAAACTACATGATGTAATCATATTTTAAAAAAAATGTATAAGAGAAACATAACTTTTTTTTCGGTTCCATTATAAGGGGAATAAATGTTTCATGACCCCCCCCCCCCATTACTCCACCCCCCACCCCGCTTAAACATTTCCAGGGAGGGCTCACAGGCTGTTAAAGACGGCACTGCTGTAACCGTTACATTAGTTTTTCCCAGTCCTCGGTGCTGCTTGACATTATAGGCTACTACTTTTTGATTTCACCCGCCAGAGTGTGGCTTCCAGTCGTGGGGGCTTGACTGCAACATGACCTGCTTCAACTGCTTCGGTGACTGCGACAAGAACAGCGGGAGCTGCTCCCTGTGCCTGGCCGGCTACTTCAACCCGCCGGAGGGCCCCCTTAACTGCTCGGTCGGTGAGTGGGATTTAGTAGTTGGTGAGTGGGATTTAGTAGTTGGTGAGTGGGATTTATTACTGCGGTGGAGGAAATGAGTCGAGTCTGCGTGGCACCCCCCCCCCACCCACCCAAAGAGCGACTTTGTTGCAGTCTAAGAAAAAGATAGTCATGAGTGCGTTGAAAAATATTAACGGTTTCAAGGTTACAAAACCTACGTAATTTTTTTTTCTTTTAGTTCATAGCACGAAAAAGGTCCTCGGGAAAGACTTCTTAAAAAAAAAATGACTTCTTTGCGCGTAAATTGTTAAAGAAGATGCTTTTTAAAAACGTGTTTGGGTGTGCTTCTCAAGGTAGATATATTGCTTGAGTGATTAACTTAATCGTAACTGTTTAATGGAGGTCATTTATTGACAAGTTCGGGCTTACTTGTTATTTTTTCTTTCTTCTGTCTGTCCACAGAATGTCCAGAAATGACCTACGGCTACGAGTGTCGAGGATCATGTTACAACAAATGCAGCAAAGAGTGTCTGGACAAGCAACTGGGCACTTGTGGCAAGTCGCTTTTAGTCCGATCTCTCTCGCTCTCTTTCTCTCTCTCCCTCTCTTTCTCTCTCTCCTCTCTCTCTCTCTCTCTCTCTCTCTCTCTCTCTCTCTCTCTCTCTCTTTATCTCTCTCTCTGTAGTTCTCTCTTTCTCTCACTCTCTCTCTCGCTTTCTCTCTCTCTCTCTCTCTCTCTTTATCTCTCTCTCTCTCTCTGTAGTTCTCTCTCTCTCTCTCTCTCTCTCGCTTTCTCTCTCTCTCTCTCTTTATCTCTCTCTCTGTAGTTCTCTCTTTCTCTCTCTCGCTTTCTCTCTCTCTCTCTCTTTCGCTTTCTCTCTCTCTGTATTTCTCTCTTTCTCTCTCTCTCTCGCTTTCTCTCTCTCCCCCCCCCCCATGGTGTCGAAGTGAGTGTGGATTGGGGTGACCACAAAAACAGCCTAATATACTCGTCATGACAAAAGTGGGTAGCTTGTTCTAACCACCAGACGCGCCATAGTAAATAATATCACTCAATAAATGCTAGAATGCTACAGTTGAGCTGAAAACTAGTAAAAGAAAATATGGGAAGCGAGCGAAATCAGACCCGTTTAAACTACGGCTCCGGAGGGTAGGGGGATGGGGGAAATACGACCGGACAGGTTATTTGATCCAGCGCGCGCGCGTCCTTCAATCTTCCCCGATCATCTTCGATCGTTCACACCGATGACGTCTACATTGATTTGTATATTACTGTATATCACCACTCCCTCCATCTGCTCTTGGTCCAGCCCTATTTTGGCCGTCGGTTCAAAAAGTTTGCCCACTCTTGATCTAAACTGTGCACTGGTAATTAATCTTGCTTGAATGTTGATTTTTTTTTTTCTGAAGAGTACGTGCGAAACTGCTTTGATATATCGTACACACTGAATTTATTCCGACGAGTGTGTCCGATGCTTTGATGTATTTGTTCGTTTATTTTTAAACAACGACGAAAAGGAATAACTTTGCGCGGGCAAATGTTTCGGACTGCTGGCCACATCAGGTTCTTCAATTTGACAAGAAGTTGGGGGGGGGGGGGGGAGTGTTTTATGAATTACATGAACTTGTAAACGTCACTGCTATGATCAAGTGGACGTAAGCGGAGCGCGAACCGGATCAAACCGCCTGACGTGCTGGACATAGCCCGCGGGCTGTACTTTGCCCATTTCTGGTCTAATGGTCTTACCGTTACAGTGTTCTCTCCCCTCTGCAGATGATGTCGTGGGTATCCCGTTCATCGACAAGGGCTACTACTACTACTTCATGTATCTGATTATCGTTCCTGTACTGACAGTGTTATCGGAGCTTTTAAAGTAATATTTACATTATATATATATATATATATATATATATAGAAGGCCGTAGTCAGGATTTTGTTGGGAGGGGGGGGGGGCTGTGCGGCTTGGGGGGGGGGGCTGTGCGGAGAGTTTTATATAAGGAAAAATTGGAACACAATGATAAAGAAGTATATTTTATTATAAAATTTGATTTTTAGAATTAATTTGGGGGGAGGGGCTGTAGCCCCCTAGCCCCCCTGGCTACGGCCTTGTATATATATATATATATCATCATCAGGGACGAGGCGTGAGTGTTGCCGGTCTAACTCTTAGAGAAAATGCATTGATGTTTTTATGCTATATACGACGCACACACGAACAAAGATCTATATATTTGTATAAAGTACTGTACTAACAACATATACGATTTATATATAACTGATATATCTATGAAATGGTCCTGTGATTATTTAATATAGTTCGCATAATCAATCACACACACACACACACACACACACACACACACACACACACACACACACACACACACACACACATATATATATATATATATATATATATATAAACGAACCAGTGGCGCAACTACACACTAACTTTAGCGGCGCAAGGGCCGAACTCTGAGAATCCAACCTCCCTACTACCTAAGGGATGATAATGCCCCCCCCTCCGGGGGCAGGCGTGCCACTCCTTCACACCCGCTCTTGTTGCGCCACTGCGTGTAGCTTATGATCAAGAGGGCGGTTGTTTATGTGCGCAAACTATATAACAGATCCTGTGGTTTGTAGGCGAAAAAATAAAAAAAAAACCATACAGAAACCACACACACATAAAAAACGTTTCAATTTCAAGTTTGGATTACATTTAAGTGTTATACACACATTGTTATATTCTAATCATTAGCCTACTTTTGTTTATATACAGTCGTTGTTATACTTTTAATGTTATACACTTATTGTTATATTTTGTTACACTTTTGGTTTTATACACTTTCGGTGGTTGTTATGCTTTTCAGTTTTGTGTTTTCGGTGCTTTTTTGGGCAGGCAGACGATCTATTGTCATGGGCTAATCTATTGTCATGGGCCCTAATCTATTGTCAGGGGCGCCAATCTATTGTCAGGGGTCCTAATCTATTGTCATAAGCCCTAATCTATTTTCAGGGGCCCTAAACCTATGTGGTGCCAATGTTTTCTATACTAAAAAAAACAACTTGCTGCTAGTAAGCTGGGCCCTTTTTTGGGTGACAGAGGGGGCCCCGAAATGCCATTGATTGCCACGGTCCCTAGATGATCTGGTCTGCGGATATGTATGCACCAGACACAACTGCCACTTGGCTAGCTATTTACATGCACTCGTATGTGTCCCAGGTTTAAAGAGGAAGTCGACGACCGAGACGAGAACGTCCACGAACAGGGCAGGAGGCGGGGCAGGACCGGTGAGACTCTGGCCAGGTTTTTTGCGGATTTCCAGGACGGCAACAATCTCGACCAGGCAAGTGGCGGCATTTGTGTGTGTGGCGGATTTGTTGTGTGTGTGTGTGGCGGATTTGTTGTGTGTGTGTGTGTGTGTGGCAGATTTGTTGTGTTGCTCCCTGAGTCGCGTGATTCGCTTCAATATGGGGCAGTTGACTCGATATGTGACACTCAGTTGACCCATCACACAATGTTAGATGCTAAATTAAAATATTCTGATCAAAACTTGAGCAAAATACAAACAAACAAATAAAACCTCAAAAAAAAAAAAAAAACACAACAACAACATAAAGCTTAGAAGCATTAAAAAAAAAACAACATCTAGTTAGTACACGTGTCTTTTACCTCCCCCCCCAACCCCTTAACCCAGCCAACCCCTTCACCCACCCAATCTATAATTTTAAATCGATTTTTTTAACGTTTGATTTTTTGTTTTGTTTTCAGAGGCCAGATGCGCGAGCAGATGGGTCTTATGTTGACTTTGATGGCGTCGATGTAACTGAATGTCTGTGATTTGTTTGTCTACTTTAATTTAAGAAGTTGATACAACTGAATGTCTGTGATTTGTCTGTCTACTATAATTTATGAAGTTGATGCAACTGAATGTCTGTGGTTTGTCTGTCTACTATAATTTATGAAGTTGATGCAACTGAATGTCTGTGGCTTGTCTATCTACTTTAATTTAAGAAGTTGATGCAACTGAATGTCTGTGATTTGTCAGTCTACTTTATGAAGTTGATGTAAATGAATGCCTTTACTTGAATGAATTTAGTACGATTCAGGTGCGCCGCCAGAATATCTGGGACTAGTTGAAAATCTCTGTCAACTGGAGCCCTCTTCTCCAAAAAAAAAAATTAAGCCGAATAGCCCCTGCAAAGCTCGGGGCCCCTGAAAAGTGTTCGGGTTGTCCCCCGGTGCTGAGACCCTGTATAATCACACTCACACAGGACACACAACACACTCACACAGCACACACAACACTCTCACAACACTCTCACACAGCGCACTCACATAGCAGACACAACACTCTGACACAACACACTCACACAGCACACATAACACTCTCACACAGCACACTCACACAGCACACTCACACAGCACACACAACACTCCCACACAGCACACTCACACAGCACACACAACACTCTCACACAGCACACTCACACAGCACACACAACACTCTCACACAGCACACTCACACAGCACACACAACACTGTGACAAAACACACTCACACAGCACACATAACACTCTCACACAACAGACTCACACAGCACACACAACACACTCACACAGCACACTCACACAGCACACACAACACTCCCACACAACACACTCACACAGCACACACAACACTCTTTTAGATTATTTATAGCATACAAATTTTATTGAAAATTACATTTAAATAAGTGAATGTATTGTAGCTGAATGGTGAAGTATTTCTACTTCTAGCAATGAGTCTCAAGGCAACGAAAAGGACGCCGAAGAAAACGAAAAGGAGTCGGCTGAATAAAAGCGGTTCTAAAATCTTTAAAAAGGTGACTACC
>JAGDYQ010000386.1:211631-254662 GCA_021962125.1 Bulinus truncatus
CCCACCATTAAAGAGTGGTGATGTGAAAAATAAATATATAAAATGAACTAAGTTGGGAACACGTCAAGCAAAAAATATTATTACATTTTCTCTTAAGATAGAAGTTACTATTTCTATATAACAAAAAACAAGCAATTAAGCCTGTTCCATTCTGGACACAGGACGTGTTAGCGCATTTTCATGTTATGTATCAGTACGTATGCTATCTTTCAGTAAATATTTGTAAATTTTGGAAATGTTTATAAATTCAATTATGTAATGCATATATCTGTAAAAAAAAATTTATAAAGACGTTTCTTTATATTTGAAAAAAAATTATTTTCTCTTAAATCTAACTACAAGTGGTTTGTGGTTACTGAAATAGGACTCATAATTGAAAACATTCGAAATTATAGTCATTTAATCGTCCGAAAACTCCGTCAATTGTTGCATAGCTCTGATACTTTCAATTAAACTCAGAACACAAGCTTACTATTTCATTTGATGAGTTTCTTAATAAATCTTGGTGAAACTACGTGCTGCAGTATTTCGCACCAAATGAACGGGCTATTGAACGTACAAGGTGTATATATAATATATAAGCCCCTTATGAGCCCTGAAGCCCGGCCCTCAGAGGTCCTATCGCGAAATGAACTTTTGATGTACACATGGCAGGCCAAGACCTACAAAATGATATATACATCATGGGTCTAAGACTTATAGTTGCTGAGATATAGCGCTCCTTTATTAATATAGCTTATATAGTAAAAAACGGTACTTAGGCCCCTTTTACGGCCCTGAGAGGTCAGATCGCGAAATGGAAAAAAGGCATTTCTTGGCAGGCCAAGACCTACAAAATGATATATACATCATGGGTCTAGGACTTATGGTTGTTGAGATCTAGGGTGATGACGGACAGACGGACAGACAGAGAAAACGGGGACAATAGAGCATTTTTTTTCGAAAATGCTCTAAAAAATCATACCGTATTTATTTTGATTTAAATTTTAATTGCCATTTTAATTCAGTCAGGGGCGGCACTTCTACAGACGAAAAAAAAATCTCTTGGTGATGCATGCCATTGTTTCTTATAAATTTAATAGCTGCGTATTTTTTCCATATACAGTGGATTCCGCTTAATTGGGACACCGCTTTTTAAGGACAGTCGCTTATTTGGGACAAATCTCAAAGAAACCAAACCAAGAAGCCAATAGCAAATTTTTATGTTTAATTGGGACTTCCGCTTAATCGGGACAAAAAGCCTCGGTTCCGATGTGTCCCAATTAAGCGGAATCGACTATATATATATATATATACATATATATATATATATATATATATATATATATATATATCCGCGCGCCCCCTCCCCCGTTTGTTCTAACAGGAGTGAATAGATATAGTAGGAAAAAAAAAAATCGCTGTTGGATATATTTTCAAACTTCTCCCCCTTGCGGCTTTTTGTTCGCATTACTAGAATATATTTCCGCCTGTCGGTCAGAAGGAGCGGATCAATTGATTCCTTCTGTCATCCCCGTCGAAATCCCAGACATTTTAAACGGCATTTGATGATATCGCGCAAAGTGGACCCGGCTTTGCGTTGGATCTGTTGTTGTGTACTCTGGTAGCTTATTAAGTTCGATGAGTTCCCAAGGCCAGATTCCTAGATAGTGAATGATAGTAGTTTTCAATAATAGTGGTCCAACACAACACACACACGCACTCATACACTCGCGCGTAATTTTGTCTCCTGTGCTTTGTGTAAACGTTTCAAACTAAACCAGCCATGGGCAGACTTCGGCCCGCGGGTGGAATCAGGACCGCCCACTCGTTTCAGAGTGAACCACAGCATTAGCCTTTCACGTTATTGCTTTTACATTTAATTTACTTATATCAGTTTAGAACTACATCAATCTGTTATTTTTTTTTCCGTGAAATTTACGAACCCAATGTGACACGTGACTTAAAAAGTTTTCCCCACCCCTGAACTGGACACACGGTATCAAGGGATAGCGGTGAGTCCCCGGTGACCTTCTTTGGTACAATATATATATATATATTTATTTCTTTCCCCCCCCCTCTGATATGTATTGACATTCACGTACTGGAGGTGTGTGGGTTACAGTATGACTTTTGTTGGTCCGTTATTGTATTCAAATGGGTGGGCATAATAGGTTAAGTCATAATGCTATTCAGACAGGTTATTTGGTGGTCATTTGAGCTCATACCACTCATGCCAGTTTGCCTTTCGGTGGTCAGTCGACTGTAGACCGCACAGTTGGCCATTTGTGGATGACCATAGATCGTTGGGCCGCACATGCCAGTGGACTGTAATTGTGGTCAGTCGACCACAGGCCGCACATGTCGAATAATCATTCCGATGGTAATTCGCATTTTGTATAGATCACACCACTTTACTTGGCGATCCATTAGTCATTCAACCGTATATAAACATTTTGCCACCTCGCACCATGACGAATAGACCAAAGTGACCGTCCGTTTCTGTACCTCGCCAACCCTTCCCCCCCCCCCCCCCACCCCCTTCCCCATTCCACCCGATCAATTGAATGATACAAGTTCTGTTTTTCTTTTACTGATTCCTAATCTGATGACTTCAATTGTAGTTTACTCTTTATTATTATTATTAATCAGCAGGACTCCACGCCGACCTTACATGGACAGTTTCAAACTAAAAAAAACCAACCATCGAGTGACCTTTTAACATCCCCCCCTGCTCCCCCCTCCCCGGAAGATGACATGAGTGATCTGTCGCCGCCCTCTACTGGAGTATTCAGACATGGGATTAAAAGAATTCTTGGTGTCGACCAGGCTCTCGCAGGTAGGTCAAACACGTTTTGTGTCTTTAAGTGTGTTGTCAGTGTGGAGACTCGGTTAATTAAATCCAGCTTTGGTGGACGGACCCCCCCCCCCCTTACAGCAACTGGCTTGAGGAGTTAATAAAATTGGTTGGGGGGAGAGGTGATTACTTTTTTTTGTTGACATATAGATGTATTTTGTTGACATATAGAAGTATTTTGTTGACTTATAGAAGTATTATGTTGACATATAGAAGTATTTTGTTGACATATAGACGTATTTTGTTGACATATAGACGTATTTTGTTGACATATAGAAGTATTTTGTTGACATATAGAAGTATTTTGTTGACATATAGACGTATTTTGTTGACATATAGAAGCATTTTGTTGACATATAGAAGTATTTTGTTGACATATAGAAGTATTTTGTTGACATATAGAAGTATTTTGTTGACATATAGACGTATTTTGTTGACATATAGAAGCATTTTGTTGACATATAGAAGTATTTTGTTGACATTGGTAGACTCTTACCAGGATATGTTAATGTTAACGATTATGCACATACTACACACTCACACACACACACACACACATATATATATATATATATATATATATATATATCAGTGGTACAATTGTCAACACTATCTTTGTTTCATCTGCTCGTGTCAGGTGTTTCCTTTTTAATTTAAAGGAAAGGAAAAAAAAAAACCTAAACTAAATCCCTTCTTTCGTAATTCGCCATTTGCAATGAGATTCTAGTTTTTTTTTTGATTTACCCCCATCTGTAGACTAACAAAAAAAAAGTACATTGATAGTGTTATATGTATTTGAAATAGTCACAGTTTGTTTATGCGGTGACATAGTCACCTGGCCTCATTTCTGTAGAGCCTACCTAAATCGTGTTTAAAGCGTAACGTTTCACCCGGAATGAATCTAATTGTTGCTCTTGTAAAATAGCGGCCCGGCGGAAACTGGAAGTAAACATAACCACGTGGGCCAGAGTGTGAATCTCTTTAATTCATTAAAGACACTCTGAAATAAGAAAAAACACAAAACAACCAGCAACAACACATTTTGTGTCTAAATCTGAAAAAAAAAAACGTTAATAAGTTTAATATGAACATGATCAGAAAAGGCTTATTACATGAATTAAGAAGCTTTATGTTATGTTCAGTATATAGGTCAGTGCTCTGTATAAATCTATATAAATAATAGCGTTGTGGGTTCTGCGTTAAATCGAAAGTAAAGGGCTAATACAACCGTATTCCAGTTTAAAATACAATCATGAAAAAAATCCGATCTGCCCGAAACCAATAAAATAACCTTGCCTACCGATCAAGCCTAAGAGGATATAACACTATGCAAAGGTTTTGCAGGGTACAGCTAGTGGGGGGAAAATACAACAAAAGCAGACCAGGCGCGGGGAAGGGGGGGCATTGTTTGATCAAGTAGCCTATGGTGACACTAGCTCTGTCACATCGCTACGCTTGACCATTGTAACGATTACCTTTTGTATTATTATTATTATTATTTTCGTCTCTTTTCTTCTTACTAATGCTTTAGACCTGTGTTGGGCAAAACATTTTAACTCGCGGACCAAACTGGGTCTGGACCAAAAGCAGATGTGTTTAGTGTGAGCATGAACTAATTTACATTAAAGGTGAACGTCATAACATAAAAGACTTAGAGCTGTGCATCACTCTGAAACGACTGCCGGATCGAACCGTTTAACGGGCCGGATTAGGCCAGCGGGCCTTAGTTGTACAGTACTATGGTGCGTCTCTGTGTGTAATTTTTTTTTAATTATGTAAAAAGGCAGAATGATGGACCTTATGCATGGGCATTCTTAATATATGGAAACAGCTGCCAATTGCGGTAATTTATTTTCATATTTCGGGTTTATTTTTTTTTGAGCCATTCTGATAAAAGACGAATGCTATTTAAAATTATAGCCTGGTATTTTTATTCTTCAGTTGTATTATATGTTTGATTATTTGCTTCATTTTCTATATACCGGTAATTTTTTTGCAGATAATATAAATTTATTTCTGGATAATTTTGCGTGGAAAAAGTTGGCAGTTACTTACACTGATCTCGAGCTCTGTCTCAGTGGTCCAGTTTGTGGTGAAGTCACACACACACATGTACAAACACACATAAACACACACACACATACCTCCACGCAGTCGACACCAAAGTGTGACAGATGAACTCCAGATGACACTCAACATTACGTGCATGAGTCAGTGTGTATCATTTACATCAGCGGCTCTCAGAGTATTGGTCTCGACTCTTTGGTTGGTCGCTAGTTGAAGTGGGGCTCATTAAAACACACACACACACGCACACACACACAAACACACACACACACGCACGCACGCACGCACGCACACAATTATGTAAATTATGTAAGTTCCTTTTATTAATTATCCTTGGGTCGTGAAAATCAAACATGTTTCGCATTCAAATTTGAGAGACAGCGATCTACTTAGCTGTGTACGTAATGTCTTTCATTTCTCACCCCCCCCCCCCACACACACACAATCCAAACCCATACCCCCCTCAGGGAATGATACTTTTCATATTTTTTTTTCATTAAGAGACGCTGTGGCCACGTGACACATTATTGTGTTTACATTTGCTGTTAATAAAACTAGAACGATTGAGTAATGTACTCAATAATGCAAAATTAAAATAAGGCAGTCATTCATTTTCTCTCTCTCTCCCTCTCTCTCACACACATCCTATATCTCTCTCTCTCAGTTTCTCATTCTCTCTGTCCCTTTTTCTATCTGTCCATTGACATTTTAAACCTGGTGGGCTAGGGAAAACTTTTACCAGGACTTTAATTAAAAAAAATTCCCAGGGCTTTCACCGAGTTTTCGAACCCGAGACCTTTAGGTGGACAGTCCAATCAATAGCCTTAACACAGATATACCCCTAGGCATATGCTTACCTAGGGTGGGGGAGGGGTGTTCAAATTCGAAAGTCCCCCCGGGCCCCAGCTTGAGGGGGCCCCGAAAATTTGATTACTTTAATTATTAAGTACATTATTTTCATGCCATGGTGTCGAATGTCAATATGCAGGGGCCCCCAAAGAGACCAAGCACCCCCCGGACCCCCCAAATCCCTAGGTTCGACACTGCCCCTAGGTGAACAGTCCACTCAGAAGCCTAAACACAAATATAAATGTTTATTAAAACAATAATAATGCAACCACATACATCTCGGTACTTAAAATATCCACAACATTTGTTTACTCGGTGGGTTTGGCACATTTCGTAACGGTTTCACTAGAATCGAAAACAGCACACTTTGATATAAACTACTCTCTTGTCTACTCACCCCCCCCCTCCCCATCACCACCAACTCTCCATCGCCTGCCTTCTTATGTTTTTTTTTTGTCCGAGAGTTTTTAGTGTAAAAATGTGTCATCTCAAATGGAGTCGGATCAGGAAGGAAGTCGGCCGAATCCTCAGTTTTATTTAACCTCTTTTACCGCAGTGGTCCCCCCAGATCTTTTGCCCCGTACACACGGCCCCCATTTGTTGAAAACTGTTTGATTTTAGCGACCCACACGTTGAAACAAAACAATCGTGAAAAAGTAAAAAATTCAATGCGACAAATTTATTTACTCAAATTTGTTTGAGTGCGTCTTAACATTCTTGATGTTTAAATTGTTTAGCGCCTCCCCTCTTCTAAATCAGTTTGCCGCCCTCCGATGGGATGTGACCAAACACTTTGAGCACCACGTGTCACATTGGGTTCGTAAATTTCACGGAAAAAAAAAAAACAGATTGATGTAGTTCTAAACTACGATCCGCGGGTGGTCGAGTCGGGGGCCCGTTTGACTGTTTGATCTGCGCCCCATAACATGTTGCGTTGCGACTGTTCCATTTCATTGCTGTTCAGTCGTACATGTAGACAAACTATCCACTCTTTGTCCAACTGGACGATAACATTGTGGTAACGCACTGTGATAGCACATTGTTTCTCACTGTGGAGAAATAGTATAGCCTAAGCTTGATGACGCAATTCGGTAGGCTCCGCCCACCGCAGTAGCTATGGCGACATTCCGCCATCTTTTGTTGTAGTTTATTGTAGATTTTAGTGTATACGTCATTTGGTACAAATGGCGTATATCAAACCGACAGTTGGGAGCACATAGTTTGTTTTATAATCAGTCGAGCTCTGGGCATCATAGGATGCGGATGCATGTTCTAGTAGAGTCTAGCTTTGGGCATCGATGTAGATGGATGCATGGTTATAGTTTGCTGTTGTACTCCTCCTGAGTTCACCTTTATGTCAGTTCATGTTCAAGTATTAAATGATTGTTTGATGTTACTTCACTGGAGTTAACTTCATAATTTGAGTTGTCTGAATTGTTACACCTTCTACAAGTATCTTCATTATAAGGACCCGTAACACCCACGATTTAACGTTTTCCCGCCCCTTGTTATTCTCTATTACTAAAAAAAAACACAGAGACCAATCATGCCGGTGGCACAACGTATTTGAGTACAGCACACACAGTTTCCATTTCGTCTATTCTCCCAGTGGTATACGCCTCTGGCTAAACCGATTTTCACCCCCCCCCCCCCCCAATCTTAAGCCTAAAAGTTGGAGGAGAGCTCTTCCTATCGCCACAAGCCACAAACAGAAATGGTTTCCGCTTCAAACCACTTCCGTCCATTCCAGGGTTTATCGCTAGACGGTTCGGCACCACTCTTCCTACTTTGCAATAAATGCAGACAGTTTTTTTTTCAGCTACATGGCGTCATCCTTAACATTATTTGTGTTTATTATTTTTTTCTAAACTTAGGAAGATTCTCTTTTTTTTTATCAAATTTTTTAAGTTAAAATTTTTACTTCTGTAGATTTTAATGCTCTCTGTTACTGAACCCTCTGTCAATGACATTTGTCGATCTGTATTAAAACTATTAACCCTTTATTCAACATTCATAAATCGAAATCCAAAACTACCCTATAACTGAAACTACTTACATACAATCCGTCGAAGAAAAAAATAAAGGGGGGGGGGGTGGATTTGAACATCCCAGAGTCGGTTTTATTGGCTTTTATGTTGTCTCACTATCTGTGGGCTTGTGGATTTGTGTGGATTAACTTTCTATTTTTAGTGTACACTGTAATATAAATGAAATAATTTGGCAAGTCTAGGTAAAAAAAAACCTTCACTTTTTTTTTGTTCACTTCTGTACTGGAGCTATGGCTTCGTATTCATTTTGACTTGATATTTATCAAGAATTCCCCCCCCCCCAACCCACCCACCCCATTATAAACATTACTGAATAGTAATTAGCTTCTTAATTCTATAAGATTTTAATTCATGGGCTCGAAATGATTAACTTCGTGTGTAAAATCATGCAGAACCTACGAGTGTTGTGCCCAAATTTGAACCTTCTCACTTATATTTGAACACAGCCACTAGTTAAGTTTCAAGATGTGATGAGGACAAAGCCAACCAACCAGCCACAGAAAGTGAAACAAATTTAAAGGCTTATAAAAGAAAAAAAAATTTACAGATGGGTCTCATGGGAGACTAAAGGTATCCTCAAACCAAAGCGAAACATTCCGCTGCGCTATTTCTCACGTGAGATTTTTCTTAGCTTTGGTTTGAGGATACCTTTAGAGGTAAAATTAATGCGGAAATAAAAAGTGAATGATAAGTGCGCAATTATTTTTTTTTTTTTTTACTCTTGTACTTTTGCACACCTTGAAGTGCCACCTACACACGCGCTCTGAAAAAACAATACAATGATGCATTCTCTAAGCGCTTTAGGACAAACAAAAGGTATTTTTACCTATAGAGAATGGGTCGGCATTTTTTAATATGCAGCCCCAGGCATCTCAGTTGCTTGTTGTGCCGCTGCATTCATGGGGAAGATATATCGGATCATAAAACGGACGTCCCACCTCCACCCACCCCTTCCTTCCCTATCACCACTGCGGCCCCCCCCCCCCCTCGTTTTATGGTTCTTAACTTCTGGTCAGCTACATTTGCCGGAATGATCACACGTAGTCGTGCTATTCCACAACACCACACACGCACACACAAACACGCTGGCGAATAGAGTGTTAATGCTGTGCCCGCTGCATTGGTTAATGTCAGTGAAACGTTGGAAACAAGAAATGTTTGCATTGTGAGAAAAACTTGCGGGAGGGAGGGTTATGCGTCGCACTTATTTTTAAAAATAAATGATAACAAGGGCTATCATTGCTGGCGTTTATCTGAATGTGGTCTCTTGTACTGTACTGTACACACAACTCACACATACACACACACAAGAAAGAGCGCATCACTCTCATACGTAACAGCAGTGGCTCTCATAGTGTGAGCTGATTTGACAAAGGGCCTGTGTTGACGTTCAGACTCGTCCGGTCAGATATTGATGTTCCGATTTGGCGAATTGACAACAGCATGTATATGAGAGAACGATGTCAGTGCACCTGTAATGCTAGTGCACCGTATAACAAAGAACATCTGAATAGAAGAAATACACTTATCTGAAGAGTTCAATAGCAATGTCATCTACATACTGGCTCGTTTAGACTACAATCACTGTATTCATAGATCTTCTAAAACTGTTGACAACAAGTCGACTACTTCTAAACTGCTAGGACCGTCGACATGGAACTACTACATCTAATCTCTACGCCTGTCAGCGCCGTACTAGTTACATCAGGCTACATCTAAAACTGTTGACAAGTCGACTACCTCTAAACTGCTAGGACCGTCGACATGGAACTACTACATCTAATCCCTACGCCTGTCAGCGCCGTACTAGCTACATCTAAAACTGCTAACAAGTCGACTACTTCTAAAATGCTAGGACCGTCGACGTCGAACTAACTACATCTAATCCCTAAGCTTGTCAGCGCCGTACTAGCTACATCAGGCTTCATCTAAAACTGCTAACAAGTAGATTACTTCTAAACTGCTAGGACTGTCGACATCGAGCTAACTACATCTAATCCCTACGCCTGTCAGCGCCGTACTAGCTACATCAGGCTACATCTGAAACTGCTAACAAGTAGATTACTTCTAAACTGCTAGAACTGTCGACATCGAGCTAACTACATCTAATCCCTACGCCTGTCAGCGCCTTACTAGCTACATCAGGCTACATCTAAAACTGCTAACAAGTAGATTACTTCTAAACTGCTAGAACTGTCGACATCGAGTTAACTACATCTAATCCCTACGCCTGTCAGCGCCGTACTAGCTACATCAGGCTACATCTAAAACTGCTAACAAGTCGACTACTTCTAACTGCTAGGACTGTCGACATCGAGCAAACTACATCAAATCCCAACGCCTGTCAACGCCGTACTAGCTACATCAGGCTACATCTAAAACTGCTAACAAGTCGACTACTTCTAACTGCTAGGACTGTCGACATCGAGCTAACTACATCAAATCCCTACGCCTGTCAACGCCGTTCTAGCTACATCAGGCTACATCTAAAACTGCTAACAAGTCGACTACTTTTAACTGCTAGGACTGTCGACATCGAGCTAACTACATCTAATCCATACGCCTGTCAGCGCCGTACTAGCTACATCAGGCTACATCTCCCGAAGTGGTGAACCTGGAATAGTCAGAGGATGGAAGGGGGGGGGAGGGGCGTTCACACGAGAAGTGGGTTGGGGGTGGGGTGTGTGCGTGTCTGTAAATTCTACACGTCACTGTCTCCGTAAGTGTTTAATAATAATAGTATATCATTTAATCGAGCGTATTAAAATACATTTTGTACCCATTATGTTTTTTTTTTCTTGACAGGTAGGGGCTCGAAAACTGAACACGTTTTGTTTCGTAGTAGGTCGTCAATCGGGTCGTCAATCGGAATCGGATCGTCAATCGGAATCGGGTCGTCGATCGGGTCGTCAATCGGAATCGGGTCGTCAATCGGAATCGGGTCGTCAATCGGGTCGTCAATCGCAAGACAAACAAATTTTGAGACCCACTGAATTGTACAGTGCCGATCTGATATCAGGGGGGGGGGATGGGGGTCGAGAGCCTCTCAGCTCACACTCTGTTAATGTGTGTGTGTGTGAGAGAGAGAGAGAGAGAGAGAAAGGGAGGGAGTGAGGGAGGGAGGGTGGGGTGTCCGATGTACCACACACGCCGCTGTATTCGTGCCTTGACACGAGGCCACGGGCAGTGCGATACGTAACGCTCAGGTACTTGTAATTGTATTTGTATCGACAGTTTGTCTTTAATGCGCGAATCGATGCCGGAGGCACGGCGGTAAACAATGGCGGGTTTATATTGACCGGGGGGGGAGGGGGGAAGTCGAACAGCGATGAATGTCTATATTGACGGAAGGAGGTCGTACAGCGATGAATGTTCATATTGACGTGGGGGGGGGGGAGGTCGAACAGCGATGAATGTCTATATTGACGGAAGGAGGTCATACAGCGATGAATGTTTATATTGACGGAAGGAGGTCGAACAGCGATGAATGTCTATATTGACGGAAGGAGGTCGAACAGCGATGAATGTCTATATTGACGGAAGGAGGTCGTACAGCGATGAATGTTCATATTGACGTGGGGGGGGGAGGTCGAACAGCGATGAATGTCTATATTGACGGAAGGAGGTCATACAGCGATGAATGTTTATATTGACGGAAGGAGGTCGTACAGCGATGAACGTCTAAATTGACGGAAGGAGGTCGAACAGTGATGAATGTCTATATTGACGGGAGGAGGTCGAACAGTGATGAATGTCTTTATTGACGGGAGGAGGTCGAACAGTGATGAATGTCTTTATTGACGGGAGGAGGTCGAACAGTGATGAATGTCTTTATTGACGGGAGGAGGTCGAACAGCTATGAATGTCTATATTGACGGGACGTGGTCGAACAGTGATGAACGTCTATATTGACGGGACGTGGTCGAACAGTGATGAACGTCTATATTGACGGAAGGCTCTGATCCAAATGTTGGCTTGGAGAGGAGAGGGTGAAGGGTGACGTCCTTCAAACATCGATCTTCCTGCTGTGTACCCTTCGTGTTGTGTGTTGTGCGACATGTGTCACCCAAATTTGAAACACACACGTCCCATTTCTCCTGCATTGAAACTAGACCGCGGTCGGTTCTCTTTCTGAACCCTTTCTCCTTTTGTTTGTTAATTTTGTCCTCTCAGCCCTCCTCTGCCGCTACTCCTCCCCTTTTCTGCTGTAGGGGATTATCTTCTCTCCCTCTGTCGTCCCCCCCCCCCTCCCGAAGCATCTCCGTGTCATGTCGAGTTATTTCATCTTCACGTCATCTTCGTCTCCTCCACGTGAAGTAGGTGCTGATCAATACATTTGTGACGCGGATCCGTGTGATCGGCAACTTGCATTCCCGTACAGCAGGGGATCACTGACACACACTCGCTCATCATCGCGTCGATGCACGAATTACACACTGCACGATGACACACTTGGCACGTCGACACAACTGGAAGCACATTGACGCTCCCAGCACATCGACACACTTATTGCGGCACTTGTCTCGCTTATACAGCACATTGAGACTCTCAAGAGTGCGCTACAATGCTCGCAATCATCTTCAATGGTCACTCTATCTCTCCATCTTCTCTCTCTCTCTCTCTCTCTCTCTCTCTCTCTATCACCCACTCTCTTAAATTGTGTGCATGTTGATAGACGGCGGTTCCAGCTCGCTTTTAGATTGACGTGAGCTGGTCTTGTCAATTTTTTTCCCTTTCTGACGTTAAGACGTATCTGTGACAGTTGCCCTGTGTGTCTTACACCCTTAATCGCAACATTTGACTCCCAATAATTACAACATTCGACCCCCCCCCCAAGTAAATGCACGCCCAGGAAATACAACGTCTGACACTCAGTAATTACAACATTTGACGGCCTGTAATTACACGCCCAGTAACTCCAACATCTAACGCCCCGTAGTTTTATGAAGACTGCGCTCTTCAAAGGCGCAGGCCCGGAGATGGGGGGGGGGCGGCGATGTTACACCCACCCACACATATCTTTGATGATGCTCATTTGCATAATTCATGTATTTTTTTTTTCAACTCATATTTAATTCGGACATATTTTCAATGTACATGTCGCAACATCCGTTGAACTCAATGGAGAACGGTAAAAAAATGTCAATAGGAAAAGTAACGGTTCAAAAAAAAAAAAACAACAACATCGACAACGACCGCCATAAGTCAGTAAGAAAAGAGGAACTGAATGATGGACACTCTTGGAATGTTTGTTTCAAGAATATGTCTACAATGCACACACACTCGATGAGCAACAACACAAATTGGCTCTGGGCCAGGAAGATAAAAAAAAAAATGATTTCAGTTAACAAACCAAATCATTTGTTTTCAACATCGCGTTGCGGTGGTGCCAGGCCCCGTCATTCTAGTCGTGAATCAGTGAGGTCGTTGTTAAAATATCAGCTCAGTCATATATATACCCCCCCCCCCGCCAGCTTGACTTTACAAATGAGGCCCACGTGTGGCCCTCGGAGGGGGGTGAGGGGCGGCTCCAGTTTAACCCGCGTACTTTATTTGATTAGATCCACGAGAGTGCTAAAAGGATCCTGGTGCGTACACGTCTAATAATTCTCTTGGGGGGTCTGGTTGTTATGAACCCCTTTCTGCCTGATCACCTGACCTCTGACCTTCCTGTCCATCTATCGGTGTACCCGTTAATTGGCTTTTTTTTTTTTTATAAAAGCCAAACCTTTTTATTTTACTTCATAACAATATATGCACAGTTCCATTCTTAAGATATCGGGGTTGGGAGGGGGTGGTGGGGGGGGGGGTAGGCAGACACTTCCGGAGACATCTTTGGACACTTGGCGAATCGGCAAAGGTAACATCAGGGAGGCCCTTTAAGCATAAGATTATCTAAAAAATGAATACTTGAAGGGGGGGGGGGCTTACTCATGGGCCAACCATAGGCAAACCACGGCCCGTCCGTCGTTTCATAGTGAGTCAAAGCACGAGATACCTTTATGTTATTTTACATATATTATAGCCCACGTCAACACTATCCATCTGATCTTGGTCCGGCCCGCGGGTCGAATTCACGGACCCCGTTTAGGTCCGCGGCTCAAAAAAAAAAGTTTTGCCCACCCCAACACTGGGCGGTCTATCTATCAAAAATTGTTCTGTAATACGGATGATTCCTTCTGGAGAAATAGTTCGTTTGAATGTGGGAAAACAAACAAACTAACAACAAACAAGCAATTAAGCCTGTTCCATTTTGGACACAGGACGTGTTAGCGCATTTTCGTGTTATGTATCAGTACGTATGTTAGCTTTCAGTAAATATTTGTAAATTTTGGAAATGTTTATAAATTCAATTGTGTAATGCATATATCTGTAAAAAAAATATTATAAAGACGTTTCTTTATATTTGAAAAAAGTTATTTTCTCTTAAATCTAACTACAAGTGAATTGTGGTTACTGAAATAGGACTCATAATTGAAAACATTCGAAATTGTAGTCATTTAATCGTCCGAAAACTCCGTCAATTGTTGCATAGCTCTGATACTTTCAATTAAACTCAGAACACAAGCTTACTATTTCATTTGATGAGTTTCTTAATAAATCTTGGTGAAACTACGTGCTGCAGTATTTCGCACCAAATGAATGGGTTATTGAACGTGCAAGGTGTAGAATAGGGCCATATATATAATATATAAGCCCCTTAGGAGCCCTGAAGCCCGGCCCTCAGAGGTCCTATCGCGAAATGAACTTTCGATGTACACTTGGCAGGCCAAGACCTAAAAAATGATATAAACATCATGTGTCTAGGATTTCTGAGATTTCTAGGTTGCTGAGATCTAGGGCGCTCCTTTGTTAATATAGCTTATATAGTAAAAAACGGTACTTTATAAGACCCCTTTTACGGCCCTCAGAGTTCAGATCGCGAAATGAACTTTTGCTGCACACATGGCAGACCAAGACCTACAAAATGATATATACATCATGGGTCTAGGACTTATGGTTGTTGAGATCGAGGGTGATGACGGACAGACAGACAGACAAAACGGGGACAATAGAGCATTTTTTTTCGAAAATGCTCTAAAAAATTGTACCACTTCCCGTGCCTTATATGGGGATTTTAAAAATCTTGATGTATTATTTTTTTTTGATGTTCATGTACTTTGCTCGTTTTGTTGACAGGCAACATTTCTGTGTGACTAATTTGGTTATTCCCATCTACCCCCCCCCCACCCCCGGGGGATATCACTGCGGGCCCCCCCCCCAGATGAAGAGATATTTCTGTCTTGAGATCATTATTTTGTGATAGCGGTGGGCCTTGCACCACATCCACTACAAATCGATATTGCCTTTGTAGCAACCAGTGCAGTAAGTGTGAGCGTTTTGTCTGTTTGTGTGTATGTGTGTGTGTGTCACTGTCCACGTGTAGTTATCCCGTCTCTATAAATAATCTCTGACACATTTGTTTTGAAGTGAAGGTGAGGGTATGTCGACAGCTGTGTTGCTGCTGCTTGTGTTTACATTTACATGTCTGGCTTGTGTGTCTTTGTGTATGCCCGTGTGTCCGTTGTTTGTTTTAATTAAAAGAAATTGCGTCATAGACTGCATATCGATGAGGGAGGTGGGGCAGTCTGTTATTGTTTTTTTTGGAGGTGTTTCGAACGGAATGCGCATCGTGCGCGCGCATGCGGCCCCCACATTGTAAGCCCCCCTCCCTCCCCCTTCAAAGCCCAACTTTATCCGCGCAAACCCTGCTTAATACTTTTTAAAGTCTCTTGTAATACTAGAGACCTACTATTTTCTTCTGCGCCCTGGGCTCTAACTGACCTTATTCCGGCACTGCTTTTTTTGTAACCTTATTACAGATGTTCTCAAACATGTACCCACGATCTTTATTTAGCCCAGCGACCATTTTTGGATGTGCACGCCCTAATAAAATTGTTGCGAAATGGGCTCAATTCTAAAATTGTCATTGTCAATATGACACCCAACCCTCAACTTGGTGGCAAAACGGACCCAATTCTAAAATTGTCTATATGACACCCAACCCTCAACTAGGTGGCGAAACGGACTCAATTCTAAAATTGTCTATATGACACCCAACCCTCAACTAGGAGGCGAAACGGACTCAATTCTAAAATTGTCTATGACACCCAACCCCAACTTGGTGGCGAAACGGACTCAATTCTAAAATTATCTATATGACACCCAACCCCAACTTGGTTGCGAAAAGGGGCTAAATTCTAAGGATCGAAGAGTTTGGGGAACACCCCTTCCCCCCTTTTAAATAACAGACGACCATCCGCTTTGCGTAAACCTCTGGTAGAGGTTTCATAAAATAACACAAGAAACCATTTCTTACCTCTGAGGGGAAGACGTAAACACAAACAAACACTGTCTTCCTACAGGGGTCGGATGGAGGGTGGTGGGAGGTCAAGATAACCAGGATACCTTCATTTTCTAGCTATTAAAAAGTTTCTAATGCATCGTCTGGCCCCCTTTAGCCGAGATGGCGCTATTGAGTCCGTCCTTCTCTCATCAAGGACCGGTGGTGTTGAGGGAGGAGGATGGACCCGGGGTGGGGGGTTGTCAGTTTCAGCCTTAACATTGCCACCTCGCTAGAACACATTGTTGTTACATTTTGAATCGCGGTGATCATGTTTCTTTCAAATCTTGTTGTGTTTGTATTTAATTTTATTGCATCGTGTTTGGCAGAAAGTATGTTCCCTTTGGCAAGCAGTGTGTGTGTGTGTGTGTGTGTGTATGTTAAGTCCCTGTAAAAGATGGCATTGGAGGCGCCACGGGAGATATCGTTGGAAAAGGAGAGAGGGGGGGGATTTTAACCACGACCTGAAGTATCCCATTCGGTCCTCACCGGAGATCTAGCCGGGGACCCTAACCCGGTGGACAGTCGAGCGCTTTTTCCCCCGTCCGTCTCCCTCATTAGACGACGAGTCGCAGCTTCCATTCCGAATTGCAGCTATATACAACACACGATAATTTTTTTTTACCTTTTTTTCTTATCTCAAATTACTGGCGAATGGAAGGGGGGAGCTCAACCCTAAAAGGGGGCCCTATTTACTAGCTTAATCCAGACCTTGATGCAAGAAATGTTTCCGATCGGGCCCCCCTTACCTCACATGGCCGGTGCTGAATGCAAAACGGAGACAGACGCGTCAGCAGTGACTGAGACAGTTCACGACCTCTATAGGTCAATATCTTAAACCTTCTTTTTTTTTTTTCCATTTTTCATGTTTGATTGATTCTAATCCAATCCAGCTTATTGTTCTTGTCATAGCGTTATACAAAACAAAACAAAAAATTAATTAATAATACAAAAAAAAAAAAAACAAAGCTGTGTTCCATTAGACCTTGACCTTTCGTCTCTTGTGTCCACAGAGTGAGCTTGAGGCCAGACGAAAGATCCACATCGTCATCGGGAATGAGTCGTGCGACCTGGACTCGGCCGTCTGCGCCATCACCTACGCCTACTTTCTGCACCTGGTGAGTACTGAATCTCCGCCAGTCACTTTGCCCTTTTGTTTACCTTCAGATTCCTTCACTCTCCCCCTTTAACCCCCCTACTCCCCCCCTCCCATAACCTTTCTCTCATTTTAACACATCTTCTGTTTTGCGTGCTTCGGTTTTAGCGCCCCCCCCCCCTTTAAACTATCTCCTTTTGCACAGCTAGGCTTGAAATCATCTGTCAACCAATACATCTTTTTTTTTTATTGTATGGCCAGAAGGTTTCGTTTTGATTAGAATAAATTAGATGCTTTCAGTGAAATGGTAAAAAAAAAAAAGGTCGGTCCAACTGACCACTCCACTAGAAGAAAACCCCATGTCCACCGTTTCCCGACTCCCCTCGCAATTATAGTTTTATGTTCAATATAATTTGTTCAAATTCATTAAAACCTCCATTAAGCCCGTTTCTTTTTTTTTACTTGAAATCTTAATGGAGAGATGTGTGTGTGTGTGTGGGGGGTAGTGTGTTCAGAAAAATAAAGTGACTGTAGCAGCTGATAAATTATAAATAACCTCATCACAATATATCATGTTGACATCGATTTAGCTGGCCGAGTCATACCGAAACACAAAACACTATATATATATATATTAGTTTTGGACGTGTGACAGACTTGAAGATTCATTCATACCTCACGCCTTGAGAAACAATCTGTCAGCCTGCACGGATTTACTTTTTATTTTCAAATGACATATTTGTCACAGTCGTAACTTGGACCAGGGCAGGTGTTTAAAAAAAAAAAAGAGAGAGAGTTGGAAGTATTTAGATTTGCCAAGTGTTGTTTATTTTTAGCGCACACGCTTTTTCGAACACGTTTCTTCATTGATTGACTTTTACTTTTAAAAAGGAAGTTGATAGTTTTTTTTTTTTAAGGTTGTGTTGACTTTTTTTTTCTTTCTATTTACAGCGTATTAAACTTGGCTGCTCGTTTACCCTGCTGACTTTTTAAAAACAAACAAACATGATGCTTTCTTGTTGCTGTGTTGCCCCTTCCCCTCCCCGCCCACGTTCATGTCTTGTCAGTTAGTAACCGTGTATACAGTTCTTGGATTCGGTCCTGTTAGTGCATCGTTAGGTCGACTTTGTTTCACGACACATCTGCACTGCAGCTATATAAACTTAACTGCGTGCTTTTTAAATGTTATTCATAAAAAAAAAAAGTGTGCACTTTATCAAATGAATTAAGGGAAGTAAAAAAAAAAAAAAAATTTTTTTGCCGGAGCGCTTCTGCTATCTCGCCCCCCCCTCCCCCACACCATCTCCTCCCCTAATATTTTTTTTGTGCGCTGTATAATCAGGGCCGATTTCAAGCAGAACACCCCCCCCCCCCACACACACATTTCTCTGACAAAAGCCCCCCCCCCTCATATTTCCGATTCTTGTCGGTACAAAGCGTAGAAAAAGTTTATTTGTGAGCATTCTGGGTACTTGTCAGCTGCTGGCTGTTGTTGTTGTTGTTGTTTTTGGTGGGGGAGGGTTTCTTTGATTCTGTTTTCACTTCCTGTCATTCTCGTTACTTTTCATGTGTGTCGAATTTCTATTTTTTTTTTAATGGTTTGGTGTCGAATATAATTAAATATTAGATGGATACTCTCGTGGTCATTTCTTTTTCTTCAAGGACGACCGCAACTTTTTTCCCCCTCAGAGACGACACCACGCCTATCATTGACAAAATGTGTTTGTTTGGTTTTTTGATAAGTTTTGTTTTTGTTTTTTTGCTGGTGTAACTATCGCTTATGTCAGTGTTCCCCAAAGTGTGGTATGCGTACCCCGTGGTGAACGCGAAGAGTTTGGCGAGGTACACGCTGCACCGGGCTGAGAACATGCACGGCTTAAGCGAAAACAATGAAATGAAAGGGGGGGGGGGGGAGAACCATGATCGTAAAAAAAAAACAATAGGCCAGTTTGTTTGTTTGTTTTTTTTTACTAGGGGTACCCAGCGTTACGGAAATTTACTAAAGGGGGGGTACACAGTTGTCGAAAGTTTGAGAACCAGTGGTTTAAGGCGAGAAACCATTCCTCTCCAATGAATGGAATAATTCAAAATAATTCAACACCCGAGTGATCCGATTGTATTGATATGGTGTATATTTATTGTATGGCGGGTGACATGTTGCACGATTGCCGCCAACCATTTCATGGCATGTCCAGTATGACGGGGTACAGTTTGCTCTCCTTCTTAATGGAACCGCTGACCCGCTTGATCCCGTCCAGTGTTTCGTATTTCTCTTGGCTGAACTCTGCGCGGACCTCGTACGGCGTTTTCCCGGAGAGTCTGCCTATGAACCTGCAACAAGGGGTAAAAATTGTACCCATCATCTGAGTTTCTCTTTGCTATCTCTCTCTCTCTCTCTCTCTCTCTCTCTCTCTCTCTCTCTCTCTCTCTCTCTCTCACACCACATAGGAACGTAACTTTTTGAAATATTGCATAACATACGTTCTGTACTTAAGACGTAAACGTAGCGTTGTCATATGACAGTCTATCAATAACACTGTACACGGGAATTAATTTCTTAAAGAATCGTCCAGAAAGTATATGAAATATATCTGTATTATTCTAACTTGCAAATAATCAAAATTGTATATCTAAAAGACAAAAAAAAAAAAATTCGACATTGGCAGCCCTGCTAGTATACCGACGTCCGATACGGCCAATTATCTAGATTTGGTTCCAAGCGTTTTGTTCCCACCCATTTCGGACCATCGTTCATTTTTTTTTTGGGTTGGAATCTATTTACTACGAATCCACGCTTTCTTGGTCTACCTTTGTGTATCCACCTGGTGTGGTAATCATTAAGTCTTGTATACTGGCTTTAATGTGATCGCGAGATGAATGCAGATGAATGCAGCGCAGTCATCAAAGCCTGACACTACCTTGCAGTGCTGCATCGGCTAGCTGTACGTTAGCTATTGTCAACCAGGGGCAAACTACGTCCAGTCGGACAGTTCAGTCCGGCCCGCCGCTCGTTTCGTTTTAATTATTTTATACGAGTCCATGTCAACACTCCACTCCATCTGCCCGCAGGTCAAATTTGCGAACCCAATGCGGCTCGCGACTCATAAAGTGTATTGGTTGGTTATTGTCCTGGGACTTGATTTGAATTCTAATCTTACTCATTTGAATTCTGATCTTATTCATTTGAATTCTGATCTTACTCATTTGAATTCTGATCTTACTCATTTGAATTCTGATCTTACTCATTTGAATTCTGATCTTACTCATCTGATACACTTTCTCTGTCCAGTCTTTCCTATAACCCGTGGGATGAATGACATGTTCGTACACTTTTTTTTTCGCTTGTTTGTTTTGATTTATTGAATCTGTAGAATTAAAGAGTTAGCTTTGGTCATGTATTGTCTCATCGGCGTGATATGACACATTCTTTTGCTCTGTCCATTCAGTCGACATGAATTGAAGTCACTGTCACACAGTTTTATATTTTGTCATCAACGAGGTTGACTTTTAAAAAAAAAAACCTTATTGTCTGCTCCTGCAAACAGTTTGAATAGCAGCAACACCAACACCAACAACAACACCACCACCACCAACAACAACAACATTGGCACGTGCACCCTCAGTCATACATTGAGGGGGGGGGGGACACGACTGGCTGTAACCATGAAATATCTGGCTATAGACGCAAACGGCCACTCTGCGATCTATTTATATATATAGATTCACCCACTCGTGCATCATCAATCAGACTTACCTTTGTAATGATTTCTCCGAAGGTAAACACCTCCCTAGTAGCTCGATGTACGTTGAATTATTCTTGACAAGTTTTCTGATTTTTTTTTAGATGAGTTACGGTATAGATTAGTGGGTATTGTGATATGGTCATACGGGTTAGGGTTGGCTTAACTGTACTAATTTATGAAAGTGTAAGATACATAAATATAATTCTAAATTAATTGCTTGTAGTTTTAGCGTCTACTAATTATTTAACGAAGCTTCTGCATCACAAAGTAAAATAGTTTCTCTTTGATTCATTGGTATGGTATGTCAGTGGTATGGTGAGTCGTCATCGACTCGGTATTTCAGTGGTATGATATATTAGTGGTATGGTATCTCATCGGCACGGTATCTCATCGCCATGGTATACCAGTGGTACGTTATGTCAGCGGTACGTTATGTCAGTGGTACGTTATGTCAGCGGTACGTTATGTCAGCGCTACGTTATGCCAGCGGTACGTTATGCCAGCGGTACGTTATGTCAGCGGTACGTTATGTCAGCGGTACGTTATGCCAGCGGTACGTTATGTCAGCGGTACGTTATGTCAGCGGTACGTTATGCCAGCGGTACGTTATGTCAGCGGTACGTTATGCCAGCGGTACGTTATGTCAGTGGTACGTTATGCCAGCGGTGCGTTATGGCAGCGGTGCGTTATGTCAGCGGTGCGTTATGTCAGCGGTACGTTATGCCAGCGGTACGTTATGCCAGCGGTACACACCTGAACTCTTCCATGTGCACATTCCCGTCGCCGTCCTTGTTTAACATCTTGAAGACCAAGTCCGTCAACTCACGGACACTTTCTTCAGCCTCGTCGTGTTCCTGGGCCTCCATGCACGGCTGTGTACGGGAAATGGGGGGCGGGGGGGACAAACGGCCCAGATTTACTAATGTTTTCTACACAGAGACTATACCATAATGTGATACTATAATATAATATATAACACTTTACTATGACATTACACTATAAATAACACTATAATAATCTAATATAATAATAGCGATTTTGGGTTCTACGTTAAATCGAAAGTAAATAATTAATACAACAGTATTCCAGTTTAAAATACAATCATAAAAAATCGGATCTGCCCAAAACCAAAAATAACCTAGCCTACTGATCAAGTCTAAGGGGATATAACTCTATGCAAATGTTTTGCAGGGTACAGCTAGTACACTATAATATTAAACTATAATAAAATATAAAACTATGAATAACACGTTAATGTAACATAACACACAAGTATAATGCAACACTATACTACAGACCATTAGTTTACATCTGACAGCCGATATAAATAAGTATTAACACCGTCGGCGTACTAAAAAGGAAAGGGGGGGGGAGGGTGAGGGGGCGTCCGCATGGGACCTTTTGGGCCCCCGCCCTGACAATCGCCATTAACTGTGCCCTCTCTGAGATCAATCACACCCACCCACCCACGGCTAGATCATTAGATAGCAGATTACTGTACTCGACAGTAGGGGGTGGGGCCGCTGCCTGTGACAGGGTGCCAATTTTCGACACAAACACCGGCGACATATTCAGAACGTCCTGAGGCGCACACACACACACATACACAAACACCTTTCTGTTTCGGCTTGTGAGGCAGTAAAGGGGGGGGGAGTGTTAAGATGGGTGAGTGCCTCAAGAACCACATATTCACGTAACGGCCCCTGACTAACACAACGCCACGGCCGTATACTTCTACAGTGAGGCGACGGTCGTGAAGGTTGGGGGGGGGGGACGTATCTCAAAAAAAAAAAGAGTCAGTTTACTCGAAACGATTTGCAATAAATAAATAAATGCACGGTGGTTTACAAACGTGGTACTGAGCTGTTGACTCAACACTGTTTGTTATATTTTTGGGAAGGGAGAATGGTAAAGGAAGGGAGAGATGTAAAGAAAGGGAGTGATGTAAAGGAAAGGAGAGCGGTAAAGGGAGGAAAATCTGTATTGGGACCGAGAACGGTAAAGGGAGGGGGGGGGGGCTGATTATTAATGCTTATATATCTTTCTTTTCTCTACTTGCAAACACCAAGCCTCATATCACCTGTAACCTAAAACACATGTCTCAGAGAAGTTAATGTTCTCTAAGTGCACAAAACGTCACCACTTCGAATGTTAAAACAAATGTGAGCTCTCCATGTTGTGGAATTATCGAAACTTGATAAATGATTGTAGGGGAAAAAAAGGAATATTGAATTTTTAGCACCCCCCCCCAACCTCTTCCCCCCCCCCCCCCTGATTGTTTTTTTTTTTTTTGTATATACCATTACCAGACGATAGTTGTACCTAATGAGTTCTATGTTTTTGTCAGTTCGCCTGGTAACTCATTTTTTTTTTTGTTTATCTATTTCTAAAAAAAAAAAAAACAGAACTTCAGAACTTTTGCCAGAGTTCTTAGATCAAAGTTATTTATTTATCTTACGTTGTTTGTTTTGTTTGTTGTTTTTATAAATCTGACTACGCGTTTGAAGTTAAGGAACCTGAAAGTAATATTCAATTTCGATTCAAAAGAGCCAGGGATGGATTCAGAAATGAACCTCACCCCATCCCCCAACTCCCTTTCCTTTTCATCGTTATTTTCGTATCTGGACAACAAGAAGGTATTTCAGAATGATATAATTATTAAAACAAACATGGCCCGTGGTGTCTGTCTCATGTATGGAACAAATTGAAAACTAAAGGCGCAGCGCACATCAGACTGGGGGGGGGGGGATGTTTCCCAACTGTTTATTTATTACACGCCCCCCCCCCCCACCAAAACCTTTTGTGAAATTCTTGTTACCGCCTTATAACTTAGACAATGTATAACAGTTAAATCTTGGAAGGCGGCCTCGTTAAGGCGAGCCATTTTTCAAATCACCCCCCCCCCAACCAAATTCCTAACAGTCAAACAGCCCCCATTAGTAAACAATGAAATTGCCCCCCCCCTATCCCTACAACAATAAAATTGCCCCGACCCTAAATCAATCAAATCGCCCCCACCCTCATTGAACGATTAAATTGCCCCCCCCCCCCCCGCTCTTTAACAATCAGATTGCCCCTGTTTTGCTCCATTCAGCTATAGACGACCAAATGAAACTTCTACATTTCTCTCTCTCTATGTCTCTCTATGTCTCTCTCTCCCTCTCTCTCTCTCTCTCTCTCACACACACACACACTCATACTCTTTACACGCACCCCCCCCCCCACATACACACAGAAAATCCACTCTGGTTGGAGCCTGCTAGTGTTAACGTGACAATATTTTTCAAACTGTATGTCTGTCTGTGTGTGTCTGTGTGTACCTTGAGTAGAGTCTGGACCTCGTATTTGTTCAGGATGCCGTCCTTGTTGTAGTCGTACACGCGGAACACGAAGTCGGCCTTGATGTCGATCCTGTCGCTCAGGAAGATGCACAGACATTTACAGAACTCTTCGAGGCTCACGCCCGTAGACTTTGGCTTCTTCATACCTGGCCACGGGTGGACGCAGATGGGGGGGGGGGAAGGGGAAACATAATTCGTGAAATGTGGGCGATAACGACATGTCGTGTGGGCAAAGCGCTAGGCTGTGGACATGAATGATTCGATATCCGGTGAGGACCGAAGGATATTTCAAGACCCCCACACACACACACACACAAACGCTATGTCTTCCGTGTAGCCTCCATGGCCATTGCAACATGGTGGGAGATGACCCCCCCCCAATAAAAGTCGTGCCATTAGTGGTTTATAATATCTCATCCTTTCAGGGGCGTAACACATGGGGCAATAACAACAACGGAGTAGAATAATTGAAGAAGGCTCGTAACAAACGTTTTGGGAGGAGGGTTTACCAGAGTGCCCCCACCCAGCCACCTCCGACGAGTCTCATCACCCCGGTTCGCATTTGAAAAAGAATACACCTATAGGAGTGGTGGTAACAGTTGTTTCGTTTTATGGTCGAGATATTCTCATCCCTTTCTTTCAAAGGCAACTGAATACATTATTGATACCCCCCCCCCGTTTTTTTTTCTTTCTTCATATTATTCTGGGTCGAACTCACTATTGAAAATAAACCCCCCCCCCCCGGGTTCGTTCCAGTTCAAGTGTTCTCAAACGTGAATAGAATTTCTTACTTACTCCGTGTAATTGGGATTTTAACACGCGTTGAATGGGTGATTTCTTTATGCTTTTTTTTTTTGTTGTTAATGTGAATTTGTAACAAATTATTCACAGACCTGATAATATCATTGCACACACGCCTATCTTTTCTCAATTTGGAATGATTTTTTGAATTATTGGATCTGTGTGTGTGTTGATTTGAGGGTTATTCGTACGCTACGCCGGAGTCGTTTAAATTTCTTTTTACGCCAGCGCTTGTATGGACTTAGTAAATCAAAGTTTTCCCCATAGACATTCTTGCTATTCATGCAAAAATATACCTACTTTCATACATCGACAACAGCAGCGTGGAAGAGTAGATCTCAAACTGTTTCGCCATCTGCGACATGAAGATGACCGAGTCGATCTCGCCGTGGTCATCTTTGGTCAGCTGCTTAGCGTACTGGATGATGTTCTCGATCAGGTACCTCTGTATGCCTGCGCGCGCACACACGCACACGCACAAAGACATAACGATAAAGAACAGTTAGCTTGTTCAGCAAAGCAACACGCGCACGTAGTTGAGGGAACACTAGTGTTACCATGCTACGTTCAATTACATACACACACACACACACACACACACACACATATATATATGTGTGTGTGTGTGTGTGTGTGTGTGTATTTACACTGATAGAATTAAAAGGGAATTTCTCATTTCTATGACTTTGACGGGATTTCACCATTATAGAGATTCATGTTATCCGGATTTAGAGTATATCCGGCGAACCCTTTCACCGCATTAGGCTGGGTTTTACGTCTACTGTATTAAAATTTATTAAAAGAGTTAGTTAAAGGGATGAATGCGCCCAGGAGTGTGACGCATGGGCAGTATAATGTACATAAAAAGAGAGGGAGGGGAAACATGAAGATACCCTACCGCCCATTTAGCCCGACTGCTCAAAACAATTCTAAAGTCAGCGCTTTACCTGAAAACTCCTCCAGCTTGGTCACAAATCTACTGGACTGTTCTTGTACCCTTCTAAAACTCGACATTATTCTTTGATGTCTGGCCAAATAAAAACAACATCATCATCATCAGCAGCATACATTATTCTTTGATGTCTGGCCAAATATACACAACAGCAATAATAGCGCACAGTGACGAGTGTATTTCAACTGAGTTATTGTCATAATGTATGGGTGACAACATTGCGATCTGGTGTGGGTTCGGAGGAGAAGGCGGAGACAAGGAAAGGGGGGGGGGGACTCATAGAAATGGCTTCCCATTTCCCCGCCATGGGTTTATATGAAAACACTTTAAGTCAAAAGTCTGGTGAAAAATAACGAATTAGGCCGATTTCAGAATTATGAATAGTGTACTTCTCCCGTTGTTATCATTTCTTTCATTACTTAAAAAAAAATCAAATCTCAATGAATTTTCTACTTTTTGGCTCTTTAAAAAAAGTATTTTATTTACGCACTTGTTACTCGACCCACTAGTGACCATTATATTAGGGTATAAGGAACATGACATATATAAATTTTTTTTTTTTTCAGGATTAGGGTTAGGGATAGGGTTAGGGATAGAGATAGATATCAATTTCCGCGAAAATCCCCGGAAAAAAATTAACGGGTCGACCGTACATATGCTAGTAGTCGACCCTCTAGTGGGTCGAGTAACAAGTGCCATTTACTTATTTACTGCCACCCTTCTTTTCTCGACGTTTTACCGATTTTCGGTGCAGGCGAGTATCAAAGTGGGAGTAGGAGGAGGCTGGGTCTCGAACTAAGTAACCGTACAGTGTAAAACTTACTCCTATCATGGCTGTTTGTAGACACACACACACACACAGAAAATTTGAAGATGGCCAAGTATAACACTTTGTTGGTGAAGAACGCGCCCAACTGTTGCGTCCGTCGTCGCGACGTTCTGCACCGGTGTGATTCGGTGCGTTCAAAACACTAAGGCTCTCGGTGCGTTCAAAACACAAGGCTCTACAGATTAGACATTATACAGATTGCGCAAGCCTCGTTTTCGAAACGATGTTTTCATCGCCGCCACTAATGATATTTACACTCATCGGTCCATTCATAGAATATAATGGTTTATTTAAAAAAAAATGTACTTATGAGTTAAATAATATTTTATCGCTTTATTTTATTTATAAAGCAAATGGAAAGCTTTTTCATTGATATTTGATGTCTTGTAAAAAAACAAAACAAAGAGGTGTGAATTGGTCTGTAAGTTTTTATGAATGGAAAGCGTCAGTGGACGCAAAAGCGAATAACAACAATGGCGCGAGAGTTTTTAAACACAAAACTGAGTACTATTTATAAAGCGATGCCGCTATCTGTGTATAATATATAATCTGTGTAAGGCTCTATGCGATAGTTTACGGCTGTTTTTTGTTATAAAGTGGCTTTATTATCCATTTTTATCCTCACAGTAAATTTCACTGTCTTTGTTACTGTTTCCTTTCTATTTATGGGGGAAAAAAGTTTCTTCTGAAAAATAAATTAAATTACAAGCTGAACATTTTCTTTTTGGACGTATAGTATCATAGTCCACTTAAACCCGGGGTGGGGGGGGGGAGGTCCATTTCGGAACTTACTATACATACAAACTGGCATACCTGATAGCGTCAGCGCTGACCATATTACTCGCTTCCTGTTTCTTTTTTTTTAAACGTATGTCTGTGAGTGATGAACCATTTCAATTAAACCTCATTATTTAAACACAAAGCTGATTTGGTTGTTTACAGTGTGCGTACATTGGGGACTACGTTTTATTAACCGATAAATTGGACGCTAAAGCGACCCCGGAGGGAGGGAGGGAGGGAGGCAGAAATCGTTCTGCGGGTCAAGGGATCCAGAAAAAAAAAGTGCCAGTGAAACGTGGCATGAACTGTGGGGGAGCTATGTTCGAAGAACGAATGATGGAACTTCCACTTATTTCGTTCATCACTATGACATCGAACATAAACGATTGATTATTTTCCATAATTTGTATTGTTTTATTTAACTTTTTATTTTACAGTTTGCATTTATCTTTGGGATAGCTTTTTTTTTTTGTAATTACAGTTTGTAATACAATTTGTAATCATGCCCCCTCCTTCATTTTCAACCTATTTTCATTTCAGTACTATTAATAACTAGCTGTACCCTGACAAACCTTTGCATAGAGTTACAACCCCTGAGGGTTGATCGGTAGGCTAGGTTATTTTTTGGTTTAGGGCAGATCCGATTTTTCTCATGATTGTATTTTAAACTGGAATACTGTTTTATCAATTCTTTACTTTCGATTTAACGGAGAACCCACATCGTTATTATTTTATTAGATAACTAGCTGTACCCTGCAGAACCTCTGTATAAAGATAGATAGTTCGAGTTGGAGTTTATGGGTTATGAGAATTATATATTTTTTTTACTATGTCGAGTCGAGACGCAGGCAGGTTGCCATTAATTTTTTAACAGGAAACAGTATTCTTACTTTCGATCTTCAGCGAGACAGACGTGAGATGGTAAATATTTATATAGTCTGTTTATAAATTACAGAATAAAAACAACAACAACATCACAATTAGGAATGGAACGAAATTTCGTTTTATTTATTCTGTAGGACACATTTTTGGGGGGGGGGGGTATTTTGTTTATGGCATATCTAAAGGTATGGGGTACAGGGGAGATTTCACTTCCGTGACTTGAACGTTCTCGCTCAGCGACGTGGCCCGTTCGTCAGCGAACATCAGGGAAATTTGGTAGGGAGTCTTGCCCGTCAGCTTAGCTTTGAAACTGCCAGGATGAAACAAAAACAAAAAAAAATAGATTTATAAAAAGGAACTCTTTATTTTTTTGCCATGAGATAGACTTTTGTTCAATCGATCTGATCAATCACAGTTCTATACCCTCGGTCAGCGCTGATAATCCGCGCAAACTCACAGTCGACATATACCGAATCCTACCACAGCAGAAGTCAACGTTAACCGTATTGATCTCATTTTGAACTCATACTATGTGTGTACATTACAGACAGCAAATAGCTATTTTTTTTAATCCTCTATCAGTGACTAAAAAGAAATGCGCCACTTGTATTTTATTTTTTAACTAGCTGTACCCTGCAAAACATTTGCATAGAGTTATATTCCCTGAGGTTTGATCAAGTAGGCTAGGTTATTTTTTGGTTTCGGGCAGATCCGATTTTTTCATGATTTTCATTACTATTGTTTAAGTTTGACGATTTTAAACTGGAATACTGTTGTAATAATTCTTTACTTTCGATTTAACGCAGAACCCACAGCGCTATTATTTATTTTTAGTAGCACCTAAATATTGATACATGATAGAATAATACACAAATACACATTCAAATTCACGATGCGCAATCTGTATACATGTAATTTATATTCTGTGAGTTATGAGCGTGCTTAGATGCGCATCATGCATTATACCAAATAGCACCGAATATTTCTTAAAAAATTATCTCCTCTGTATTCAATGTCGGTGCGTCACTTGGTGTGTATTCGTCAAGGGGGGGGGGGAGATGTCTGTCATGGGAGACATACATTACGTGAATATGTTTTTAACATGGCACGCATCGTTTCTTGAGGTTGGGCTAATTGGTGATGCCTTGGGAGCATTATAATTCTTGAAGCAAATCCAATTATTTAAGTACCATTATTTTTACACCTCAATCAGATCTGACCATGTTGTAGAATGAAAGTTAATGTTTTTTAATCGTAAACTGGAATTTATAGCTATGCCCCCGTAAAGGTCTAAACGATAACTATATGCAGAGCTGTTCTTATGTGTGGGCAAAACTAGCCCCCCCCCCATTTGACGAAAGGGTTCCTTACGAATGATCGGATGGTCCCTACGCGTACCTCTTTGCCCAAATATTCATGGAACTGTCTGCCTAAATACAACCGAACGAATCTATTTGATATTTATATGATAGTTACATAAGTATCGTGGGGACAAATACATGGTATCAGAGCCACTCTAACGAATGGCCAAAGTAGACGGCAGCCTGGGCCCCCTCCCTCCACCCCCATCTTCCACACACACACACTGTTAAGGAGAGCCGCCTGTGGGTACTTTTATTATTTTTTTTCACTACCTAAAATTAAAATGATATTTTGGAAGGGCGGGGGTGGGTGGGGTGTGTTCGCTTAAACCGTTCACGGGGGCGGGAGGGGGGGGGAGGCGCCCACCTACATTTCTGCGTTCTTCTCCGACGGCAGGCATCGCCCCAGCAGCTCCAGGTACAGGCTGTCCTGCTTCACCAGTTTCCGGAACATGTGGACGTCGAGGTTGCCCTTGTTGCTGTCCTGCTCGATGACCTTGGTGCAGATCTCCACCAGCTCCCGCAGTGACTCTTCGATCTCACTGTCATCCCCGTACTCGGTCTTCAGTATGCATGGCTGGGGGGGGGGGAATGGGGGGGATGGGTTTAAACGACCACACTGGGACATTCGCACGCTCACACGCACGCACATCTAAGCACACACACACATTTATCCACAAATACACATCTATCCACACACATTTATAGACATGTATCCACAAACTCACATCTATAAACATACACACTTACACATACATCTATCCAAAATACACTTACACACAATCCACATACACATTTGCACACTCACGCACATATACATGTACACATATTTATCCACACACACACACACACGCACTTACTTATCCAAAACCACTTGTGTACACACATTCATATAAACATATACATTTATCCACTTACACACTCTTATAGACACATTCCCATTCACACACATTCACTCACACATAATATCCACTTACATTTATCCACACACTTACACTTACATACCTATCCACACTTTATGTCCACCTACTTTAAGTAAATTGTTCATGTCCGCCATGTCCATCTACTTTAAGTAAATTGTTCGTGTCCGCCATGTCCACCTACTTTAAGTAAATTGTTCATGTCCGCCATGACCACCTACTTTAGGTAAATTGTTCGTGTCCGCCATGTCCACCTACTTAAGTAAATTGTTCGTGTCCGCCATGTCCACCTACTTTGAGTAAATTGTTCATGTCCGCCAGGTCCAACACTCCGTCGCCGTTGAAGTCGTAGACCCTGAAGACGTGCTCGACCTTCAGATCCATGCTGTCGCTCAGGAACATGCACACGCACTTGGCGTAGTCTTCCACCGTCATGGCTTTACTCTTCATCTTCCGTCGGTTATCTAGACAAAGGAAACAACACATAAACCCATTATAGTCTGAGACAAGTGCCAGAAGATTTCGCGTGTTTTTCAGCCCCCGGTTACGGAAACGAGTGAACTCATCTGACCTCGATGGTCTTTATTAGGCACTGGAAGGGAATCTTTACGTTTATTGTTTACATTTCAAACTTGTGTTGTTGATTTTTACCAGGACTGAATTGAAACTCCGTAAACTAATAATTTTAAAGGGGTTGGGTGAGTGTTCAGGTTAACTCAACGGTTCTCAAACGTTTGCTATTCGCGACTCTCTATGAAACCTCTTCGGTTTTCTCGACCCACCAGTCAAGGAAAAAAAAGACAACAATATACAATCAGTTTTCGACGCACACTTTGAAAACCACTGGACTACTGATTAGAGAGAAGGAGACATGGCCAGAGCGAGACAGACAGAGACCCTCTGAGGCGTGGCTTACTCTCATACATTAACTGTATAATGTAGGGCGAATTGATGTCGAAGTACTTGGCCATTTGGGCCGTGAAGATGAGCAGGTCCACCTCCCCGCCTTTGTTCTTGGGCAGCTGGTTGGCGTACTGGACAATGTTCTGGACCAACCATCGCTCCAGACCTTGGGGTTTCATCGGCAGCATGTGGACACACAAAAAGTTTGAATTAATTCAGGACCACGCGGCGGTATATAGGCCAGTACGTCATAAACAATGGCAGTTTGATTGTCGTGACAGAACTTTGAGAGAGCTCTTAGATGGAGCGAGATGTTAGCTAGGTCGGTTGGCCCGCTTAGGTGGGGTGGGGGTTTGGGGGGGGCGGGAACGTTTATTATTTATATTTCAGATAGTTTTGATTTACAATGTCACTGCCGCTCACAGCCAATTCAGCTCCCGGTTAAACCTCTTGTCGTCCATGGAAAGTCGCACAATCCCGAGAGCAATACACCACAGTAAATAAAAGGGAAATAATTGAATGTTTCTCGGACGGCCCAGTACCATTTGATCCACTGACCTGTACCTGTCCGCGGCCCCGGGGGTTGGGGAACCACTGACCTGGGTGATTGAAGTTGAATGCAGTACTGGCTCTAAATGTGCATAAATAAATGACGCTGACGTTTCATGCTTGGTCTTTTCTTTTTAACTGGACGCAGACAAATATTTTTTTAAACTCTGGTTGTAAGCTAAGTTCTTAGTGTGGATTTACTGGTGCACTTCTGTCAACTAAGTCTGAGTGTGGCTTAATTGGACTTTTAAAGCGAAGACCATTTATCAGCTATGTGTGACTTGGTCCCGGAATTCTATGGGGGTTGCCTGGGGGCAGGGAATATAAAACTTTACATTTCAACTGCAAGTAGGCTAATCTTAATACGAGGAAATTTAAGCTCAGTTCGTTTTGCGGGTTAGCTTGGGGGGGGGGTGTAGGTAGCTCAAGCCATGGATAGGAAAACTTGACATTGGGCATGCGTTCAGCTGTGGGCCAGTGGAGCTACTTATCTAACTGTGAGATATGAGTTGTTAACGTCACGGACTGGCTATTGTGTACAGTAAATGTAACGGATAGATGTTAACTGTAAACCTATTAAGTAAACTGTCCTGCAAACTTAAGCGTGTCCTTGAACTCCAAGCTCCTAATGTCAGTGTGTTTGTAAAGACGTGAAAAAAAAAAAGGAAAAAGGGGGGGGGGAGGTGTCATCAACGTAATTATATGCCTCGCCCCCCCCCCCTTTCTTTATTCGCCTACCATTATATTTAACCACCAACCTCTTCCCCAAGTTGCCCTGGTTGCGGTTTATTCTATGCCCGCCTCCCTCCATTACTTTTTCATGACGCCCCTGGGAAAAGTGGTTTAACATCTGTCGTCGTCCCCCCTCCTCCTTTCCGCTAAAGACCTTTAATAAGGTTTAAATCAAGGGTGGGTAAAGTCGCGGGCCACGCTGGGTTCATAAATTTGGCAGTCGGGCTGGACAAAGAGCAGATTGACGCAGTTTTTTTTTTTTATTATATGCTTTCTCTACAGTAAATTTAATGTAAACTTCACAACATAAATATGTTAGTGCTGTGCTTTCACTCTGATACAAGTGGCGGGCCGGACAAAACAGCCCGGTGGGCCGGAATGTGGCCCGCGGGCCGTAGTTTACCCATGGCAGGACTCAAATTTAGAATGCGTTGATTAGTACGCCGTGTTGTGCGAGTGCAATGTGTGACGCGGCAAGCACAGTGTACAACAATAGGACAAGACGTTTACCACCAGTACAGAGTACAACAATAAGGCAAGACGTTTACCACCAGTACAGCGTACAACAACAAGACAAGACGTTTACCACCAGTACAGCGTACACCAACAAGACAAGACGTTTACCAGAATATTCTACCAGTTTATCGATCAGAACTTCATTCTTGTGCACAACTCTCTTGTAGCTCGTCATGGTTGGCTGAAACTTGTTTTGGGAAGAAGCTTCTCCCTCACCCTGTGGATATTTGTCGCAATGAGTGTACGCATTCAGCCACCCGAGTCTAATAGTAGATCAGTCACGTGGATACATTGACGTAACCGACCTATTATAGCATAACTGCCGGTTGTTTTATTTTCAGCTAATCAAATGGGTTCCCAATCTTAATGATCAGAAAGTACACCCTGATGATCATATTTCATGGCTTCTCAAAACTTATTACCATTCCGCGAACTTCTATTTAAACTTTTCGATTTTTTCGCGACCCACCAGTTTAAAAAAAAGAGCAAAACAAATAGAATTTTTTTTTTTTAAAAAAAAAAAAGGAAATAATATGGAAATTAAACAAAAACATAGGTGAGGTTTTAAATATTTATCTTAAACAATCGATAAGGCGTGAGTGTAGGTAGTCGCAAGAACACGTATACATAGAGGGGGCGGAAGAAGGGTGGGAGGGGGGGGCACACATTCTTAAAAAAAAAAAGATTAGAAAATTAAGTTTCAATTTGATACAATAATAATAGAACCAGACACGTCCAGCTGGTGGAACCACCCAAACCCCGTGTAGGGGCTGTGATATTATGGCACCCTGGCTTTTTTTTTGTTTTTAAATGTGTTGTTGTTGTTGTTGTTGTTGTCGTCGTGCATCGATGTCTGCATTGAAATTCTGTCAGCTTAAAAATATACTCTCATCTCTTTGTTGTACAAACTCGCAGCGATAATTTTTTTTTAAAGTGCATCCCATCGATGTCCCCCCCTCCCACCCCCAACTCCCGGTAGGGGAGTGAGGGAAGCATACTTCAGCTCCACATTCCGATTGTTACACTAATTGATTTGGAACTTCGTGTATGTTTTTTAATCATTAGAGCATTTTCGAAAAAAAAATGCTCTATTGTCCCCGTTTTGTCTGTCTGTCCGTCATCACCCTAGATCTCAACAACCATAAGTCCTAGACCCATGATGTATATATCATTTTGTAGGTCTTGGCCTGCCAAGTGTACATCAAAAGTTCATTTCGCGATAGGGCTGAATATAAGAGTTTCTTAGGTACCGTTTTTGCTTATATTATAAATATAAATAATAAAAGCTAATCAAAGGGGCGTAATCATTATTTATTTTAGTAACAGTTATTCAACATGATTACTTCCCTCTCTATTTATCAAAACCCATACGTAGCCACTGCGTACACGAAAATGCTCTAAAATGTCCTTTGTCCGAAACGGAAAAGACTTAAATTGCTTGTTTTCCTAGTCTCTCCCCCCCCTCCATCCGGCTTACTGTATTGAAAATATCTAAACGTGCGGTTGGTTAAAACGTTTATTTCTGTTAATTATCATTGGTTGGTGTTCGTTGATTGGCCAGTTCTCCCCCCCCCTCTCTCTCTCAAAGATGACTTTAACTTTTTTTTGTTGTTGTTGAATGAATGGTCGACTAAAACAGAAAAGTATACCCTATATATATCTATGGTGTCCGAATGCGGCTCTATGAGCCACACGTAGCTCTAATTTTATATTTGTATGGCTCCTTATGAGCAATGTGCTTGTTCATATTACATCGTTACGTTTGTTCACATAATCTTCATTCACTTCATTTAAAAAAACAACAACAACAACAACAACGGAACGTCGCTCCCCCCCCCGGACGCCCCTGGTCTATGAGTGGATTATCTCCTTAGACTGAACGGTACTCTACTACTACTACTACTACTACTACTACTACTACTACTACTACTACTACTACTACTACTACTACTACTACTACTACTACTACTACTACTACTACTACGCTACAACTTTCTACCTCATACTAATATTATATGCCATTACACAAAGTCTAGTCCATGTGGTTGGGGGGAGGGGGTCCGGTCCATCTACTATTCCATTTGAAGCCATGTTTACAGGAAAAGGGGGGGGGGGGGAACAGCGCAGTTTTTTTTTTTTTAAAGAGCCATTTATTTATATTCATTAGTATTTGATATCACGGCTGTAATGTTGAGAAAAATGATACATCAGTCCGATAAGACCCGCACACCGTCCACCCGCACCCCCCTCCCCGGGATGGCCTAGTGAGACTTTATGACCCCCCTCCCCCAACGCGATAGCCCCTAGTGACCTGTTCTGTGTGTCTGTGTGTCTGTGAACTTACTTGGACGTGTTGAAAGCCAATGTGTTCAAGGGACTCCCAAAAGGTTACACCCAATGGACTTCGACAGTCGAGTCTGTAAATAAAACAGACTATGTGCAGCTTTCGACTGTGCGGCGACAATTCGCTACTTCCTTTTTATCCCCTATCGGTAATTTCCGTTTCATTTTTTTCATTGATTTTGGAACCAACTTAAAAAAAACAAAATCAAATACATTACAAACTAAAACGTATAGCATACAAATAATTTAGCATTCGTTATTGGCTCATTTCAGTTGGTTTTATTATTTTTTTTTATTTTAAAGTTTTTAATTAGTCCACTTTCTGTGTTTTTGGACCCTTTGTCATTTAGTGAGAAGGCTTAAATTTGACACACACACACACACACGCACACGCACACACACACACACACACTTTTATTTTTTCAGCAGTGCATAAATGTTAATATAAAAACTGAAATTCAAAACTTGGGCGAATACAATATATACTGATTAAGTATATTCTCACATTAGTATAAATAATAATAATAAACAAAACACCAAGATGGGCCTGTAATCTTTTTAAAGTTATTTTTTTCTTTAGTTCAATATATATTCATATCCCCTCCCCCCCCCCCATTGAAAGATTGCCCGAGGGAGGGTGGGGTCTAATCAGTACATTATGGTCAAAAATAAGAATTTGTTGTTTACTAAAAAAAAAAACATTTTCCTCCTTATTCATTTTACTATGAGATTTTGTTTGAAGTTTTAAAAACAAAATATTTAGTTACAAATATTTTTGAAGTTGAATTCATTTCTTTGACATTAATTTTTAGCCATTTTTTTTTACCGTCACTTTCTCAAAAGAAAATGTTTCGCCTTGTTGTTGATAGTGTTTGTGAGTGTGTATGCACGATTATTTTGTTGTTGTTGTTGTTGTGCCCTTCCGGCACTTCTTTGTTGTTGTGGGCCTATACCACCCGATCAGACGTGTGCGTCTTTTGGGGCCTGGCGCCAGGACCGTTGCCTGCAGCCGGATCGCCCCCCCTCCTTTGCGTCATACATGCCGTGTCTGACATTAATAATGAAAATACGTTCTTTCTCTCCCCTAGTTCCCCCCCCCACCCCTTCCTATTTCTTGTGACACGTCATTTTCAATATTGCATCGACTTGTATCTGTCCTTCTTAAAGTGCAAGTATCTGGTTGTTTAGTGTCGCTTGTACACTTTGCATCGTTCTGCTCGGCCTCCCAGCCTTAAAAAACTTCCATAGTTCTTATCGAGCCTCAGAGCCTGTAAACCTGCATCGTTCTACTCGGCCTCAGTCTTTAAAGTTAAACCTGGATCGTTCTGATCGGCCTCACAGGCTCGGCATCAGTTGTTTTCATTATTACAATGACACTAATCGCTTTTACAGAAGAAACTAACACACATACTCCCTCTCTCTCTGTCCCCCTCTCTCTCTCTCTCTCCCTCTCTCTCTGTCCCTCTCTCTCTCTCTCTCTCTCTCTCTCTCTCTCACGCACACACACATAATAAGCAAACACATATACTGTTGACTTTGATAAATGTATAGTTTAATCTAAGATTTAAATATAAATGAAAATACAGGGCTATATATAAAATAATAATAATTCTGTTATCAAAACATAAACGTCGTTGAACTGAATGGTCACATCATTTCGTCAGTACCGAAAATAGTCACAGAAAGCAATGCGTCCGTCGACCCCCCCCCCTCTTTCCCCCCACTCCCCCGTCACAGTCAAGCTTGTGTGTGTATGTGTGTGTGTGTGTTAAACCAATGAAGGTCAAGGTAACTCCAGCTTGATAGGGTACAGCTGCTCCTTGTAAGATGTGTTGTCTTGTAGCTCGCTAAGGGAGAACATTCTCTCTTCGGAGAAGTACTGGCTGACTTGAAAAGGGGTTTTCCCGGTCAGCTTGTTCCGAAAGCTAAATTTAGAAGAAGAAGAAGAAAAAAGGTAAAGATGTGCTCCTGTGTATTGTTAATGGTGTTTGACTTGCACATCTCTATACTTATAAGACGCATTTGTTGTCTGTCTGTCTGTTCCCTTATAACTCAAGATCCAGAAAACCAAATAACGTGAAATTTGTTAAACATACACATAATTACATGGGGAAGGTTATAGGACATGTTTCGTTTCATCTCGATGGGTAGTTTAATTGTAATTAATTATTTTTATTTTAGTATTTTGCTATATTAAAGTAATCTCGACGGCGCCATAAATAAAATTCCTCTGTGACGTCATTTCCCGATGATACATTTTTAAAAGAGGGGTAACTTCCGGAAACTCCAATTGTAAACATGGTGAAATCAATAGTCATATCTATTTACCTATCGTTTTATGTATTCAGAAGATTAAAATTAAAGGTGCACTTTAATAAACCGAAATACGTTAATTAAAATGTTTCTGTGACATTATTAACATTATTAATACAATCTCAATGGGTAGTTTAATTGTAATTAATATTTTTAGTATTCTACTATTCAATGCACAGTGAATTCCCTGTATTCGCGCACCAAGCGAATGTGTAATTGAACGGACGGAGAAGAAAGGGTTAGGGACGGAAAAAAAAATATTGTTGTTGTTTTTTTTTCATGCTGCATGTACCCGGCTTTGGCCGGAATTAAAATAAGGTTTTCTGTTTATTTAAGAAGCGTATTTGACGTTTAATTGTACAGAGAGAGAGGAGGGGAGAGAGATAAAGAGAGAGGGGGACAGGGAGGGAGAGGGAAGGAGGGGGAAGGGAGGGGGAGAGAAGGAGGGAGGGAGAGAGGTGGTAGGGAGGGAGATAAAGGGGGAGGGAGGGAGAGGGAGGGAGGGAGAAGGGAGGGAAGGAGAAAGGAAGGGGGAGTAGGGAGGGAGATAAAGAAAGAGGGAGGGAGAGAGAGATAAAGAGAGAGGGGGGAAGGGAGGGAGAGAGAGGAAATGAGGGAGGGGGAGGGAGAGAGAAAGGAGGGAGGGAGAGAAAGGGGAGGGAAGGAGAGAGGGAGAGAGAGGATGGAAGAAATGGGAGGGAGTGAGAGATAAAGAGATAGAGGGGGTAGGGAGAGAGAGAGGGGGAGGAGGAAGGTGGAGAGAGGGGGCACGGGGGTGAGAGAAGGAGGGAGGGAGATAGGGAGAGAGAGGGAGATGGGAGAGTTAGGGAGGGAAGTAGAGGGAGGGAGGGAAAGAGAAAGGGAGAGAGGGGGTAGGAAGGGAGAAAGAGGGGAGAGAGGGAGAGAGAGAGAGGAAGGGAGAGAGAGGGGTATGGAGAAAACAAAAGGTAAACAAAAAACTTATTTTAAACCCGGGCAAAGCCGGGTACTTGCAACTGGTTTACTGTGGTTCAGTCAGTTCATAGGCAGTAAACAACTGACCCCCCTCCCTTCAAAATAAAGGAACCCTATAGCAACATATTTTGAGGCTGGGGTGTGTGTGGGGGGATGGGGTGGGGTGGATCCTAAAACAATAATGACCCCCCTTATCGACCCTTTCTTCTTTCCGCGATCTTCGCCCCCCTCCCTCCCCTTTTTCACTTTCCATAACGCTTCCAAGCTCATTTTGGCATTATATAAATTGAGGACAACAGACTCAGACAATATTGCTTTGTGGGTTGGGGATGTGTTAGGGCCGTACTTGAGCACGCTGTTCTCCGAGGGCAGGCATGGGCCCAGTAGCTGAAGGTACAGAATATTGGTCTTCACCAGCTTCCTGTGTGAAAAAAAAAACAATCGGAAAACAACATTCAGTAATTGAATGAACGATACAGTAAAAAAAAAACATGATGGTGAAATGATACCAATTTTCTTTATGACCACTTTCTTCACCAACGAAATGAACGTGTAGAATGTGGGTGAAGAGCGCGAAGCCCCTTAGAAGTAACCGTGCCGTTTCCACGGCGACCGCCCCAGGCGTGTACCTGAACTCGTCCAGGTTGATGACGCCGTTCATGTCCAGGTCCGTGACTTTGAGCACCATGTCGATGAGCTCCCGCAGGGACTCCTCCGTGTCGTTGTCGTTGTCCTCGGTCACCTCGGTGTGGACGATGCACGGCTGGACGTTGGGAGACGGGGGTGGGGGAGGAGAAAATGTTTTGACATGAATCGGGGATGGTATAGTAATGATGGCGGTTTACAATGAATGAACGATGGCGGGGTGGTTCGCACCGGGATGAAATGATCGTGCAGTGGTTTGCGTGAATGATGACGGAGAATGGTTTGCATGAATGATGGCTACCGTTACACTAAAATTGAATGATTTATACAATGGTTGGCATGAAAGAATGGATACAATGATCTTCTAGAGATACAATGATCTTCTTCAGATACAATGAACTTCTACAGATACAATGATCTTCTAGAGAGTTTCTCAAACATTCGCGGCCCGCCCTTATAGATAGAAACGAAGGTTAAATTCAATTATATATTTTATCGATTAAAGTTGATTATTAGTTTTTGCAACCCGTTCTTTTTTTTTAAACTCACTCGCAGCCCGGAGTGTACATGTACATCTAATTCACTTCCCCAACTCTGCCGACTGCTCTCACCCGTAACAAGGTGTACAGCTCGTGCCACTCCACTCCCCCGTCGTGGTTCAGGTCGTAGACGCGGAAGACGTACTCCACCTTGGCGTCGATGTCGTCGCCCAGAAACAGACAGATGCACCTGGCGTACTCCTCCACCGTCATATATTGCGCCTTGGACTTCTTCAGCGCTGGAAGTAGTAGAAGCTGACGTCAGACTCTGGGTCTCGTCCGGAACGAAACAAAACATAGAAAAATATTTCGCACATGATACGTTGCGGGCGAAAAGAGAATGGGCCAATGCCGATGAAGAGAGGGGGACGGTTGGTCGTACGGCGGGGCGCTCGACTGTCGACCTGGGGCGTCCCGGGTTCGATCTCCGGTGAGAGCCCATGTAATTTTTCAGGTCACGGTCAGAGTTGTGCCTCTGTGGCTATGTTGGGGATGGAAGAAGTGCACTATAATAACCGTCCCATAGTGGTTTATAGATAGAATCTAAGAGATACGGAGACTCCATAGATCAATATAACTATCGCATCAGTACGATTTAACCGTTATATTTTATACTATGATACATATTGCATATGGTATATTCTCGAAAGTTCTATTAGCTACCATTATCATTCCGCTACTGAAAAATTCATTCATCTGCCCAGATGAGCCCTTAGTAGACATTTTTTTTTATACTTTGCTAAATATCCCCCCTCGACTTGCTTTCATAAATTGACCTTATCATGACTGATGACTTGTTTTCATAAATTGACCTTATCAATACTGATGACTTACTTTCATACATTGACTGTATCATGACTGATGAGTTGATATCGAACTGTCGGGACATTTGGGCCATGAAGATGAGGTAGTCCACTTCGTTGCTCTTGTTCTTGGTCATCTGATTGGCGTACTGTATGACATTCTCCACCAGCCATCTCTTCAAACCTGGCAGTTTTCAAAAAGAGTTCACACAACGACGGTGTCATGATACGGCGTCCATTGATCAAAACCCGAAAAAAGAGGCACAAATATAATTATTGTGTAAGGTTTACCCATATTGCAGTCCCCCCTCACACACACACACACAGGCACACACAAAAGTGAGCCCCGAACTACATTATTCAGAAAACTTTTTAAAACGGTTGGGTGATGGGGAGCTAGGGCGTCGGTACCCCGTGGCTGCTACATTGTCTTGGAATATTTAAAAAAAAAAAAAGAGGAAAGAAAGTGTAGCTACCAGAGTTCTCCGCTAGTTTGTTGATCTGTTTTTCACAGTGTTCCATAATTCGCTTGAAACTCGTCATGGTTGAGTTGATTCTGTTTAGAAAAATAAATAAATTTACATAACTATTAAGTTTCTCTGTTTGGCAATCAGTCACCTACATATATTCTCCCGTGGTACCTCCATTGCTATTGCGTTTTCGGCTATGGTAGGGATGAAAGAAGGGCACTGCTAAAACCGGGCCTTTAGTGGCCTATAGGATCTAAGGGATAATTATCTCATCATATCAGGGACATATTAGAAAAGTTCCCACATATAGAGCTTGGATGGTAGTAAAAAAAATGCGAAAAAAAATTGCCAAAGCTCGAAAGCAGATGCCGCCACTTTCGCTATGTCTGTAGGCCGTTGGTCAGTAAATCGTAAATGATTATTGGTCTGCGCACGTTTGGTCAGTTTTTGCTGACCGTACATTTGTATACACTGTTGTGTTACACACTGGTCAGTAAGCTGTCACCCGCACGTATGAATGCTTTCCACAACCATGTACCTTTTTTCTCCTCCCCGCGAATTACAGGAAGTTCGTACGCTCGCTCGTCTGTTTCAGTCGTTCTTTTAACCTTTGTTGCTATGAATTTCAAGTTTTTATTATCTTCTCAAACCAGTGTCATAAATGCGATCGCCTGTAGGATGTTAAAATTGAAATCAGTGTAAGTTTTTTTTTATATTTGTTTAGAATTTGAACGCCTGTAGTAGGCGCGTAGAACCGTGCAAGTGTTTGAATTAATTTTTTTCCGGAAATTTCCGTTTACTTCGTAATATAAAAAGAATGGGTGAAAATGCACATCCGTACGTCTATTAATCTTTAACTTGATGCCCCCATGAAAGCTTGTGTATTACGTCGGCCCTTGTTAGCTGCCCCCCTCCCTCCAGACATGTGAGAGTCCATAATTCTACAAAACTTTTAATTCATGAACTCGAAGTCATTAAAAAAAAAGTGTATTGTCATGTAGAATCTTCACGTCTGCCAAACCTGTCCAAAAATTGAGTTAACGATATTTACAGACAGAATAATAATTTCAATTAAAAGGTTATAATTATAACAGATACATGTGCGCTGCTTTTTTTTTTTTGTCGGAGCTTATCTCCAGACTACAACATTTTGATTCACTGCAACTCTCCATGCAATAGACGTTTGCTCTTTTATTGTGGATCGTCTGGTGGAATTCTATAAAGTCTACTGTCGCGCGTGGCAGACCGTACACGATGGTATCGATACGATGGCATCGATACGGTTGTCTAGATGTGAAACCAAATGTACATTTGTAGTATATATATATATATATAATATATATATATATATATATATATATATATATATATATATA
>JAGDYQ010000386.1:255162-265162 GCA_021962125.1 Bulinus truncatus
GCCATATTGAATCGTTTCGTCGACGTCGCCCCAATCGTTTCACTGACGTTCTTCCCCCCAAACGTTTCGGTGACAGACATCGTCGTTTTCACCCCCCCTCCCCATAAACGTTGTACCAACGTATTCACCCCAACCTTATAAAAGACGTGAATAGTAGTAGTTGAGTAAGTAAGGCGCTCTGAGTTAGACGTAGTTAGTTCGGTGTAGACAGTTCTAAGATTCTAAGAGTTAGTTGTAAACTTGTAGTGACATTTGTTTAAGTAGACATCATTAGACAAAGGACTTATATTGTATATACATATATATTCACCTATGTTTAGAAGCAATTAAAGTTTAGATCTGTTGTGTTCATATGCCAAGCCTTGGCGTTGATATATTTATTAGTTAGAAAAGTTAACGTTACATATTTGAAAATAATAACGTAACACTACCCATGAAGTCAAATTATTTTCCCATAAGCAAAGATAAGCTCTGATTGTCAGTAATTAACGTAATTAAGTTTTAACACGCAAGAGCCGTTCTTATGGGCAGGGAAAGAACTGAGGGGCCGCCTAGAACAGTGGACCCCCAACCGATATCTGCCCGTGGATCAAATGGTACTGGGCCGCCCAAAATACATTTATTTCCCTTTTTTTTTATATCACCTGTGGTGTGTTTCGCGAGAGTGCGACTTTCCATGGACGAGAGGTTAATCGAGAGCTGAGCGGCCGTGGCTTTGTAAATCAAAACATTCTAAGATACCCTCCCTCCCCCCAACCCCCTTTATTTTTGTTTCCAGCGGGCCGCTGTGAAATTATCAAACGTTGTCCGGTCAGCAGCGACGAAAAAAAAAGGTTGCTGACCACTGCCCTAGACCTCGCAGTACTGCCAACCTATCCACCCCCTACCACGCACCAGTACAATGCATATTTCACACAAATGTAACGTTTTGTCAGGGTCTCTTAAGTATTAATATCTCTATGCCTGGGGGCCACAAGGCCTTAAGAACTGCAATGTCTATCTAAGTACTTATTTTGTTTTGTTTTAAATTTAGAAATCGCATCCATTTAGTCAGCGCTTTAAATAATGTTTTCATTTTCTACTTTACTTGCAGTCATGTAACTCAAAAAACACAAGACAAGATGGATTTCTTTCATGTGACGAGCTTGTTTAGTTTCGTAATTTTCTTTTAGTAGCGGCTTATTGGTTGCGACATTTTGTTTCCCAGTGTTTGCATTTTCTTATGTTTGCGTTGCTTATCCATCCATCTATCCATCTATCCATCTATCTATCTATCTATCTATCTATCTATCTATCTATCTATCTATCTATCTATCTATCTATCTATCTATCTATCTATCTATCTATCTATCTATCTATCTATCTATCTATCTATCTATCTATCTATCTATCTATCTATCTATCTATCTATCTATCTATCTATCTATCTATCTATCTATCTATCTATCTATCTATCTATCTATCTATCTATCTATCTATCTATCTATCTATCTATCTATCTATCTATCTATCTATCTATCTATCTATCTATCTATCTATCTATCTATCTATCTATCTATCTTCTATCTATCTATCTATCTATCTATCTATCTATCTATCTATCTATCTATCTATCTATCTATCTATCTATCTATCTATCTATCTATCTATCTATCTATCTATCTATCTATCTATCTATCTATCTATCTATCTATATATATATATATATATATATATCTATATATCTGCCAACCTGTCTGTATTTTTCCCCACCTCACATTTTTAGTCATATTGTTGATCATGATTTTGTTGTTCTATATTAGTTTAATTTTAGATGGTTTTTTTTCGTAATTATTTCTTTTTTTTTTTAATCTGCCTTCAATCTGTCACTTTAAAAAAAAAGTTCTTTCAATGAATGAATGTTTGATAAAATAATAACAAAAATTCATATGTAATATGTAATTTTTTGCATGTAATATCTAATGCCATATTACATACATCATGCTTTACTTTTTTAGTTTATTTCTATATGTCGCATCTTCTTTTTTTTCTCAAATTTAATGTACATTGTAAAAGATACATCTTTAACTATATATATATATATATATATATATATAAACAATTTAGTACACCAAAAAATTCTCATTATACTTTTCAAGAAATTTAACTCGTGTTTTACTAAGGTGGACGACAGTAATAACTGAGTTGTGTCCCTTGCACCGAAAAAATTATTTAAAGCTAAAATTTATTAAAATTTTTTTTTTTAATTATTTATTTTAGAAAATCGGTTAGTTTTAAAAACTTTGTGCTATTGTTATTTGAAGTGTTTTTGGGGACATTAAAAATTCGCAGATTGTGTAAAAAAGGAGACAAATAGCGCATCTTACGGATACTATAAAAGGAATAAATAACGAGTAAACATGCATCCAAAAGATTTAACCGAAATATTGAGATAACTATATGTATTTATTAATTCAAGGGAAATAGACCCTTATTTGAAGAAATACTATTGCCGAAATATATCTTCCATTGTCATGAAAATGTATCTACTCGAATTAGTATTTTTGTAAATGTTTATTTGATAACATTAATTGTAATTATGGCAATTTTTCTGATGTAGTATTTCAATATTGGCGCAATGACATAATTTAGACAATATATTGACTATTCTAACACCAACTTGACACAGTTTACATTCTACTTTGACTAGTTTTGTTTTAGTCCCAGGTCCTATTTAAGTTTCAGGTTTTATTTCGTTTTTTCTGTACTAATTTTAGTTTTAGTCTAGTTTTAGTTTTAGACCCAATTTTAGTTTTCGTTTTAGTTTTCGTCGACTAAAACTAAAACACCAGAGTTTTAGTTTTCGTCTTATTCATTTTAGTTTCACTTTTAGTTTTAGTCTTGTAAACATCAATGACAAATAACATCATTGTTCATGACCAATTGTTGAAACAGATTGAAGCATAATAATAGTAGTCACAGAGATGACAGCTCAGTGTACTGAGACTTAGACCATTCACTCCATTGTCACATTATAAGTCACACTATTACATTGTGTCATGTGCCAATGTCATGTGCCAATGTCACGACTCAATTTTTGACTATGTTGAAGACTAGCAGACTTGCAGTGCATGTACAAAAAAAAAAACAACAACTAAAAAAGTAATAACAATAAGAAATCAAAAACGTAAGTCAAAATTAAAACAAACGTGTTCATTCTAAGACCTAGAACTCTGAACCAACTAAACTAAGTAACAACCTAATCGTAAGTGGAATTCCACCGAGTGTCACCGGGAGTAACGAGATACGAACCGATTGCCGCAGCCAAAGATGAGCTATTTTGTTTGTTCCAGATAGCTTCTAACTTTAACCAGGACGAATTGCTTAATAGTAACAGTTCTGCTGAAGAAGACAGATATCTTGAAAATAATTCATCAAAAATCCTATCATTAGCAGTCTACCAAATCATTAAGAAATTATACCTGCAACTGAACACTGGACTTACGGCTAGTGCTGCAGTTGAGCGACTGGTTTCATTGGGTGGGCGTTTTTTTATGCCATTACGTTCTAGGCTAAGCAATGACCATTTTGAAATGATGGTTTTCTTACGTGCTGCCAAGTGGTGAAGTGATTAGCATTAAAATTGTGCTTTGACAATGTATTCTTTTGTTTTTACATTTTTTTTTTAAACTTGAGAAACTTGCACTCATTACATTTTAAATAAAAACATTTTGGTGTTCTCTAAAGTATTGATAATGTATCGGTATCGATTTTGGCAATATATTTTTACTTGAGTGTTTGTATTGGTATTGGTGATACTATTTTCATGAAGTATTGGTATCGGTATTGACGATACAATTTTAGAGTATTTTTAACAACCTGCTTATATTATCGCCCAGTTGATGCGCATGCGCGATCATCAAAGAAATTATATATGACCTAGGTCATAATAATTTCGTAGAATATATGGTTCGCCCACAGACCGGAAAAGAACGATAAATGAGGATTTTAGTTTTTATTTCGTTGGGGAGTTTTAGTTTCAGTTTTTATTCACTCTTTTGTTTACCAGATTTAGTATTGTCTAGTTTTAGTCTTACTGCTGATCGGCCAGAATGGCAAGGCAAGGGTTTTTTCTTGCCACTCGTACAGAGGGGAGGGTGTGATGTGCCTGTACCTTCAGCTCAAAATGGGAGGCTGCGCAGGTGTGCTTGAGTGGGACAGAGTGGAAGGGTGTTGTGTGCCGACCACACCCATCACCACCGCCAGCTGTGAGTACTACGGTCTCGGATAGTCCTCATTGACTACAGTACCACCACCCTCGCAAGAAAGGTTTATTTTTTTATTATTGAGTGAAAAACGCACCTCGAGATATTTGAGATTGGGGAGGAGAGGGTTAATATCGATACACCAATTCACAGCCCAATCACTCGAGCTAGTAAATGACTTCAATGCAATAAGAAAATGGTATTCAATACATGCATAAATTAACTCTTCTGCATATTAATATATTCACTCCCCTCGTCTAATTTTCAGATGTGGCTGTCTGTACAAACAGTTTTTTTTTTATAAGCAGTGCTAGAAGTTTTCTTCAGTCTGGTCTATTGAATTACTTGAGTCTTTACTCATATCAATAGATTTCTATTCTAACAAAAGTATTTATTTATTGTGGTACTGTTTGAATGCAATAACTGGTTTCTGAATAGGATGAGTATATCTATGAACACTGTACAATGTCCATGTAATGGGATGAGTGTATCTGTAAACACTGTACAATGTCCATGTAATGGGATGAGTATATCTGTAAACACTGTACTATGTCCATGTAATGGGATGAGTATATCTGTAAACACTGTACAATGTCCATGTAATGGGATGAGTGTATCTGTGAACACTGTACAATGTCCATGTAATGGGATGAGTGTATCTGTAAACACTGCACAATGTCAAGGTAATGGGATGAGTATATCTGTAAAAAGCCTACAATGTCCATGTAATGGGATGAGTATATCTGTAAAAAGTGTACAATGTCCATGTAACGGTCTCAGTAAATTTGATGGATGGATAATATACCACAATCAGTGGAGATGTGTTATCAACGGATAATATACCACAATAGTGGAGATGTGTTATCAAAGGATAATATACCATAATCAGTGGAGATGTGTTATCAACGGATAATATACCACAATCAGTGGAGATGTGTATTTGACGGATAATATACCACAGTCAGTGGAGATGCTTCCCTTCACATTTTAATAATTATTTAACCAAACTATATTTTCGGCCATTGTATAGTAATGGCATTGTTTATTGCAGTGTAAAAAAAAAATCAGGTCTAGTTCTGAATTCTGACTTTCTCCAGACTAAAAAAAAAAACTGTAAATGATTTGTTAACTTTGTTACAAGATTACAGCTAAAGAAAAAAGAAATACTTTACGATAATGAAAATTGTCTCCCCTATCTTAAAGCTACAGCATCTAAAAAAAATTCTTCAGTAAATTTAATCTAGTCCGATTACAACATAGGTCATGCCATTATTTACTTTTAAAATTATTATTAAACACACAATGTGCCTAACCAGTGATTGAATGCATTAAGTATACAAATTCATTACCAATGATACTATACTATAAGTATTATTAAAAAAAATTTTGATCTCCCTAATCTTTGTCATTTACAGGTACCTCAAACCAATAAACATAATTACAAATTTTTAAAATTTCATTAGTGAATTTTAGTATTAAATTGACAGTTCTAAGATATTATCTCCACGTTAAACAAACTTATCCAACTAATAGAGTTTTTAAAAGACCCAAAAAATAATCCATACTATATTAGGATAAAAAATATGTATATAAAAAAGAACGCAATGACACATCTTTTTTAAGTTATCATAGTCTATTCACCATTTTATCAGTTAGTTGAAAGGTAAATTAACAAATGTAAGAATATTGTTGAAGACTTTTACAATCAATTTATGTAAACAGAATTGAAAACAGTACGGTTGTCAAATTGTATCAGTTGTATCTGTATTTGGCTTGTCCTCAAAATGATTATCTTTCCTGGGCTCCAAAACTTTCTAACGTTCATTGAAGTCATGTCGGAAACACAGGAATCAATCTCAAGCTACCCTCCAGGAAAGAGGCCACCATCTTTTGGAATTTGTTCACTGTGTCCTAATTAAAAAACACAAGTTCATGGGTTAGTCTATTAACAGAAATTCATGGGTTAGTCTATTTGAGTTATAAAAATCTAAATGATAAAATATTAATATGCAAAAAACAGGATATATCTTACCTGACAAGTTGATGATAGCACTTACAGTTTAGTTCAAGTTGTTTCATTTCTCGGTTCGCTCCATCTCTTCTGTAGTTCTTTATTCACCCTAGTTAAAAAATAATTTTATTTTGGTTAACAAGTTGGTGCAAGAATATTCTTACTAAAAAAATATTTTTTTTCTCATTTCAATTATTTTATGTACAACGTCACTTAAAAAATAACAGTAAACTGAGAGAAATAAAAAATTAATTTGACAGGTAGCGCGACAAGTGTCATATCTAGTCTGTATTGTCAATTGTTTCTTTCCAAATTTTCAGTCATAAAGTCCGCCAATTCAACATCCTAAACTTAATATTTTTCAATTTTCTAAGAAATCTTTTCTCTCATGTTATCTTTAAAATTGAATTGTGGTCAAAGAGAGATAACCGTGGAATTATTTTGAAATATTTTTCCTGTCGCAGTTATCCTAGTCTCCAACCCAAATGTTTGCAAGCAACGCATAGTACGTGCACTCACTACAAAAAAAAAAAATGTGGTCGAAGAGAGATAACCGTGGAATTATTTTGAAAGGCTTTTTTCCTGTCGCAGTTATCCTGGTCTCTAACCCAAATGTTTGCATGGCGCTACAAAATAAATATGGTCAAAGAGAGATAACAGTGGGATAATTTTGAAATATTTTTACATTGTGATTTCACCATTTAGATGACTCTTGCTGTGTATAATGAAAAAGATACACACAAGTAAGCTTCTCAGAAGCATTTATATCTGAAATAAAAATGACCAATGATAAGAAATTTATTAAGCTCACCTTTTACTTTCTTTCCTTTTGAGACATTACAAAAGCTTCCATACTGTAAACTTCAGATGTGGCAGTTTCAAAAAAATGTCATGCACAGTCTCAAACAGTGGCCTCCACAGCTTTAGAATTTCCAGCACAAAAGATCACATGAGGCAATAACATTCATTTGCTGCTAAAAAATTATAAAGGGAAACAAATTATTTGTAATTTGAAATGAAGAATAAAAAATAAAAAATAATCAGCTATTACAGAATGATTAATTTAATTAATTTCCCAGGGTCAAAACAGAAGCGCAACATTTGATAGAAGATTATGGTCATGGTTCAAAGTTACTGTTAAAAACTTTGAAAACTCATGCACTACCATAAATTTAATCAATTAGCTTTTTTGGCTTAGTTGTTAAATGATAAGATTTTCTTTTTATAAAGTCCAAAAACTAAAACAGAAAATTTAAGCTTCAGATTTTACAATAAAATAAAACATTGCTATCGAACTAAATCTAATGCTGTTCAAGATTTATGGCCAAACAATAAAAGAAAAAAAAAATGTCAACTTTACGTCAGCTCTTAAGGTAGCAGGAAAAAAGATGGGTCCATATCAGAGATGGCAGTTACACAGCACAGTGTGCCTGACTTGTTGATCCAGATAAAATTCTATAAGTAAACACCTAAAAGTGAAGGGCACAGGTTAGATTAAAATTGTTTATTTTACTTAAAAAGTATAGTTCCACATTAAAACAAATATTCCATCTTCAATTCATGATTAACTACAATATCTCATGAATGGAGTCAATTACATCATTTTACTTCTCCCATGTTGCATAATCATTTTTCTAATAATGTTACAAGCTCTTATTTTATAAAAAGTACAGAGATATGTAAATATAATTTTAAAAATAATAATAATGATAATAAAAAATATTTAACATGTAAGATAAATAGAAAAGTTCTTTATAATAAAAGTTAAAAAAAAAAGTGCAAGTTTGATCCAGATCCAGGATCACTATGTCATTCAAAGAGAGTTTTCAACAATTTTTCTACAAAAATATACATACATTACATCAGCATTAAATAGTGAGAGGAAAAAAATATCAGTCATCAATAATATGGCGACTCAAAACAATATGTAATAATAATAATAAAAAAAGAAAATGGGTATTAAAACTAAACAGTTATAGAATTAAAATTAAAAAAAAAAAAGACATTTACTTACTCCAGCAGATCCATGGAGTAGAAAATGAAGTCAATCTATCCAGTTACAAAAACCATCTTACAGCCTGTAAAATATCAGTATGTTTTTTACATTCGGAGATAAGCTTTTTTTTCTTCAAACATAAAAAATACTAAGCAATAATTTCATTTCTAAGTATCATCATACCAACAATTTATGTACATAAATTAAAAAAAAAAAAAAAAAAAAACTTTGTCAGTGTAGTCAAAATGGATGCAAAGGAAAAAAAATAGATTTAAATATCTTACAAAATTGTATAACTGACTTGAAGAGTGTCTAGCAAAAGCTGGGAAGTCGATTTATATACATCTGCTGGAAGTTTTAATTATAGTCTAGAGAGAACATACTTGCTAACAGATATAACAAACATAATTTACTGGATATGTTTAATGTATTCTTACTATAGAGTATAGATAGTATATCAGAAACCAATTAATTAAGGCAGTAATCATAGAGTTTATCAGACTGATAATCAGTGTTGTTATAGTCATGGCATAGAACTTGATATTATAAATTGAAAAACAGAAAAATATATAAAAAAAAAATTAAGATAAACATGATTTCAAGGTCAATAGCCGCAGTCAATATTCTATTTGTGATAATATCGCTAGTACAATGCCTACCCCCTTTTACTTGTCATTGGAATAGATTTTGGTCAGGCTAACAACGGAAACATGCACTTCCTACATCAAACTTAAAGTATTGTTTGCAAACATTTGGGTTGGAGACTAGGGTAACTGCGATAGGAAAATATTTTCAAAATAATTTTACGGTTATCTCTCTTTGACCACATTTTTGTAAAGTGATTTTTTTTTGGGGGTAATTAAATTTTTTTTATTAATATATAGTCCACAAGTCTACATAAAAAAAATCCACAAGCCAAACAAATTTTAACGGGAAAAGAAAGACAGACATGTATACAGACGTTAACACTTTTACATTAAAAGATGATAATGTTATAACATATCTGGTGGCCAAAGAATGACAATCATAAACGTAAACTAAACAAATCTTGCTTTGTTTCACCACCGATTGAAAACTTGTGTTATAAAGCTCACATATGGAAACCAAGCCTGCTGTCATTTGAAACAAAACAAAAAAAAAAAGAAAAGCGAGACTTTTCAGAAGTCGGGGCCCAGATCGCCCCCTGTGTGCCCACCGTAAAATCCGTCTCTGACGACACACATGTCATCCACCAAAAGACACAATCTATGAGATCCACCCGAATGAGACCATAAACCAATGTTTTGTTTACATTTGTAGCACTAATAATTCACTTTGATCAGTAGGCAAGACTCTTGTTTACTGTGCGGCAAGTTGTTTCCCCTTATTGAAACCGCCAGCTTGGGTCTTTCCTCTAACTGAATCTGGCTCGCGGCCTTCTAGATAGGTTAAGGTGGCCGTGAACCGTTAGTCTAAACTTTGTTTACATATTTTTAAAATATATCTGGCAGTATCTTCACTGACTTTTTTTCATCATTGTACACAAGTCATGTTTACATATCATTAAGTCTAGTAAGCTAGTAGTATCTTATTGAGTTTTTTCTCCCCATTTCTAGTACACGCATCAACAGACACAGCTTCTTTTTAAAGTGATTTTCTATAATTAAACCGTTGTACTATGTTTTGTTTACATGCTTAGAATGTTTTGTAAGTTGGTAGTATGTTGTTTTTTACTACATTAACAACAAACTAGGACAGTGGGCGTTACCA
>JAGDYQ010000386.1:272662-277662 GCA_021962125.1 Bulinus truncatus
CACAGATGGGTGTGGATGGTGAGTAAACAATGACTTCTGATTGGCGGACTAAATGATTTATGAGACTGCTCCCAAAGACTTCTGATTGGCGGACTAAATAATTTATGAGACTGCTCCCAATGACTTCTGATTGGCGGACTAAATGATTTATGAGACTGCTCCAACATTTTATATCAGACAGGGGATACAACTCAAAGACCAAAACTTTCATTCTTAGCGGTTTTTTTTTTATTATTTGTTTGATTCTATTGATAGTATTATAAATAATTATCCCCTCTTTACCCACTGGACACCTTACCAAGAAACTATATCTCAGTGGTTCCCCCCCCTCCCGGGCCGCGGACCCGGTGCAGCTCCGTGGATCGAGTGGTGCTGGTCCGCCCAAGAAACATTACATTTTTTCCCCTTTCATTGACTGTGTTGTATCAATCCATGGATTGTGAGACTTTCATTGACTGTGTTGTATCAATCCAGGGATTGTGAGACTTTCATTGACTGTATTGTATCAATCCAGGGATTGTGAGACTTTCATTGACTGTGTTGTATCAATCCAGGGATTGTGAGACTTTCATTGACTGTGTTGTATCAATCCAGGGATTGTGAGACTTTCATTGACTGTGTTGTATCAATCCAGGGATTGTGAGACTTTTATTGACTGTGTTGTATCAATCCAGGGATTGTGAGACTTTTATTGACTGTGTTGTATTAATCCAGGGATTGTGAGACTTTCATTGACTGTGTTGTATCAATCCAGGGATTGTGAGACTTTCATTGACTGTGTTGTATTAATCGAGGGATTGTGAAACTTTCATTGACTATGTTGTATTAATCCAGGGATTGGGAGAAATAATCTCCCCCCCCTTCCTTTTCCCTTCCAGCGGGCCGCGGTGAAATTATCAAACGCTCACCGGTCCTTGACGAGAAAAAGGTTGGTGACCACTGGTATAACTCAGTGACTGACTTCAGGGCCGTACAGTTTTACAGGGTTGGGGGTGTAAATACAAAAAAAAATATATTAGCTCGCATTCTTACCCATCCTAACACCTGATTTCACAAACATTCGTCTGTAACTCAAAACCTGGACCTATATTTCATGTACTGTATTCACACAAAACTTAAAAAAAAAAAAAGTACTAAAAAAAACCGTCTTGTGAGAAAGCTAGAGCCCCAGGTCACCAGGCAAGTTTGGTGGGGATAGCCCCAGGTTGTGGGGGGGGGAGTGAACGAGGAACTCAACTAGTTACTTAACACGCCTTGAATAAACACGTGACAAGTTAAAAAAAAAAACACCAAAAATCTAAAAGATTATACAAAAAGTGACATTCCTGTATTATGACCTAATACTTGAGGAAAGAACCTGCCAGATTTTTCTCTCATGGTTTTCCTAGTAGGATGTTGTATATTTGAATCTTCTGGTTTGCAGGATGTGAAAAGCATTGCAAATGAGATAACATAAAAGCTAAAAGGTAAGCCATTTTTTTCAAAGTGCAATTTTCGAAAAGATAATATAGACCAGGAAATGTACTGAATAAAAAGTGGAATAATATCTATCTATCTATCTATCTATCTATCTATCTATCTATCTATCTATCTATCTATCTATCTATCTATCTATCTATCTATCTATCTATCTATCTATCTATCTATCTATCTATCTATCTATCTATCTATCCATCCATCCATCCTTCCATCCATCCATCCATCTATCTATCTATCTATCTATCTATCTATCTATCTGTCTATCTGCCTGTCTGTGTGTCTGTCTCCGAGTCCGTCCTCCCGTCCGTCTGTCTCTCTGTCTGTGTCTGTCTATCCAAAGTTTTCTTTCTAGGCTCAATCTTGTATGCTTTTGACTCGTACAATAAGCACAAATTTAGATAATGCTTGTGCTATCCAAATGAGTTGTGGTGGTTGTGCGTTGGTAAGGGGGGTGATAACATTAAATTTCTTTCTATTTTTTTACATACATTCATAAATGGGTCTTCGTCGAAGGAGAATTAAAACCCTTTGATCGGTTTTTTTCTCCGGATTCTGTTTCGTTTATTATTTCCGATCACGTTTACAGACAAAACCTTTGTTTACCTCCTTGTTACCAAGTTGACTCATTGCGTTGTGTGACGGTAAAGGGGGGGGGTGGGCGCATCATTTCCCTGTCGGTTAACGAGTCTGCGATGTTTGAGTCAGTTGATCAGTTTCTGAGTACGTGAGATTTTAGATAAAACGTTTTCTATTTAAACATTCTTTAAATACCAATCCACTAATTAAAAAAAAAAATTCAAATAAAGAATCGTTTAAGTAGATTTATATTTTTTTCTTCCAGATAAAAAAAAAACAAACAAACTGTCCATTGTAGGTTTTTGATTTTTGAGGAATTGCAACAATGGCGGAATTAGAAAAAATACAGAAACTTGGCATGAAATTGCTCAAGTTGGCGGCAAAAAATGACGTGAAGGGGATTCAGCCTTTGTTGGACCCTCCAGGGATGGTCAATTACGCAGACGACAAAGGATGGACGGCCTTGATCATCGCCTCCGAGCTCGGCTACGACGGCATGGTCAAGGTGCTGTTGACCAGATCCGCGACGGTGGACTTGGCGAACGTCGACAACGTGACGGCGTTGATGATGGCGTCAAGGCACGGGCACTACAAGATCGTGAAAGCTTTGCTGGAAAAGGGCGCTTCGCTGTCGTCGGAAGACAACTTGGGGCGCCACGCTCTGATCGTCGCCTGCCTTAAAGGCAGCATCAGGGTCGTCAACCTGCTGCTGGAGAAAGGCTCGGATAAAAACAAAGTGAGCTACACAGGATGGACCGCGCTGATGGTGGCATCCGCGGAAGGGCACGAGCAGTTGGTTGAGCTGCTGCTGAACAGAAATACCAACGCCGAGAAATGCAACTCCGACGGCGACAACGCCATGATGGTGGCCTCCGAAAACGGACGCACGTGCGTCGTGAAGAAGCTTCTGGAGAAATCGCAGGACGTGAACCAGGTCAATAGCAAAATGCTGACTGCTCTCCTGCTGGCCACGCGAAACAAACATTTGGATGTGGTCAAACTGCTGGTCAAGAATAGAGCCGATGTTAACCACGTGGCTATCGATGGTTGGACCGCGCTGCTCTTTGCGACGGACAACGAAGACGCCAACATCGTGAAGTATCTGCTGAAAAATGGAGCTGAAGTAAACAAAGAAAACGACAAGGGGTTCACTCCTCTGATGCTAGCGGCGCAGAAAGGCAACTTGGAAGTCATCCACTTACTGCTCAATCATGGCGCCAAACTGGATAAAAAAGATAAGCGCGGCCGCAGCGCCATCTCGTTTGCAGCCGAATCCGGACACAACTCCATAATCAGCCATCTTCTTAATGTCGACGCGACCATCATCAAAGAGAAAAGCCTCATCGGATGGACGCCTCTGATGTTTGCCGCTCACAACGGACACAGCAGCACAGTGGACCTCTTGATTCGCTCGAACGTTGACGTGTTCGAGAAAAACAAGGCAGGGTCCACGGCCCTGATGATCGCTTGTCAAATCAATCAGATTGCGAGCGTGAAATCTTTGATACGCAAAGGCTCTAATGTTCAAGAGCACAATAACGATGGCTGGACCTCGCTCTGCATTGCCTCTGAGAAGGGCCTCATAGAAATAGTGCAGCTACTGCTGGAATGCAAGGTGAACGTTAACCATAGCAACGCCAATGGGTGGACGGCTCTTATGCTATCCGCGCAGAACGGCCACTCTAAAACGGTCAAGCTGCTTCTCAAGAAAATGGCCGATCACAGAGCCGAAAACGTCAGTGGTTTCACGGCGCTAATGCTGGCTGCCAGGAAGGGTCATTATGAAACGGTCAAGATTTTGCTGGACAATGGAGCAGAAGTGAACTTCATCAACGCTAACGAGCAGACGGCGCTGATTGTTGCGGCTCAGATGGGCCACGCCAGGGTGGTAGAAGTCCTTCTCAAATGCTGCCGACAAATGGGCACGTATCCTTTGGGACAACGCCGGGCGCTGCTTTTTGCTTCCTGTAATGATCACCCGGATGTTGTGGACCTACTTTGTCAGAACGGGGTGGACGTCAATTTCACTTCTAAAGACGGGCACAACGCCTTGATCCTTGCAGCGGCTCAAGGTCACCAAAAGATCATCCAGAAACTGGAGCAGTACAAGGGTGACGTGAACATCAAGGTGGAGAGGTGTGAGGGCAAGAAGGTGTCCGTGTTCCCCGGCGATGACAGGGCTGAGAGCCCCCTAGAGAGGAGGGCGTCCATGCTGGCCGTGGGGAACCTCATTTCGATGATCCCTCTTCACGTGGCCATCTACTTCCAGCACGAGGATTGCGTGAAGACGCTCCTGGCTATGGGCGCGGACCCCAGCAAAGAGAACGCGTACGGGACCACGCCGATGATGATCGCCAACACGCACGGGATGGTCAGGGTGGTTGACCAGCTCAGGACCTACGGGGCCGACGACCGGGCAGGGTATGAAAGCAACGACCCCTTCTTGGGCAACACCCTGACGCTGTCGGACGCGGACGCCAACGCCAAGAATGTTCCCATGAGCCCATTGCCCACTCCCAACTTCATTCCCAGGGCCGAGCCTCATTGGGATTTAGAGTCGTTGGACACAGAAGAAACATTAGGTGAGGAGAATTGCTTGTAAAAATGTCTACCTTCTTTGATAGTTAGATTTATACTCAGTATTCACCCAATTTAACAACATTTCTTAGTTTATTTTGTGTGCGGCCCTAAGCAGAGATTTAAAGATATCTTGAATAGATATCTAAATAGAGATTATTAGATATATTGGGGACTTTAGGCAACAGTACCTGTTGAGGTCTCTTTTAACATCAGATTAGAAGTATGCACACTTATTGTACTATGGGATGGTAATCTACAACTACTCTGTCTTTTCACATGTCCGACTGTTTGCTTTTGAAATTTAACCTTTGAGAACTGATTCAATAAATTAAAGTATTTAGATTTGCCTGATGGTGGAGTATATT
>JAGDYQ010000386.1:282662-290034 GCA_021962125.1 Bulinus truncatus
AATAGATACAGTCTTGTTGGGATGATGCTGTCTATCTATCTATCTATCTATCTATCTATCTATCTATCTATCTATCTATCTATCTATCTATCTATCTATCTATCTATCTATCTATCTATCTATCTATCTATCTATCTATCTATCTATCTATCTATCTATCTATCTATCTATCTATCTATCTATCTATCTATCTATCTATCTATCTATCTATCTATCTATCTATCTATCTATGTATATATATATATATATATATATATATATATATATATATATATATATATATTGTCTGTCCATCTGTCTGCCTGTTATTTTATTATGTTGAATATAACGTATTTATACTGATCTGTTGAACTGTAGTAAATCAGCTCCATCAGTGTTGAACCCATCTAGTTCCCATTCAGATATTGGCGCCAGTGCTAGAGGCTACACAAGAACGTTAGTATCTATCCGTGTTATTTTATCAAATGTTTGTTTCTTCAAGTCTGTCTTTCTCTCTAAGTCTGTCTGTCTCTCTAAGTCTTTCTCTTTATGTCGTCTGTCTGTCACTGTAAGTCGTCTGTCTGTCTCTCTAAGTCTGTCTCTAAGTATGTCTGTCTGTCTCTCTAAGTCGCCTCTATACCTCTCTAAGTTTGTCTGTCTGTCTCTCTAAGTCGTCTCTCTACCTCTCTAAGTCTGTCTGTCTCTCTAAGTATGTCCGACTGTCCCTCTAAGTCTGTCTGTCTCTTTAAGTCTCTCTCTAAGTCTGTCTGTAGCTAAGTCTGTCTCCTTAAGTCTGTCTCTCTAAATCTGTCTGTCTCTTTAAGTCTGTCTGTCTCTCTAAGTCTGTCTCTCTAAGTCTCTCTGTCTTTCTAAGTCTGTCCACTAGCCCAAACATACTGACGACTATGAATGGTGTTGCCTGAAACTCTCAATGAAATCCTAACTTATTTTTCAAATATCTTCACCGGTTTTCGCTTTTAAACCAGTAAGTTCGGCTAAATGGAAAGCAGTGCCACAGATTTCGAACACAGTGGGGGTGTAGACATTTCCCACTTTCGGTGAATTCATTACAGCATTTTTTTTATTTAAACAGTAAACATGCGTCGCAACCTCTGTTTGCTCAGACGTTCGTTGGAGTTACGGTTGTTTCCCTTTGCGTCACGGTTGATCTCTTGGGGTTAACAGCTGGTAGCATTGCGTCACAGTTGACGGGCGTGGTGTTACAAATGATCGCTTAGCGTTTCAGTTGTCTGCTGGGCGTTACAGTTGATCGCTTGGTGTCATAAGTGACCGCAAGGCGTTACAAGTTGATCGCTGGGCATTACAGTTGATCGCTTGGCGTCATAATTGACCGCGTAGTGTTACAGTGGATCGGTTGGCGTCACAAGTTGATCGCAAGGATAAAATGACGTTGTGTTCTGCTCCAGTTTTAGTCGCCTGTTTTTGTAGTCAATTACATTCTCTGAGGCAGCTTGGGTTGTCAGAAAATTTTTTTTTCGAGCACTGTATTTATGCGAGCCTTTCTGGAAGACCAATCAGAGCACTGTATTTATGCGAGCCTTTCTGGAAGACCAATCAGAGCACTGTATTTATGCGAGCCTTTCTGGAAGACCAATCAGAGCACTGTATTTATGCGAGCCTTTCTGGAAGACCAATCAGAGCACTGTATTTATGCGAGCCTTTCTGGAAGACCAATCAGAGCACTGTATTTATGCGAGCCTTTCCCACTTCCATCTCAACATGTTATTTAATTTTAATTTCTTTACTTAAGCTATTACTAATCCATATAGGCTTAAATCCAATTATGTTGTGTTGAATATGGCATTTTGTCACTGTTTTATTCTTCTTTCGACAGGGCACTATCTGTGCCACTCGGCTCAATGGTCGACAATAGAAGTGTAGAGAGCAGTCATTGTGACTCACTTGTCGAGGTACGAAAGAACAATGCCACACCGACGTGAGTCTGTTTGTAGTATCTATCTATCTATCTATCTATCTATCTATCTATCTATCTATCTATCTATCTATCTATCTATCTATCTATCTATCTATCTATCTATCTATCTATCTATCTATCTATCTATCTATCTATCTATCTATCTATCTATCTATCTATCTATCTATCTATCTATCTATCTATCTATCTATCTATCTATCTATCTATCTATCTATCTATCTATCTATCTATCTATCTATCTATCTATCTATCTATCTATCTATCTATCTATCTATCTATCTATCTATCTATCTATCTATCTGTCTGTCTTTCTGTCTATCGGTCTGTCTGTCAATCTTAGCTTTATTTGTCTTCCAGTCTGTCCCACTATTCATACATCCATCTATGACTTCATACGTAGCTTATGTAGGCCCCACTAAATCTTCACTACTAAGAATAATATAATTGCTTCTTCTATCTATTGAGCTTTTCCTTTTTCCCTTTTGTACGAGAGAATCTTTTTTTTATTCAATAAATCAATAAATTACACAATATCAAATACAGGAGACATTTTATAATCTATTCATTTGTTACGCTGATAGGTTGCCATCCACTCTGCCACCACCGCGACTTTCAGGTGACAGTGACAATAGAACAGTTGATAGTCACGGCACTGACCAAAGGACAGGACCCGGTGTAAATAATAATAATGACAAAACCAGCTACAACAAAAATGGCAACCAAACTCCCGATAATTCAACGCAGCAGCAGAGGCCAAGCAGACCTTATCGCCTGTAAGTGTGCCTTTAGTACCACCTGTAAGTGTGTCTTTAGTATCACCTGTAAGTGTGTCTTTAGTACCACCTGTAAGTGTGCCTTTAGTACCACCTGTAAGTGTGCCTTTAGTATCACCTGTAAGTGTGCCTTTAGTATCACCTGTAAGTGTGTCTTTAGTACCACCTGTAAGTGTGTCTTTAGTACCACCTGTAAGTGTGCCTTTAGTATCACCTGTAAGTGTGCCGTTAGTAACACCTATGTGCCTTTAGTACCACCTGTAAGTGTGCCTTTAGTATCACCTGTTAGTGTGTCTTTAGTATCACCTGTAAGTGTGCCTTTAGTATCACCTGTAAGTGTGCCTTTAGTACCACCTGTAAGTGTGTCTTTAGTACCACCTGTAAGTGTGCCTTTAGTATCACCTGTAAGTGTGTCTTTAGTACCACCTGTAAGTGTGCCTTTAGTACCACCTGTAAGTGTGCCTTTAGTATCACCTGTAAGTGTGTCTTTAGTATCACCTGTAAGTGTGTCTTTAGTACCACCTGTAAGTGTGTCTTTAGTGCCACCACAAGTGTGACCTTAGCATATTATTGTACCCTCTAATACCTTTTCCCTCCAAGTGTGTTTATAAATGCCATTTATAAATTAGTAAATGCCATTTATAAATTAGTAAATGCCATTTATAACTTAGTATATATTAGTATCCATGCCGATTTCTTTCTTCACTCACCGACCTTTTACATGCGTAAATCTATTTACCTGCCTACTAACCAACTTCCTGCCTACCTGCCTACCTAACCAACTTCCTGCCTACCTGCCTACTTACTTACCTACCAGCTCACCTACCAACATTCCTAAAATCTATTTACCTGCCTACGTAACCAACTGCATACTACCTATCCATCAACTACCAACCTGCCTACCTACCAACATACAAACTGACCTACGTAACTACCTCCCTACTGCATACGTTCCTAGCGACTCACTACCACATACATAACAACCTATCTACTGACCTAACTACCACATACATAACAACCTATCTACTGACCTAACTACCACATACATAACAACCTATCTACTGACCTAACTACCACATACATAACAACCTATCTACTGACCTAACTACCACATACATAACAACCTATCTACTGACCTAACTACTTACATACATAACAACCTCCATCTACTGACCTAACTACCACATACATAACAACCTATCTACTGACCTAACTACCACATTTACATAAGAACCTATCTACTGACCTAACTACCACATACATAACATAAAATCTATCTACTGACCTAACTTAATGCCACATACATAACAACCTATCTACTGACCTAACTACCACATACATAACAACCTATCTACTGACCTAACTACCACATACATAACAACCTATCTACTGACCTAACTACCACATACATAACAACCTATCTACTGACCTAACTACCACATACATAACAACCTATCTACTGACCTAACTATCACATACATAACAACCTATCTACTGACCTAACTACCACATACATAACAACCTATCTACTGAACTAACTACCACATACATAACAACCTATCTACTGACCTAACTACCACATACATAACAACCTATCTACTGACCTAACTAACCACCCACCTACGCAATATTTACCTACTAACCTAGTTTCTCACCAAACATTTTGACTTTAGTTTATTATAATGTTACTTAACAGCTGTCATATCTCCCCCGTGCTGCCTCAAAATTTAGAAACATTATAACTAAACCATGACGTTTTCTCCCCTTCGTAAGTCTTCATATCACCATGGAAATCTTTCCACATAGCTCACCCAACTGTCAACATTCCGAATCTATCCAACCTGGCAATGGATCACAGCACCATTAACGTCAACGAGGCAATGTACTCTGACCCCTTCATACATTTGTAAAAAACCTGGCCATGATACCACCGCCATGGAAACATTCTACACTCACAGTTCTAATGCATCTCTGGTGTTTTTTTTTAAATTTTAATGCTTTTCAACAGATGGCAAATTTAAAATTACCCTATCCAAGTGTTGACACTTAAGTTGCATACTTAACGTGTTGAGCATTAGAGGACTCTGCCAACTTTTTAAATGTTCCAGGAGCAATTTTATCGTATTTTAATTTGCAGTATTGTGAAGGAGTACAACGAAGTGATGCCAACCTATCTAATTTCTGACAAATTCATGTATTTTTTTTAAGGAATATCTCCTCGCGAAATGAGAATGTAAGCAATGAGATGATGAAACCCATGTGTATTCCTACAGTCTCATGTGCACGACTAGCAGCTTTGGAAATAAAGAAGCCAAACTAGTTAATTTAAATAGAAATAAAAAAATATATATATATTTGCAGGTTTAAACATATCAACTCCAAATTGTTTTTCGGAGTGAATTATAATTTGATCATTAACATCTTCATAAATATTAATTTCCACGTTAAGATCTGTATTTAGATTCATTATCTACAGATAATGTTCTTCTTTAACATCTTTAGTAAAATTTTCAGAAATTCATAGTTTCACTACTTTGTATTTAATTGCTCTGAGTGATAATTTGTTGTATATTGTCACTTTTAAAATATATGAAGAATTTCGCTTAATATTTCCGAATTCATAATTTTGTTTTTTTAAAAAAAACAAAACAAAAATCAAACAAGATCTTTCGCTTATATAACAAAGTGTATATCATAAATAAGAACAACATTAAATTACGAATTGCATTGTACAAACGATACATGACTTTTTATTTTATTTTACCATAAATAGATTAGTTTTTTCACTTGTAAAAATTGCTACTTTATTAAAATTCAATTTATGAAATCATTTATACATTTTGTTTCCAGCGATTTTTCCACTTATCCAACACAATTTCAAATAAAGTTTTTCTATTGCCGAAAATTGTGAGTATGCCATACGAACAAAAACATGGTTCCCATTTAGTAGTAACTAAGAATATTAACTGATTTTGTGACTAGACTTAATGTACCGGCAAGCAGTGGCATATGAAGGGTATCGCACAGGGCGCTGAGCTAGGAAGGGGCGCCGAAAGAGCGCTGTTAAATGTCTTTTTTTTTTTTTTAGCCCTTTTCAAATTTGGAGCTAGGCGCCAAAAATTTATCTCGTACCGGGCTAGATAGCTACGGTTCTGTGAGTCAAGTTACATGCTAATCGATGACGTAGAACAGATGCACGAAACCTTTTTCTAATGAACATAGTTTTATTCCAGAAAAAGGAATTAAAAAAAATACTTCAACTTTATTATATGTATACTTTAACACAAATCCAGTTTGGCAACCTTATGGGATTCAGGGGGAAAAGCAAAAACACCGCAATAAAAAAACGTTACAGACCACCGGTTTGAGAAGAAGTAGAGTTCATCTGTTTCTTTATGTGTGAAGTCCCTATGAGGATGAGATGCAATCTTATGTCTCGTGGGACTGTTGTTATGGTGCCCTTCTTTCTTCCTTCACCATGGCCGATAGTGCAATGGCCATGGAGACACAACGGGATATAGCGCGGACTTGAACCATGACCTGAAACATCTATTGTCTCCACCTAGGTTTGAACCAGGGACCCCCCAGACAGTTAAGCGCTTTACCACACGACCAATGTTTTACTGTAGCCACTGCTATTCTTTAGGATTGCCTGGCTAGTATCACGCCGTGCAGCCTTTACTTTCTCCAGTAAAGGTTGGGTACCCGTAAGTAAGCTGGGGGGGGGGGAGGGGCGGCGGGCATCGATCTGACTCGACCCGTTTCATTTAGCAGTCTAGCGCTCTACCACACTGCCACGGAGACGGATGGTCGTGCGGTAAAACACTCAGCTGTTGACCTGAAGGTTACTTGGTTCGATCTCCCGGTGGGGACCGACGACATTTTCCAGGTCTTGGCTCAAGTTACTGATATATCTCCCGTGGTGCCTCCATGGCCATTGCACTATCGGCTATGGTGGGGATGTAAGAAGGGCACCATAAAAAAAAACCGTTTCATTAGTTGTTTACAGGATCTAAGAGATTTCATCTCATCATTACAGGGACTTCACACACCACCCTGCCACCTCATCCTATAAATGTGCAAACCCGTGATGTAAGACGGCCATTCTTTTAAACAAAGGGTCGGTGCAAGGTGTGTGTGTCGGGGGGTGGGGGGGGGGTGGCGACCCGAACACTTTTTAGTGGCTAAGAAACTTGGGGTTCCCTTGCTTTTTGAAATTTAATTTTTTCGCCACAATATAGCAAAGCCCCTTTTTAGGAGAAAATGGGGATAGAGGGGCCCCGTTTTCAGAGTTTATCTGGAACGCCAGACTTTCTGTCTGCGTCCCTGTTAACAAACTACATGTCATTTACATTGAAATCATATGTAATTGATGAGTGAAGCTAGGAATAAATTTATCTACGTGTCAAATACATAGTTACACAGGAAAAAATATGTCAAGCAAGACTTTGAAATTTAGAGGGCGCAGTGAGCCAAGGAACGTAACTCCGACAAACATTGTTCACTTCTGCATCATGTACAACCATGATATGCATATATATATATATATATATAAATGATCTGACGTAGAACAAACATTCTCTGGCCCAGGAAACTTTTCTCTAATGTTTACTTTTCATGCTTGCCGGATTTCACACCTTGTAGGATATTAGGATATCACACT
>JAGDYQ010000386.1:290534-293034 GCA_021962125.1 Bulinus truncatus
GAGTCCGTCCTCCCGTCCGTCTGTCTCTCTGTCTGTGTCTGTCTATCCAAAGTTTTCTTTCTAGGCTCAATCTTGTATGCTTTTTTGACTCGTACAACAAGCACAAATTTAAGATAATGCTTGTGCTATCCAAATGAGTTGTGGTGGTTGTGCGTTGGTAAGGGGGAAGATAACATTAAATTTCTTTCTATTTTTTTACATACGATTCATAAATGGGTCTTCGTCGAAGGAGAATTAAAACCCTTTGATCGGTTTTTTTCTCCGGATTCTGTTTCGTTTATTATTTCCGATCACGTTTACAGACAAAACCTTTGTTTACCTCCTCTGTTACCAAGTTGACTCATTGCGTTGTGTGACGGTAAAGGGGGGTGGGCGCATCTACTTTCCTGTCGGTTAACGAGTCTGCGATGTTTGAGTCAGTTGATCAGTTTCTGAGTACGTGAGATTTTAGATAAAACGTTTTCTATTTAAACATTCTTTAAATACCAATCCACTAATTAAAAAAAAATTCAAATAAAGAATCGTTTTAAGTAGATTTATATTTTTTTTCTTCCAGATAAAAAAAAACAAACAAACTGTCCATTGTAGGTTTTTGATTTTTGAGGAATTGCAACAATGGCGGAATTAGAAAAAATACAGAAACTTGGCATGAAATTGCTCAAGTTGGCGGCAAAAAATGACGTGAAGGGGATTCAGCCTTTGTTGAACCCTCCAGGGATGGTCAATTACGCAGACGACAAAGGATGGACGGCCTTGATCATCGCCTCCGAGCTCGGCTACGACGGCATGGTCAAGGTGCTGTTGACCAGATCCGCGACGGTGGACTTGGCGAACGTCGACAACGTGACGGCGTTGATGATGGCGTCAAGGCACGGGCACTACAAGATCGTGAAAGCTTTGCTGGAAAAGGGCGCTTCGCTGTCGTCGGAAGACAACTTGGGGCGCCACGCTCTGATCGTCGCCTGTCTTAAAGGCAGCATCAGGGTCGTCAACCTGCTGCTGGAGAAAGGCTCGGATAAAAACAAAGTGAGCTACACAGGATGGACCGCGCTGATGGTGGCATCCGCGGAAGGGCACGAGCAGTTGGTTGAGCTGCTGCTGAACAGAAATACCAACGCCGAGAAATGCAACTCCGACGGCGACAACGCCATGATGGTGGCCTCCGAAAACGGACGCACGTGCGTCGTGAAGAAGCTTCTGGAGAAATCGCAGGACGTGAACCAGGTCAATAGCAAAATGCTGACTGCTCTCCTGCTGGCCACGCGAAACAAACATTTGGATGTGGTCAAACTGCTGGTCAAGAATAGAGCCGATGTTAACCACGTGGCTATCGATGGTTGGACCGCGCTGCTCTTTGCGACGGACAACGAAGACGCCAACATCGTGAAGTATCTGCTGAAAAATGGAGCTGAAGTAAACAAAGAAAACGACAAGGGGTTCACTCCTCTGATGCTAGCGGCGCAGAAAGGCAACTTGGAAGTCATCCACTTACTGCTCAATCATGGCGCCAAACTGGATAAAAAAGATAAGCGCGGCCGCAGCGCCATCTCGTTTGCAGCCGAATCCGGACACAACTCCATAATCAGCCATCTTCTTAATGTCGACGCGACCATCATCAAAGAGAAAAGCCTCATCGGATGGACGCCTCTGATGTTTGCCGCTCACAACGGACACAGCAGCACAGTGGACCTCTTGATTCGCTCGAACGTTGACGTGTTCGAGAAAAACAAGGCAGGGTCCACGGCCCTGATGATCGCTTGTCAAATCAATCAGATTGCGAGCGTGAAATCTTTGATACGCAAAGGCTCTAATGTTCAAGAGCACAATAACGATGGCTGGACCTCGCTCTGCATTGCCTCTGAGAAGGGCCTCATAGAAATAGTGCAGCTACTGCTGGAATGCAAGGTGAACGTTAACCATAGCAACGCCAATGGGTGGACGGCTCTTATGCTATCCGCGGCAGAACGGCCACTCTAAAAACGGTCAAGCTGCTTCTCAAGAAAATGGCCGATCACAGAGCCGAAAACGTCAGTGGTTTCACGGCGCTAATGCTGGCTGCCAGAAGGGTCATTATGAAACGGTCAAGATTTTGCTGGACAATGGAGCAGAAGTGAACTTCATCAACGCTAACGAGCAGACGGCGCCGATTGTTGCGGCTCAGATGGGCCACGCCAGGGTGGTAGAAGTCCTTCTCAAATGCTGCCGACAAATGGGCACGTATCCTTTGGGACAACGCCGGGCGCTGCTTTTGCTTCCTGTAATGATCACCCGGATGTTGGGGACCTACTTTGTCAGAACGGGGTGGACGTCAATTTCACTTCTAAAGACGGGCACAACGCCTTGATCCTTGCAGCGGCTCAAGGTCACCAAAAGATCATCCAGAAACTGGAGCAGTACAAGGGTGACGTGAACATCAAGGTGGAGAGGTGTGAGGGCAAGAAGGTGTCCGTGTTCCCCGGCGATGACAGGGCTGAGAGCCCCCTAGAGAGGAGGGCGTCCA
>JAGDYQ010000386.1:298034-340914 GCA_021962125.1 Bulinus truncatus
AGTGTTGAACCCATCTAGTTCCCACTCAGACATTGGCGCCAGTGCTAGAGGCTACACAAGAACGTGAGTATCTATCCTTGTCATTTTATTACATGTTTGTTTCTCCAAGTCTGTCTTTCTGTCTAATTCTGTCTGTCTCTCTCTATGTCGTCGGTCTGTCTCTGTAAATCGTCTGTCTGTCTCTCTAAGTCTGTCTCTCTAAGTATGTCTCTCTAAGTCTGTCTGTCTGTCTCTCTCTCTCAGTCGTCTCTCTGTCTCTCTAAGTCTGTCTGTCTCTCTAAGTCGTCTCTAAACCTCTCTAAGTCTGTCTGTCTCTCTAAGTATGTCCGACTGTCCCTCTATGTTTGTTTGTCTCTTTAAGTCCGTCTGTCTCTCTAAGTCTGTCTTTCTCTTTAAGTCTCTCTGTCTTTCTAAGTCTGTCCATTAGCCCAAACATACTGACGACTATGAATGTTGTTGCCTGAACCTCTCAATGAAATCTAAACTTATTTTTCAATATCTTCACCGGTTTTCGCTTTTAAAACCAGGAAGTTGGGCTAAATGGAAAGTAATGCCTCAGATTTCGAACACAGTGGGGATGTAGGCATTTCCCACTTTCGGTGAATTCATTACGGCATTTTTTTTGTTTAAACAGTAAACAGGCGTCGCAACCTCTGTTTGCTTAGACGTTCGTTGGAGTTACGGTTGTTTCCCTTTGCGTCACGGTTGATCGCTTGGGGGTAACAGTTGGTAGCTTTGCGTCACAGTTGACGGGCGTGGTGTTACAGTTGATCGCTTAGCGTTTCAGTTGTCTGCTGGGTGTCACAGTTGATCGCTTGGTGTCATAAGTGACCGTATGGCGTTACAGTTGATCGCTGGGCATTACATTTGATCGCTTGGCGTCATAATTGACCGCGTGGAATTACAGTGGATCGGTTGGCGTCACAAGCTGATCGCAAGGATAAAATGACGTTGTGTCTTGCTCCAGTTTTAGTCGCCTGTTTTTGTAGTCGATTACATTCTCTGAGGCAGCTTGGGTAGTCAGAATATTTTTTTTCGAGCCTTGCTGGAAGACCAATCAGAGCACTGTATTTATGCGAGCCTTTCCCACTTCCATCTCAATATGTTATTTAATTTTAATTTCTTTACTTAAGCTATTACTAATCCATATAGGCTTAAATCCAATTATGTTGTATTGAATATGGCATTTTGTCACTGTTTTATTCTTCTTTCGACAGGGCACTATCTGTGCCACTCGGCTCAAAGGTCCAAAATAGAAGTGTAGAGAGCAGTCATAGTGACTTACTTGTCGAGGTACGAAAGAACAATGCCACACCGACGTGAGTCTGATTGTAGTATCTATCTATCTATCTATCTATCTATCTATCTATCTATCTATCTATCTATCTATCTATCTATCTATCTATCTATCTATCTATCTATCTATCTATCTATCTATCTATCTATCTATCTATCTATCTATCTATCTATCTATCTATCTATCTATCTATCTATCTATCTATCTATCTATCTATCTATCTATCTATCTATCTATCTATCTATCTATCTATCTATCTATCTATCTATCTATCTATCTATCTATCTATCTATCTATCTATCTATCTATCTATCTATCTATCTATCTATCTATCTATCTATATATCTATATATCTATATATCTATATATATATCTATCTGTCTGTCTGTCTGTCTGCCCTTCCGTCTATCTATTTATCTACCTATCCATCTATCAATCCATCTTTCCGTCTTTCTGTCTATCGGTCTGTCTGTCAATCTTAGATTTATTTGTCTTCCAGTCTGTCACACATCCATCTATGACATCATACGTAGCTTACGTAGGCCCCTCTAAATCTTCACTACTAAGAATAATATAATTGTTTCTTCTATCTATTGAGCTTTCCTTTTTCCCTTTTGTACGAGAGAATCTTTTTTTATTCAATAAATCAATAAAATTACACAATACCAAATACAGGAGACATTTTATATAATCTATTCATTTGTTACGCTGATAGGTTGCCATCCACTCTGCCACCACAGCGACTTTCAGGTGACAGTGACAATAGAACAGTTGACAGCCACGGCAGTGACCAAAGGGCAGGCTCCGGTGTAAATAATAATGTCAGAACCAGCTACAACAAAAATGGCAACCAAACTCCAGATAATTCAACGCAGCAGCAGAAGCCAAGCAGACCTTATCACCTGTAAGTGTGCCTTTAGTACCAACTGTAAGTGTGCCTTTCGTACCACCTGTGTGTCTTTAGTATCCCCTGTAAGCGTGCCTTTAATATCACCTGTAAGTGTGCCTTTAGTATCACCTGTTTGCCTTTAGTACCACCTGTAAGTGTGTCTTTAGTACCACCCGTAAGTGTGTCTTTAGTACCACCTGTACGTGTGTCTTTAGTACCACCTGTAAGTGTGCCTTTAGTATCACATGTAACTGTGTCTTTAGTATCACCTGTAAGTGTGTCTTTAGTATCACCTGTAAGTGTGTCTTTAGTACCACCTGTACGTGTGTCTTTAGTACCACCTGTAAGTGTGCCTTTAGTATCACATGTAACTGTGTCTTTAGTATCACCTGTAAGTGTGTCTTTAGTATCACCTGCAAGTGTGCCTTTAGTGACACCACAAATGTGACCTTAGCATCAATTATTTTTGTACCCTCTAATACCTTTTCCCTCCAAGTGTGTTTATAAATGCCATTTATAACTTAGTATATATTAGTATCCATGCCGATTTCTTCCTTCACTCACCGACCTTTTACCTGCGTAAATCTATTTACCTGCCTACCTAACCAACTTCCTGCCTACCTACCTACTTACTTACCAGCTCACCTACCAACATTCCTGAAATCTATTTACCTGCCTACGTAATCAGCTGCATACTACCTATCCAACAACTACCTACCTGCATACCTACCAACATACCAACTAACCTACGTAACTACCTCCCTACTGCATACGTTCCTAGCGACTCACTACCACATACATAACAACCTATCTACTGACCTAACTACCACATACACCCAACCACTCACCCACCCTATCTACACACCCCTAACTACCACATACATAACCAACCTATCTACTGACCTAACTACCCCAAAACACATACAATAACAACCTATCTACTGACCTAACTACCACATACATAACAACCTATCTACTGACCTAACTACCACATACATAACAACCTATCTACTGACCTAACTACCACATACATAACAACCTCATCTACTGACCTAACTACCACATACATAACAACCTATCTACTGCCTAACTACCACATACATAACAATATCTACTGGCCTAACTACCACATACATAACAACCTATCTACTGACCTAACTACCACATACACTGGCAACAACCTATCTACTGACCTAACTACCACATACACCAACAACCTATCTACAGCCCACTACCACATACATAACAACCTATCTACTGACCCAACTACCACATACATAGCCTATCTACTATTTAACTACCCAACAACTATCTACTGACCTAACTATCACGCTAACCATAACAACCTATCTACTGAGCAAAAAACCTATTACAAAAGCATACGCAACAAACTATCTACTGAACTAACATGCACATACATAATAACCTTCTCTACTGACCTAACTTCCACATACATAACAACCTATCTACTGACCTAACTACCCACCCACCTACGCAATGTTTACCTACTAACCTAGTTTCTCACCAAACATTTTGACTTTAGTTTATTATAATTATAATATAATATATTATATTATAGCTTTCATATCTCCCCCGTGCTGCCTCAAAATTTAGAAACATTATAACTAAACCATGACGTTTTCTCCCCCTTCAGAAGTCTTCATATCGCCCATGCAGGGCCCTTCCACATAGCTCACCCAACTGTCAACATTCCGAATCTATCCAACCTGGCAATGGATCACAGCACCATAAACGTCAACGAGGCGATGTACTCTGACCCCTTCATACATTTGTAAAACCTGGCCATGATACCACCGCCATGGAAACATTCTACACTCACAGTTCTAATGCATCTCTGGTGTTTTTTTTAAAATTCTAATATGCTTTTCAACAGATGGCAAATTTGAAATTACCATATCCAAGTGTTGACACTTAAGTTGCATACTTAACGTGTTGAAGCATAAGAGTACTCTGCCAACTTTTTAAATGTTCCAGGAGCAATTTTAACGTATTGTAATTTGCAGTATTGTGAAGGAGTACAAAGAAGTGATGCCAACCTATCTAATTTCTGACAAATTCATGTATTTTTTAACGAATATCTCCTCGCGAAATGAGAATGTAAGCAATGAGATGATGAATCCCATGTGTATTCCTACAGTCTCATGTACACGACTAGCAGCTTTCGAAATAAAAGAAGCCAAACTAGTTAATTTAAATAGAAATATATATATATATATATATATATATATATATATATATATATATATATATATATATATATATATTTGCAGGTTTAAACATATCAACTCCAAATTGTTTCTTCGGAGTGAATTATAATTTGATCATTAACATCTTCATAAATATCTCATTAATTTCCACGTTAAGATCTGTATTTAGACTCTCATTAACATCTTCAGATAATGTTCTTCTTTAACATCTTTAGTAAAATTTTCATAAATTCATAGTTTCACTACTTTGTATTTAGTTGCTCTGAGTGATAATTTGTTTTATATTATCACTTTTAAAATATATGAAGAATTTCGCTTAATATTTCCGAATTCATAATTTTGTTTTTAAAAAAAAAAACAACAAAAAATAAAAACAAAGAAATAAGATCTTTTGCATATATAACAAAATGTATATCATAAATAAGAACAACATTAAATTACGAATTGCATTGTACAAACGATACATGACTTTTATTTTTTTTACCACAAAAAGTTTTTTCACTTGTAAAAATTGCAACTTTATTAAAATTCAATTTATGAAATCATTCATACATTTTGTTTCCAGCTATTTTTCCACTTATCCAACACAATTTCAAATAAAGTTTTTCTATTGCCGAGGATTGTGAGTATGCAATAAAAACAAAAACATGTTTCCCATTTAGTATTAACTAAGAATATTAACTAATTTTCTTTTGTCTGGACTTAACATACCGGCAAGCTGTGGCGTAGGAAGGGTATCGCACGGGGCGCTGAACTAGGAAGGGGCGCCGAAAGAGCGCTGTTAAATGACTTTGTAGCCCTTTTCAAATTCAGAGGAAGGCGCCAAAAATATATCTCGTACAGGGCTAGCTAGCTACGGCTCTGTGAGTCAAGTTACATGCTAATCGATGATTAAAGAACAGATGCACGAAACCTTTTTCCGAGGAACATAGTTTTATTCCAGAACAATAAATTAAAACAAAACATACTACAACTTTATCACGTACATACTTTAACAGAAAGCCAGTTTAGGAACATTATGGGATTCAGGGGGAAAAGCTAAAACACCGCGAAAACTGAAACATCGAGACACTAAAGACCACTTGGCTCACTGAATTATTTCATTGAACTCCAGAGCACTTTGTGTAAAGACAGTGATGACAACTTAGAGAGTTAAAAAAAAAGAGTAGTTTTCCCTAGGGAGCGACCGATAATCGGTATCGGACCGATATTGGCACTATCGGTTAATATAGGATCGGCCGATTTTTGTAGGGAGCAACGGATAGTCGGACCGATATTGGCATTATGGGTTAACTATCGGACCGGCCGTTTTTTGGCTGCCGATACATTGTTTTCTTTTTTCACAACAGAGTTGCAGAAAAAAAATCCGTAAATAAGCCAATTCTATAACCATAACTATATGTGTGTGTGTTTGTGTGTGTGTGTGGAAGGGGCAACCCTAACATTTGTTAAGGGCCAAGAACCTTGAGGTCCCCCTTGCTTTTTAAAATGTATTTTTTTTTGCCACAATATAGCAAAGCCTCTTTTTGGGAGAAAATGAGAACAGAGTAGTTTTCAGAGTTTATCTGGAGCGCTAGGCTTTCTGCCTGCGTCTCTGTTTTAACAAACTACATGTAATTTACATTGAAATCATATTTAATTGATGAGTGAAGCTAGGAATAAATTTATCTACGTGTCGAATACATAGTAACTCGGCAAAAAAAATGTCTAGCAAGACTTTGAAATTTAGAGGGCGTAGTGAGCCAAGGAACGTAATTCCGACAAACATTGTTCACTTCTACATCATGTACAACCATGATATGCATATATATATATATATATATATATATATATATACAAATGATCTGACGTAGAACACACTTTCCCTGGCCCAGGAAACTTTTCTCTAATGTTTACATTTCATGCTTGCCGGATTTCACTCCATGCCTACCTGTCTAGGATATCACACTTTAGGAAACACTGCATTATACTAACGATTAGAACATAACATTTTAGATACGAAATAGTACATTACTTATGTGCATTAGTGAATAGGTAGCTTTTACTGGAAAAAAAATGAATAGAAAAAAAACCGTTGTTTAATTAAAGTAATCAATGTTATAAAGAAAATAATTGTTTAATTTATGAAACAGGAAATTCAAAATATCTTTTTTTGTCGGTTTAGCTCAAAGAAGAAGTACAGTTTAAGCCCTGATGTCTGCGAACAAGTCACTATCAAAACATTACTACTTTTTTAAATATAATTTTGTTTTACGTTAATCCGTTTTGATGTCTTGATGTTTTTAAATTGTGATTGTCTCGCAGGAGCGGCAAACTGCTGCCCCGCGGACCACATAGTGACCGTTTGATTGATCTGACCCACGTTGTATAAAAAAAAAACCTTCTGTGTGATGATCCTTAAACTTTATGTGTATCAATTCACACAGCTATTCATCCATCCGCTGTTGCACGGGTCTGTAAAATGTTACAACCCATTGTGGTCAGCGATTCAAAAGCTTGTAACCAACCTTGGTCTGGCATCAGATGTGATATGAATCTATAGAGCAAAGAACTGTTGAAAAGAGTGAGTCCAGGACGCCAAACTAGTTATTTTCTTTTTACAATGGCATGGATTCCCGTTTCCTTTATTTAATCTTCATTTCCTTGTGAATTTTTTTCATGATTTACTTCTTACAGAAAAAAAAATTCTCATGTCATTAAAAAATTAAATAAATTTCTAATCTACAAATGGATTCAGTTTTAGTTAAGAAGAAAACAACACAATTTCTCGTCGTTTTTCTTTAGGTCGTCATTTAGTTATTTCACTTTTCCTAGAAATGGAAACAGAACCAACATTTCCTGTCTGTACCTTGAGCTCATCTTGTAGTAGACCACAATGTTGATGCTGCAGTGGATGGTCTCCAATAGCAACGTGAAGCAGTAACAGAGCATGGAAATGTCGAACTTGGCACCACCCGTTTTCAACTCCCTCACCACGCCCACCGCTGTCAGCAAAGCGGACTGCGGCGTCAGGCAGACGACAAAGATGATGGAGATGACCGCCAGCATGAGGACCACCCTCCGCTCCTTGAAGGACGCCGCCGCTGCCGCTTCCGAAGGGGTCTTGGCGCCGCCCGTCTTGGAGACGGAGTTTCTCCATTTCGCTTTGGCTTTGAGCTGCACCACGGTCACTGTGGTGCAAGACACTATGATGATGAAGGTGAGGTAAGGGACGAACAGGTCCGTGGCGTAGTACGACACCTGCAGGATGGCCTCACCGTTCTCTCTGTAGTACAGGGACAGGATGGTGACGTTCAGCTGGGGTATGAACCTCCAGTCCACGTAGTTGGCCCAAAGCTGCGGCAGGTGGTACAACTGGAGGACAACGAAGATGGCCGCGTTCACCACTACCGACACCCTGGCGGTGACAATGGACCTCACCTTCAGGGGCGTCACCACGCACAGGCACCTCTCGAGGCTGGCAAAGGCGGTGACCAGGCCGCTGACCCGGATGAAGTAGCCGTGGGTCTGCAGGGCGCAGGAGGACGTCACGAAGGGCAGGCCCATCTTGGGAATCCACGGGTTGCTAAGGATATTCACCACCTGCTGGCAGAGGAGGGCCCCGCAGTCGCTCAGGGACAGGGCCGTCAGGGTGATGGTGACGCTGTCCCCGAGCCCTTGCCTCCGGAAGTTGATTATGTTGATGACGTTACCCATGATTCCCAGCAACCCGATGACCTCGGCGCAGACCAGTCCGTTAAACACCAAGAAAACGTTCAGAACGGCTGGGTCGTATGCGCCCATGGTTGCTATGACAACTGTTTTGTTGACGCTCATCATTGTTTCGTCAGTATCATTTTACGGTTAAATTCAACCGTTTCATATTTTTTTAATTGTCTTATAAATTAAAAAAAGAAAATTAACGTAATTTAATGTAAACAGATACGTAAAGTAAATGTACTCTATTTCTTTGCTTATGTTTGAAAACAAAAACAAATTTGAAGAATGACTCCTTCGTATTCCTTGTATACTGGATATTAATGGCAGTAAAAAAATAGAAAATATAATTATTAATATATTAGCTGGTTGGTTGTCATAAATAAATAGCTCAGGTTTCAAATGTTGTGTGTGTGTGTGTGTGTGTGTGTCTGTGTGTGTGTGTGTGTGTGTGTGTGTGTGGTTAATGACTTAAAGATAGAATCTAATTAAAAAAAAAGGTCATCCAATCAAAGACGAGAATACGACCTTGTTTATTTATTTTCAAACACAATTTGTTTTCGTTAAGGGGAATTAACTCTCAGAATAAAAAAATAAAATACATCCTAGTCACATCTTTTATTATATTTCTATAACAACACTACACGTCATTGACAAGTTAACACGTTATTTACTTTGACTGTTTATGCACATTATGTATATAGCACCAATCACAAGAACTAAATTAAATACCCGATTTTCAAAGTTTTGTTAACTAGATTAAACAATTCGGTTTTTTTTTTAATTTGACACAAAACATAACTGTGTTACTACGTGCCACTCTGGGAGCATACTAAAACTTCGCATGTGACCTACTTTCTCATAGTTTTTCCTTTTTTTTTTTTACCTTTTAACGTTGATGCATCTATTATTGAACACTGCACCATTTTCCCGTTATTCTACTCCTCCTCGTAACCATTAGTCCAAGTATCTAGTGTCATTACTGTCATTCAGTAATGAAAAAAATTAGATATTTCTGTAGTCTTTTTTAAAATTATTTTTAATATTAGTTTTCTAGTTTTATCCAGTAAATTAAAAAAAAAAATATACCTCTGTTAATGATTATGAATTGCCTCTACATTCTGCGTGCCTGATAATTTTCACAGCCTGGCTGTTCACAGTTTGTAATTACAGTACTTAGTAATTAGAATTACATTTCGTGATAAACCTATAGAAAATCAAAATAACAAAGCATATATATTTTTTAATTGCTTTGCCCTTTGAGTAAAAAAAAATAAAAAATTAACAAAAATATACATGTAAAATATTAATAAATGCTGAGAAAATAAATGTATTTCAGTAGCTTATGGTCAATACACATAGTAGTTTTCGTTTACTTTCTGCTGGAACAAAAAGATTGTTACACGGGTTAGAGAGTTTATTGGAAGCTTCAGCCATAGGAGCACACAACTAAGGGTTAATTCCATTTTTTAAAAATCAGACAAATTAATTTTTTTACTCAATTTAAGAAGAAGCCATTGGACTAGAGCGGCTCAGGGCTAACTGTAGCCCATGGGCCAAATTCAACCCGTGGCCCGCCGCTCGTTTCAAAGTGCAGTACAGCACGAGTCTTTGCGACGTTTATATTTAAATTAATGAGTTCATGTCAACAATCCATCCCATAATTCATGGTCCGGCACGCCGGTCAAATGCACGAACCACAATGTGGCCCGGGACTCAAAAAAAACAAAAAACAACAACTTTTCCCACACCTGGACTTTTAATTAAGCAATGCCATACGGGCATCAAAGCTATTTATATATTGAAATACTAGATCAAAGGCCCGGTACTCGGACCGGCGAGTGACTCATAATAATTGAGTTGTATCCCTTTGACCATCTTTACAAATTTCCCCAGTCTATTTTTAGCCGCGGAAGTTATACACATGTACGTACGCCAGGCTAGCCGATTATGTATTAGATAATAAGAGATTAATATTTATTACCTTGTTCTAGTTGCTAGCCAGCTAGGTCTCACACCTGGACATTTAATTAAGCAATGCCATACGGGAGTGAAAGCTTGATATATATTGAAATATAAAGTATATAATATTACTCATTTCCAGTGGGCGTTAAACCGAAAGTAAAGAATTAATACAACAGTATTCCAGTTTAAAATACAACCATGAAAAAAATCGGATCTGCCCGAAACTAAAAATAACCTAGCCTGCCGATCAAGCCTAAGGGGCTGTAACTCTATGCAAATGTTTTGCAGGGTACACAGCTAGTAAGATATTAATTTTTATTTCCTTGTTCTAGTTGCTAGCCAGCTGGAAACTTTAAATCAATAGAATCTTAACATTTTAGTCGTGCGTTTTTTTGTAACGTCCTTCTTTCATCCCCACCATAGCCAAGAGTGCAATGCACATGTAGGCACTACTGGGGATATGGAGGGAACTATCACCATGATCTGAAACATACCCTTGGTTCTCACTAGAGATCGAACGCGGGACTGCCAGGTCGACAGTTTATTGTGTCAAAACATAATGCCGTCTCTTCAATACCTATATTACAACTACTGTACTTTAATGGTCTGATTAGTCCATTAACAATAAAATAAAAATTAGGCATATATCATTTTTTTTTCAAAAGATTAATTTTGGTAGAATTCAAGGCCAGTCCTACTTAGTTTATTTTAAGGCAATTTATGTAGACATGTAGCTATAGGCAATGACTTCATTGGAGCTGCCGCAGTTTTGATCTGGGTGTGAAATAATCACAGGAAGTACAATACAGTCCCAGCAGTATACAGTTGTTCGGTACAAGATAAATACATAACATGACATTCTTACTAGAACTCTACAGATTAGATGTTATCTTACAAATAGGATGTTATCTTACAAATTGGATGTTATCTTACAAATTGGATGTTATCTTACAAATTGGAAGTTATCTTAGAAATAGGATGTTATCCTATCGATGGGATTTCACCGATATAGATAGGATGCTAATGCAAGGTGAAAAGATTATTAAAATCATTGAAAGAATGAATAAATAAAGATATAGTCATGAATAAGTCGATTGGTCTGAACATTTAAAACAATAGTTAGTGATAATGTGACTCAGTTGGAAATACAAAACTATTATTTCATTTCATTAAAAAAAAATTTCTTTTCAGACAGTTCTAATTATAAATGAAATCTCAGTTAGTGAAATATTGGAACAATTCATAAGATAGCATGGGATTGAATTTTTTATGGTTTATTTTTAAACGTGATAAAGGAAATATTACATTTTTTATTAATTACACATATGTAAATACCGAAACTTGCATCAATTAGTTCAGTGGATTTTAAGAAGTGGATTCAGTTTTTCTTTTATAATTCTATCGCCTACAACAAAATCAAACCAAAATTTAAAAAAAAAACCAAAAAAAAAAAAAACTTAAACATGATACGAAAATTTCACTTATGAAGTACTACTGAGTCAAAGTGGTGATCTGTCAATATTACTGTAAGTATTATTGCAGTAAAAAGGGTGATAATAGCTTTTAATGGGTTAATTTAGTTTCTGAAGGTAAATATTGAGACCTCTGCGCGAGTCTGAAGGCGATGTCATATCCGAGATAAACGGGGGGTGGGGGGGGGGTACATAACCGAACGATTACATTCTGCGTAATGTCGATTGAAGTTTAATTACATAGAATAAAACCCCAAGTATTATGCACGTTTATTTGGTCTTATTTGAAGTAGGTCGTTTTCGTATTCATTAAAAATTTTAAATGAATCTAATAAAAAAAAGGATATTAGTGTTAAAAGTTAAACTACTTATTGACTATACAATGTAACACATCAGTAGCTAGAGCGACAGAGAAGTTGACTGCACCATCTAAATACATCAGTAACTAGAGCGACAGAGAAGTTGACTACATCATCTAAATAAATCAGTAACTAGAGCGACAGAGAAGTTGACTGCACCATCTAAATACATCAGTAACTAGAGCGACAGAGAAGTTGACTACATCATCTAAATAAATCAGTAACTAGAGCGACAGAGAAGTTGACTACACCATGTAATACATCAGTAACTAGAGCGACAGAGAAGTTGACTACACCATGTAATACATCAGTAACTAGACCGACAGAGAAATTGACTACACCATCTAATTCATCAGTAACTAGACCGACAGAGAAGTTGACTACACCATCTGATACATCAGTAACTAGACCGACGGAGAAGTTGACTACACCATGTAATACATCAGTAACTAGACCGACAGAGAAGTTGACTACACCATCTAATACATCAGTAACTAGACCGACAGAGAAGTTGACTACACCATCTGATACATCAGTAACTAGACCGACAGAGAAGTAGATTTAAAGAAAAAAAAATCTAACAGATCGTTACAATAAACGGGCATATGTGATGAGTGAACTATAGCACACAAAGTGAGGGGGTCTATACACACATGTCTATTTTTAATCTAGTGTGTGTGTATGTATGTATGTGTGTGTATGTGTGTGTGTGTATGTGTCTTCATTGCATGGGTATGATAATACAAACTTAATTTAATGTTATCAAGCCTTTCCTTGTTAAAACATTCAATTATTGGGTTATTTATGAGATGTTAACACGAACTTACTTCCCTTTTCCCCACTCACTTGAGGAATAAACCATTTTCTTGTTATATAAGAGTCAAATTCTCGACGGATGTAATGTATAATTTAAATTAGTCGGGGGGGATGAGTGCAAGTGGGGAGGGAGGGAAATGAAGACAGCTAGACATTGAGCCAGCATCACTATCCATGAGCATTCCGTGGCTACTCACTGACCACTTCATTCAGGTGTACTCAACACGTATGACGATATGAGCTGATAATAGAACCTCCGCTTCTATAAATTACTTTGATATAAATACAGTACTTAAATAGGCTCATCCTATCGCTGGTATGTACTTATCTGAAGTAAAATACATCAAAGCTAACTTGTTGTGGAAAACTCATCAATCGAATACGCACAATTCTGAGTGCAGCTTAGCATTAAATATAACAATTGGTTTACACTGCCTCAATAGTTTATCCTGCCTTAATGATTTATCCTGCACTAATAGTTTATACTGCCTTTATGGTTTATCCTGCACTAATAGTTTATTCTGCCTTATGGTTTATCCTGCATTAATAGTTTATACTGCCTTTATGGTTTATCCTGCACTTATAGTTTATACTGCCTTTATGGTTTATCCTGCATTAATAGTTTATACTGCCTTTATGGTTTAGCCTGCATTAATAGTTTATCCTGCCTTAATGGTTTATCCTGCATTAATAGTTTATTCTGCCTTTATGGTTTATCCTGCATTAATCGTTTATTCTGCCTTTATGGTTTATCCTGCATTAATCGTTTATTCTGCCTTTATGACTTATCCTGCACTAATAGTTTATACTGCCTTTATGGTTTATCCTGCATTAATAGTTTATTCTGCCTTTATGGTTTATCCTGCATTAATCGTTTATTCTGCCTTTATGGTTTATCCTGCATTAATCGTTTATTCTGCCTTTATGGTTTATCCTACCCTAATTATTATTTATACTGCCCTGATGGTTTATCCTGCACTAATAGTTTATACTGCCCTGGTGGTTTATACTGCCAACTATGTACTTTGCATGCATAGTGCTCCGTGACCATTCAAGTGGAAAATTCTTAATTAATGATAACATTTTGTGTTAGCCTGTTAACAAAACAGGATCGGTGTCTGGGGTTGGGGGAGGAGTTATCCCATAATACAACATGATAGGCAACAATGGAGAAAGATGACATGCATTCCCCCCCTCCCCAACAATCACACCGGTTAAGGGTATGATGATGATGATGAGTACATGATAAGTTGCACAATAGCTGAGTGAATAAAAACCTATTTTAGAAACGGTGAAACAAGATAATTGGTGTGTGAGAGAGAGAGAGAGAGAGGAGTTTTTCAGGTAAAGAACCTACATGAATACACCCATTTGTCACCCACTGGTCACCCACTGGTCACCCACTGGTCACCCATTGCAGATTATAAAAACAGCAGCTACAATTTAACAAAATCATTCTTTAGTGTAAGAGACAATTAGAAACAAAAGACCAGATAAAAATGACCAGATAAAAAATAACCAGATAAAAAAAGTGTTTATAAAATAACAAACAAACGAAAGTAAAACATTGAGGAATATTTGTATTTACTTTAATTAGATATTAAATACACATTCTGTAATTATAATTACATCATATTAAGGTTATTTGTATGTGTTGATCTGTCTTTGTGATCAGTTTATTGTAGGATATATGTGTACATCATAACATAAAAACTTCATGCAAGTGCAATAATAAGGATAAAAGATATTGTCCGAATCTATGTATGTATGTATGTATGTATGCATGTATGTATGTATGTATGTATGCATGTATGCAGATATGTATGTATGCATGTATGCAGGTATGTATGTATGTATGTATGTATGTATGTATGTATGTATGTATGTATGTATGTATGTATCTATCAATCTGTCTGTCTGTCTGTCTGTCTGTTTGTCTGTCTGTCTGTCTGTAGGTATATCCGTCCGTCCGTCTGTCTGTCTGTCTATCTATCGAATCTACATGTATGTCTGTATATAAACTTATAACTTTTTGACAATCTGTACATCTGTGTGTGTATATAATGGCAGTGTGTTTATTGAATACAGTTAGAATAATCATTCATAATAAAATGACTAAAAGTTCAAATATATATAAAACATTTTCTATAAATATGACTATGACCGGCAACACTAACACCTCGTCCCTGTATATATATATATATATATATATATATATATATATATATATATATATATATATATATATGCTTGCTTGATAATTCTATGTTTAGTTTGCCATTTAATTACTAACAGTATCATATTTAGAAAGAGATTTGTTCCGTAAATGAGGGTGACTTTTTAACGTGGGGCCTCTTGATCCACGTATGAGAAGGGGGGGAGGTGGGGCTAGATGTTCTCCTAGTTGGACTTATGACTGGCCCTGGTTTATACTTTTTGTAACAAAACAATTGTAGCACCCTACAACCTATATATTATACAGAAAGAACATTGCTATTAAAAAATGTCCTATACCATTGAGTGTAAAATAAATGTCGCAATTTCTGTTATACTGGTTTTAAATAGTCTAGCACCTAAATACTGACATACAGTAGCAGTTGTATTAAAAAGAAGGACTTCCGACAAATTGATATATGAAGGACAAAAGCAATAAATAAATAAACATTAAATTTTGAAACAACTTCGTCTATTAAAAAAAAACAACAACTGAATGAACGACTGTGGATAGAATTGTCAGTCTGGCCTTAAAAAAAGTAAATTACATTCTTTTCAGTGACTTTGAAGATGGAATATAAAGAGATGCTTATGTCAATGATAAAGTAGTGTATCACAATAACAAACAAATATTACGCCAGTTCTAATTTATTTTTCTAGTCTAGCACTCCGGTTAAGAAGTAATTATAACATGTTGGAGCAAATGTCCATTTTGTGTAAAACAAATGTCTTCTTTGTTTTAGCCACAAAAATCTCTTCATGAAAATTAAAACCACAAAAAAAAAAAAATGAACAACGAACAAACCATAATTTTATTTCCTTCCCTATTTTTTTTTAGCAAGGGTCTTTGACCTGAATCTGATCCAGTAAACACAATTGAAATGCGTAACGCCTGTCTCCATAAATGAGTTCGCTGGCGTAGACCCCGCGCAGGTACCAACCGTTTGGGATTCTGTAGTTCATCAGAGCGTAGCGGCGGTTCAGAAAAGGTGTGAAGTAGCAGGAATGAGCGACATAGTGTTTGGAAGGCTCACAGCAATAAAACATAAATCGTCTGCCCCTTTCATTGTAGCTTGAGTAAATGGAAAAAATCCCTGAAATAAAAACCAACAATTATAAACAACTTTCGCTTATAATACTTCTAGTAACATTGATATAAGTAGCAGCTAGTAGGAGAGTCTTATAGCTGTGAAACAGAATTACACATTCATTGCTGGTAAGTTTTAACCATTTTCCCCCCTTATTTTTTAATATTTTCACTAGAATGCAAGTACAGTGATCTCTCAGTAAACATGAAAATAATCCATTCCTGTAAATCGGTTGAATTCTAAATATTTCGAGTTCTTACGTATTTTTTTTTCAATATATAAATCTTTAAAAGATGTATTGATTCGTTAAGTGTTCTCCATAACAATATATATATATATATATATATATATATATATTCATTAATTAACTGACATAAATTTGCATTAATTTCTTAACAGAGTCCCATGTTCCAATGTAAATTTTCATAAAATATTTGGCGGTTACATTGTTTCAAGCTCATCTTAAGACTATTCATTGTCTTTTTCAAATCTTGGCAGGTATCTTTCCTTTAGCTTATAAACAAAAGGCCAAAAACGTTCATTACGAAAAAACCAAATTTAAAAAGTGGTACTTCGTCGGTCTGCAGCTACATTTAAATAAGTCTAAAAACAAATCTTAGACATACAGTTATTTATCAGTGCCTGTTATTACTGCTTCGTTATGACATTCGAACAAGAACGATGTAGTGATATCATTGACCCAATTACTCCATTCACAGTCTGTTAACGTTATGGGCTTCTCGTGAGGTTTACAATAGATCGACCAACTCCGGTCTTCATTTGAGTACATAGTTACCACGCGGGAAAATGTGTTGTTTAATGTACAATTCAAATCAAAATACTGTTGCGTTTTTGTGAAAGACAAACTGCCGATGATCCAATGAAGCCACGCAGTCAGAAACAATAAACAATGGTTCCAGTTGCTCATTGTGTCCAGATTTTTGTGACGATTTCTGTTGGCGATAATAAATCGATTTATTGCACATCGGAAAATATTTTACAGTGGGGGCTATCGTTTACAACGTAACAGTGGCGTCACTAGGGTTGGTGTCACCCGGTGCGGTAACTCATGGTGTCACCCCTCTCATGACACCCCATAGACATACAGCATTCTTAGCAAAATTTAGAAATAAATTTACAACGACAATAGAAGAATAAATAATTGATATCTATAGGTCAGTGCAAGTACACCAATAATTTCATTAAAATAATTAATAATAAAAAGTAGGGAGCGACCGATATGCCTTTTTATCGATAGTCCGATACCGATATTTTTCCCCAGCATTTTTGCCGATACCGATACCGATTCCGATATTTTGCTATTAATAAAAGGGTGTCTTGAAGATGAAGAAGATTGAAGAACAAAAGATTTGAAAAGATAGACCGGAAGACCGAAGTCAGAAACACAAACCATGCCTGCATAATCTCAGAAATCTGCATGATTATTGTTTAAAATGAAACTTATAACAAACAATTTGTTGTTTTTACTTTTTACTTGTACACAAACAGAAAAGTAAGATAAAGTTGTAAATAATTAATGTCAAACTAAAAAAGTAAAAATATATTAATTTTTAATTGTAACTTCACTAACTTGTGAAAGTTGTGATGAAATTAAAATAGTTTTCTTAGTTAATCTTTGTAATTTTTACTGAATTTACTTGTAGCAGATTTTTTAAAAAATTTGAAAAATTAAAAAAAAACACTTAATTATATCAGTAAATCACTTCACTCGGGTGAACAGTTAACTGGAAGTTTGTAAGTAAACTTTAACTCTGTAGACCATAACCAGTTTAGAGTTACTAGATTTGTGAAAAAAAAAAAAAAAACAATGTATCGGCAGCCGAAAAACCGCCGGTCCGATAGTTAACCCATAGTGCCAATTTCGGTCCGACTATCGGTCGCTCCCTACAAAAATCGGCCGATCCGATATTAACCGATAGTGCCAATATCGGTCCGATACCGATCCGATTATCGGTCGCTCCCTAATAAAAAGTACGCAGTGTCTGTTAATAATCGGAGATATTTTTATATTTGGCATTAATTTTTTTCGAAGCCATATAAAGTCATTTGCTGTTAATAATCGGAGATATTTTTATTTATTTAAAAAAAATTAAATACGGCTTTGAATTATTTTAAATTACAAAATAAGAATATAGGCCTAAAAATAGATATTTTGCATTTTGGTATCACCCCTTGTGAGGGTGTCACCCGGTGCGGTCCGCACCCCCCGCACCCCCCTAGTGACGCCACTGCGACGTAAGTCCAAAAAAAAAACAACTATGGTATTCAAGGCACGAAACTGTTCATATTTCATAATTTAAGGGCATTTTAAGTAAAATTTCCTTAATGGCAACCGGGACAGGTGAAGTGTTCAATGAATATACTTTCATATGGAGTGATTGTGTGATTGCACAACGCCTAGCCGCCTTTACTTCCCCGACTTAAAGCCAGGTACCCATGTAAAGCTGGGTGAGACTTAAAGGACTTTTCACCAACTTTCACCAAGACCCGTACACATTTTCCTGGGTCTCATCGAGGATCGATCCCGAGACTGAGGTCCATGGTCGAGCACTTTATTCCACTCAACCACACGCCCACACGCCCACGCTATTTTATTTCAAGCCGTACTCTAAAATCTGGTCGTTGCACTGATTTTTTTTTAAAATCAAACAACATTTCGTTGTCTGTCAACCAAGTACGTTTGTATTCAAGACCGTCGTTAACCAAGTACGTTTGTAATCAAGACCGTCGTTAACCAAGTACGTTTGTAATCAAGACCGTCGTTAACCAAGTACGTTTGTAATCAAGACCGTCGTTAACCAAGTACGTTTGTAATCAAGACCGTCGTTAACCAAGTACGTTTGTAATCAAGACCGTCGTTAACCAAGTACGTTTGTAATCAAGACCGTCGTTAACCAAGTACGTTGGTAATCAAGACCGTCGTTAACCAAGTACGTTTGTAATCAAGACCGTCGTTAACCAAGTACGTTTGTAATCAAGACCGTCGTTAACCAAGTACGTTTGTAATCAAGACCGTCGTTAACCAAGTACGTTTGTAATCAAGACCGTCGTTAACCAAGTACGTTTGAATTCAAGATAGTCGTTAACCAAGTACGTTTGTAATCAAGACCGTCGTTAACCAAGTACGTTGGTAATCAAGACCATCGTTAACCAAGTACGTTTGTAATCAAGACCGTCGTTAACCAAGTACGTTTGTATTCAAGACCGTCGTTAACCAAGTACGTTTGTAATCAAGACCGTCGTTAACCAAGTACGCTGTAATCAAGACTGTCGTTAACCAAGTACGTTGTTATTTATGACCGCCATCAATCAAGTACGTTTGTAATCAAGACCGTCGTTAACCAAGTACGTTTGTAATCAAGACCGTCGTTAACCAAGTCCGTTTGTAATCAAGACCGTCGTTAACCAAGTACGCTGTAATCAAGACCGTCGTTAACCAAGTACGTTGTTACTTATGACCGTCATCAATCAAAGAAGTTGTTAATTATGACCCGCGTAAAACCCATGCACCACTGAATTTCATAAATAATTTAAATCCAATACATATATATCTCTATTATAAGCAAGGTGTATTACGCCTACATGACAAACAATACAAACACAAGAAAAACACAAAATTCATAACAAAACACAACAACCTTAGAAATATGAATGAGTGGGTTTATTAGAAATGAGTGGGTTTATTAGATATGAGTGGGTTTATTAGAAATGAGTGGGTTTTTTAGAAATGAAAGGGGACACAGCAGACTGTCAGATGACATAATTTGATGACATACTTTGATGACATACAACAGTGTTTCATGCGTACCCGAAATTTTGTAGCTTTATAAATTTCATGACACTTCTTACTTTATGTTTGGAAACTGTTTTAAAAACATATTTTTAATCTGAGCTATTTAAAAAAAAAGGAATATCTTATTGTTACTTTTAATATCAATATCTGTACAGTTATTTTTTTTCTATAAAAACGAGGAAAACAAAAACAAACACTTTTTTTTATATCTGTCCAGATTTAATGAAGGATTTTATTTAATGACAACTCGAATTCGCTTTCATGTTGTTTGTTTTTTTTGGAGTGAATTTAAGTTTAATGCTGCCGGGGAGAGGGACGGGCGCCACCAAGTCTTTAATCCCCAAAAGAAATGACCACAACAGAAATATGTCTGTCGTCGATGTGTCCATTCGTTCATTACCCCCCCCCCCCCCCCGACCACGTCGGTTAAGTGTATATAAGACAAAATTCAAACAAAAAAATCGGGAAAATATGTTTATGGTATCTAAGTCTATTTTATACATTTAAACGCAATATGTGCGGTAGGAAGCAAACGCATCGATGAGATGACAGGCCAATAGACAGACATAAGTGGGGACGGTGTAGTCTATTTTTTAAAGATGTATTTATACTAGCTGTACCCTGAAAAGACCTTTGCATTGAGTTATATCCCGTTACACTTGATCAGTAGGCTAGGTTAGTTTTGGTTTCGGGCAGATCCGATTTTTTCATGATTGTATTTTAAACTGGAATACTGCTGTATTAATTCTTTACTTTTGATTTAACGCAGAACACAAATCGCTTATATATATATATATATATATATACATATATATGTTTGTGCTTTAGATCTCGAAAGATTTGGAATTCAGGAACGAATTGATTTTATGTACTGAGAAACCACTGTGTATGCCATCTAGTGAAAAAATATGTAAAAAAATCGAGAAATGTTTGTTTTTTTAAAACTTACCAACAATGACTGTATAATTCTGTGTCCCAACAATAAGAGTCACATACTAGTAGCACCTAACTTATATTACTGTTACTACAATAATTACATGCGGAAGTTGTTTACGATTGTTGGTTTTATTGCAGGAAAAAAATTCAAGTATTTCAGCACTTAAATTTATATTAATTTTTTTTTACAAACACTTTTAAATTTTGGTGAAGTATCTTTTCAAAACCTTTCAAAAATATTAATATTAATAACAAAAGTCATTGAAATCACAATACGTTTTCAGAAATTTTATTTTACAGGAAAATGTGTTTCGAAAAATAATTTTGTTTTTTGAGGAAATTATTTGATTCAAATTTAAATGATTTCAACTCTCTCTCTCTCTCTTTCTCTCTCTCTCTCTCTCTCTCACTCTCTCGCTCTCTCCTTTCACTATATTCTCTTAGACCCCTCTAAACTCTCTCTCTGACACCCTTTTCTAATCAAGGTGTTATTTTTACAAAAACTCAAATTAGCGGGCGGCCTTTGTAGGATGTAAACTAGGGCCACTGTCCCTGTGCCACGTGACAGAAGGAGGGTGTAAACTAGGGCCACTGTCCCTGTGCCACGTGACAGAAGGAGGGTGTAAACTAGGGCCACTGTCTCTGTGCCACGTGACAGAAGAAGGATGTAAACTAGGGCCACTGTCCCTGTGCCACGTGACAGAAGAAGGGTGTAAACTAGGGCCACTGTCCCTGGGCCCCGTGACAGAAGGAGGGTGTAAACTAGGGCCACTGTCTCTGTGCCACGTGACAGAAGGAGGGTGTAAACTAGGGCCACTGTCCCTGGGCCCCTGACAGAAGGAGGGTGTAAACTAGGGCAACTGTCCCTGGGCCCTGTGACTGACACTATCGGACCCTATCTATCTATCTATCTATCTATCTATCTATCTATCTATCTATCTATCTATCTATCTATCTATCTATCTATCTATCTATCTATCTATCTATCTATCTATCTATCTATCTATCTATCTATCTATCTATCTATCTATCTATCTATCTATCTATCTATCTATCTATCTATCTATCTATCTATCTATCTATCTGTCTGTCTGTCTGTCCGTTCATCAGTCCGTCTACCTGTCTGTCCAAGACTGCCGGGCCTAGATACATGCTCGTTACCTGCCAAGGTTACTTACCCCTACTCTCTTGGTAGGGAGCAGCAACAAAACCTCTAAAAGAGTGCTCTTAGGACTAAAATTTAAATAAAATAACATTTTGAAATATTTTTTTTATTAATATATATAAGAACATCTTGTAAGTAAGTAAAAAGTTAAGAAAGAAAGTAAGAAGCCGAACTGAACTTGCTCGCGGGTGATGCATCGTGCCACGCAGCTTGCTTGCCTCTGCTCTGTAGAATGGCAGTGAACTAAAAATTTATTTGATCATCATTGCAATGCTTCGTTTTGATTTTAACATTGAGAGAATTAATTACTAATTAAATAATCCCAAGTTATTAGCGTTGACGGGTAAAACATAATTTGTGACCATTGAAATGTAGGCCATTTCTGCACAATAGGTATGTGGCGTAAATTAGCACCCATATCTTTACCTAATGGTATGTTAGAAATCTTTTAAGTGTCACGTTTGAACTCTCGACTTACCGGGCAACGCCGGGTACAATGCTAGTTATATTATATGTGTAGCTCAGTGCGTTCACTAGTGGAGGCAGAAAGTTGTGTTCCACAGAATAATATTATGATGAGAAACTAATGAATACATGAAATTTCGCACACATTTGATTAAAGGCTTGATACTAACTTTTTTTTTCCAACATAGATCCATTTAATTTTGCATCCATATTTTCAATCTAATAAAATTATAGCGATTTAGGTTCTGTAAATAATTAATACAACAGTATTCCAGTTTAAAATACAATCATGAAAAAATCGGATCTGCCCTAAACCAAAAAATAACCTAGCCTACCGATCAAGACAAAGGGGGATTCAACTATATTCAAAGGTTTTTGCAGAATACAGCTAGTGTTTTATAATTTGTAATAATTAAATTTGAGTACTCATCTCTTAATCAATCTCCTATCTATCTAGATCAATCTATCTATCTTTCTGTATATTTATCTACCTATCTAATTGTCCGTCCGTCAGTCAAACTTTCCGTCCGTCTGTCTGTATAAAACTCAAAAATCAAGTTGTGCAGACATTTTACACATACACTTTTCTATGTATTTACGAATATACATTTATTCTACAGATGAATAGAAAACAACACCTTTATCTTAGTAATGAATTAAAACTGTTTTCAGAGCTGAAATTTACTGGAAAAATTACTTTCAACGAATACACTTGACCAGTTCCGTACTATGGTAGGTTTTCAAGTGCTCAGTTTGATAACCCTCTTTTGCCAGGAAATTACTTGAACTAGACACGGTGACCATATGAGACCACATCTATCATTTAAAAATATTTTCTGTTGGGAGGAGCATCTAAATTATTGTAAGTATTAAACTTTTCAGTTTTTCTTCAAAAACAACTAAAGCAAACAGTTTATATTGATACTGCAGGTAACAGAGCTGAAATTGATACTGCAGGTAACAGAGCTGATATTGATACTGCAGGTAACAGAGCTGATATTGATACTGCAGGTAACAGAGCTGATATTGATACTGCAGGTCACAGAACTGATATTAATACTGCAGGTAACAGAGCTTACATTGATACTGCAGGTAACAGAGCTTACATTGATACTGCAGGTAACAGAGCTGATATTGATACTGCAGGCAACAGAGCTTATATTGATACTGCAGGTAACAGAGCTTACATTGATACTGCAGGTAACAGAGCTGATATTGATACTGCAGGCAACAGAGCTTATATTGATAATGCAGGTAATTAGAGCTTATATTGATACTGCAGGTAACAGAGCTTACATTGATACTGCAGGTAACAGAGCTTATATTGATACTGCAGGTAACAGAGCTCATATTGACACTGCAGGTAACAGAGCTTATTTGATACTGCAGGTATCAGAGCTTACATTGATACTGCAGGTAACAGAGCTTATATTGATACTGCAGGTAACAGAGCTTATATTGATACTGCAGGTAACAGAGCTTACATTGATACTGCAGGTAACAGAGCTTATATTGATACTGCAGGTAACAGAGCTTATATATTGATACTGCAGGTAACATAGCTGATATTGATACTGCAGGTAACAGAGCTGATATTGATACTGCAGGTAACAGAGCTGATATTGATACTGCAGGCAACAGAGCTTATATTGATAATGCAGGTAATTAGAGCTTACATTGATACTGCAGGTAACAGAGCTGATATTGATACTGCAGGTATCAGAGCTTACATTGATACTGCAGGTAACAGAGCTTATATTGATACTGCAGGTAACAGAGCTTACATTGATACTGCAGGTAACAGAGCTTATATTGATACTGCAGGTAACAGAGCTTATATATTGATACTGCAGGTAACATAGCTGATATTGATACTGCAGGTAACAGAGCTGATATTGATACTGCAGGTAACAGAGCTGATATTGATACTGCAGGCAACAGAGCTTATATTGATAATGCAGGTAATTAGAGCTTACATTGATACTGCAGGTATCAGAGCTTACATTGATACTGCAGGTAACAGAGCTTATATTGATACTGCAGGTAACAGAGCTTATATTGATACTGCAGGTAACAGAGCTTACATTGATACTGCAGGTAACAGAGCTTATATTGATACTGCAGGTAACAGAGCTTACATTGATACTGCAGGTAACAGAGCTTATATTGATACTGCAGGTAACATAGCTGATATTGATACTGCAGGTAACAGAGCTGATATTGATACTGCAGGTAACAGAGCTGATATTGATACTGCAGGTAACATAGCTGATATTGATACTGCAGGTAACAGAGCTGATATTGATACTGCAGGTAGCAGAGCTGATATTGATACTGCAGGTAACAGAGCTGATATTGATACTGCAGGTAACATAGCTGATATTGATACTGCAGGTAGCAGAGCTGATATTGATACTGCAGGTAACAGAACTGATATTAATACTGCAGGTAACAGAGCTTATATTGATACTACATGTAACAGAGCATAGATCTGGGGTGACAGAGCGATTCAGAGATTACACAGGTAATCGGGGGTGACAGAGAAATATCTACCATGATCAGCGTCGTTTAGAAAGCCAGTTCGATACCCAAAGACCCAGTGTTAACAAAGAACTCAAAAAAAAAAAAACAATTCTATCACTGCTCTACAACACCCACTACTCTACAACACCCATTAAAAAAGTGTCAGGGGCCCAATAGTATATTGCGCTACCCCTGCTCGGATTGTCGTCCTTAACGGGACATCTCTTACACAAACACACACACCCCTGCTCGTAGGTTTCATTAAAAATTCCTTTTTTTTCATTTAGTATTGCATTCACGCTTAAAATGACGATGTTAATTTCTACTCTGCTGCAATGATTGCCAAACTTTAAAAGACGATGTTCATTTGTAATCTGCTGCAAATGATAATTCTACTTATCACACTTTTCACTCGTCAAGTAGATTCCTAAAATGACCACATGCCGTCGCCACACGTTGACATTCCTAATATTTTTGCACACCTGCCACGGATTCACCTGGAACAACCATCTTTACGAGGACTGGACCGTCCAGTGTCCGAACAACCACGTCATTCGGGAGATAGTGTCTGTCCACAGGTGCGGGGATCGTTACTGGAACATAACGTGTGGACCAGTAGATCCGTTCATCAGCCTGACAGAGTGCACCTGGTCTAGACACGTGATAACCAACCACACGGATACCTTCTTTCAATGTCCCAAGAACTCTTTATTATCAGGTAATGCCAATATTTCTACATAATACAGCCATAAGACAATTCTTGCTAATAAGTAGGGAGCGACCGATATGCCTTTTTACCGATAGTCCGATACCGATATTTTCCCCCAGCATTTTTACCGATACCGATACCGATATTTTATTTTTAGGGGCTGTCCATTATTTATGTCAACAAATTTTTGGCGATTTTTACCCCCCCCCCCCTTGTCAACAACTTGCCAAACTTTCCGAGACCCCCCCTATAAAATTACGTCAACATTTGATTACCCCCCCCCCCCTAAAAAGGTGCCTTCCAAAATGTTTATGTGGCAAAATTAGTAGGAATATAGTTAGTTTAATTAAAATACTGAATGTTAAGCGAGTGTGTAACACAGAACTACAAACGCTGCTTAATTTTCCTATTTATTAAGTAATTATATTAAATTTAACAAAGTAACATTGTTGACGTCAACTTTTCTTGACCTCCCTCCCCTCCCCCTTGTCAACAATTGTCAAAAATTTTCTGACCCCCCCTCCTCTCCCCTATTTTGTTGACGTAATTAATGGACAGCCCCTTAAGCAACAACAATGCCAATTGCCAAACACGTGTTTCTCTCGTGCTATAATACAGCTAATGACGTATGTCAACCCATGCTTACCCCTTCCCTGTCATATTTCATGACGCTTCGCCCACACGTAAGTCTTGTCCCCCCCTCCCAACTTCCCATCCCAACAAAAAATACGCACAGATGTTCACTAATTGTATCATTCAAGGTCATACATTAGAATTAAGAAATGCCAATCCTATTGTTTCAAGGTCGTATCTCTGATGTATACGTGACAATTTCTGTGTACGGGTTTTTTTTTCCTTTTTTTTTTTTAAATCTTGTCTGATCTAGTTATAGAATTGGGTTATTTACTGATTTTCTTTTCTGCAACTCTGTTGTGAAAAAAAAAAACAATGTATCGGCAGCCAAAAAACGGCCGGTCCGACAGTTAACCCATAGTGCCAATATCGGTTTGACTATCGGTCGCTCCCTAGAACAATCGGCCGATCCGATATTAACCGATAGTGCCAATATCGGTCCGATACCGATAGCGATTCGATTATCGGTCGCTCCCTACTAATAAGTTAGTCACGGGTCCGAATGTAGTATTGCACACACAACAACAACAACAACTCTAGTGTCAACGCGTAGTTACTTTACAATACAGAGATTTATATAAATAGTTACTTCTAATACAATGATTTTCTAGGGTTTTATCATGCAAGCCATTGGTTTTCAAACATTTGTATTTGGCTACTCACTGTGGAAAATAATCATTTTTTGCCATCTAACTGAAAAAAAATATACAAAGAAACCAAAAAAAAAAAAAACTACAAAAAAAAAAAAAGTTACAAATGATAATAACTTCTTTAACTTAATAGATTTTTCCCCTTTTGATTTGCAGATGATTAAACTTTTAGATTTGAAGCTAAGAGAAATAGAGTTTTGTAAATATGTCTTCCCGATGTATTTTGTTTTGAATTTCACTTTAGTCGCGACCAACAATAAATTTGTCAACAGCCCTTCAATGGTTGTCATACTTTATTATGTCTCTTACAGTGGCGTCGCTAACAGCTTTGGTACCCATCTATCTATATATCTATCAATCTATCTATCTGTCTTTCTATCCGTCTATAAATTGTAAAATCTTTCTAAGAATATATTTTTAATGAATACGTGCATAACTATGTAATCTACAAATCGATTGTGTATAATCCCCAGGTATCTCGTCTTTCATTGAGACCACAGACAGGACCTACAAGTTCTACTGCTGCATGGACGAGAACTACGCGGCTCACGGCTGTGAGTACACGAGCAGTCTCAACAGCCCGAGGAGCATGATCTCCTTCCAGGTCCCTGACTTGATGTACCTCAGAGGATGGCACACTCTCCACGACGTCTCAAGCCACGACAACATTTACGTGGCGCACGTCTGTAAACTGAGCAAAATCGGTCCTCCCGAGCTTTGTCCCATAAGAGATCTGGCCGTCAAGTTACCGGCGGTAGATCAGGTAAACGTGACGACAGTCCCCATGGTGGAAGACACGGACTCGACTACAGCCCCTGTCTTCTAAGGGGAAGATCTCAATGAGGAATATTGAATAATTTTTGTTTTGTTTTGTTTCTGTTTCATTTTTAAGACTTACAGCTAGTGTCACGTGACACACGAAGGCACCTTTTACACATTATTACATGTAATATGTGAACGTTCCCTAATCCAAAGTAAAAACATACTTATATTAATTTTGACAACTTTGCATCCACCCTCAAAAAAAATAAAAAAAACAGTTTTGTGAGACATTTAAAAAATAATCTTTTTGTTTGTATATACCATTTCATTTTTATGTGTATTGTTTTTTTTTTACAAATAATATATATTCCGTAATGATCAAAGTCAGGGGTCAGTATGATCATGATGGACAGTTTCTCTGTCTATGAAATAGTCTATAGTATCCAGCACATAGTTTATTGACTCGTTCATATGTGTCTATTATGTCTGTACTTTAACAAATTTCATGTCAGACTGTCTTTCGAATAATTTTTTTTTTTTAATTTTCTTAAACATTCTGTTATTGCAAAGGATGTAAGTCTTATTTTTTTTTTTTCCTCATACTTTTGCCACAACTTCACTATTTTATTATTTTCAAGAGATGATTATTCACAGAGCATCCATTTAAAATGTAATAACTGACGAGAAACTTCATTGTATTAAAAACAAAATGTGTTTATTGTTTTATTTAGTTTTGACACTGTTATCACATTTTCAGTTTAAAAAAACAACAATAACTCAATAATGACAAATACTAACACATTGATGTTGAGAGTATTTAGCTGTTTGCACTAACAAGTTTGTGTTGAGAGTATTTTGCTATTTGCTTTTGTTTACACAGTTGGGTAACTGGCTGCTGTGGCGATGCCGCAGTTGTTGTCCCTGTTTCTGGACATCTTGATGTAGCCCTGTTCACCCCATGAAGCTCCCCAACTGTTTGGAGGAGGAAAATCAATCATGATTGTCAATTTGTGAAATGGTTTGTTAAAACAACTTTTTTTTTTTGACAAACAAATATTAAATATACATGAAGTGGATTCTCCACTGTACAATAAATGGCGGAGGCTGATGCAGAATACCACCTAAAACGGATAGGTTGAATTTCCATTCTAAATTTGTTCTTTACCATCTATCTATGTAGGTGGTAAAGAACAAATTTATATATATATATATATATATATATATATAAATATATATATATATATATATATATATATATATATATATACACACACAAAAACTACTTTTATCCCCACACCCTCATTGATTCCCTTTAGATTATTAAATCGCATTGCTTTTCACTACCTTGTCCGAGTACACTTGTCCAAAACAGTACACTAAAATGTTTAAAATGTCCCCCCTCCACCTCCCCTCCCACCTTTCCCCCCCCCCCCAACACTCCGTTTCCATGATGATGATTGCAAAGTGCTACCCTTGTCCGCTCCTAGTTAATGCAAAAGTCTCTATAATATTTCTACATTACGTTTCACATTGGAGTCTTTAATTTTAAATAAAAACTAGAACACAATTCCAAGTTGTGTTTCATACGATGACATATCACTGATGGGGGAGGGGTCAAGGAGATTGTCGACAGCGTACCTGTTCTTGACCAGCCAATAGTCTTTGCCCTTTTCGTTGCCGTAGCCTACGGCCAGCACACCGTGGTCCAGGTTGGTCTGACTGCAGAAGATGCTGTGGTAAACACCGCCAGCGTACAGCTGTGGATGTAAACATATACATTAGCTGTGGATTTTTTAAACATACAGATCAGCTGAAATGTAACAAAAATATGACTCAACTGTACGTTTGAAATAGAACCGTTCATTTAATTTGGCTTCAGTATTTAAACTTTGCTGCTAAATGACAAACACTCAATAGAGAAAGTTTATTCTATGTTTAATTCTATTATGATATGAAAATTTGATTCCTAGTGGTATATGACCTGAAAATCTTTTTTTTTTTAAATAATTACAGCGATAATATGATATGAACATAAGTGTTGTTATTTATTTTGACATCTCATGTAACTTAATTACGTAAATGTTTCCGCTCCCTTACAATTTAATTGCTGCATTGACCGACCGTCATTTTCATTATGCATATCGCGTTCTGTTACTTTAAATTATGTTGAAAAGGATTTCCGTTTTCCGCATCTATGTGATTTATAAAAATGTCTTTATAAGCTAATTAACATCAGCTATTTCTATTTTGACATGTAGTTGTGACGTCATACATTTTACAGAAAGCGCTTCGCTTATTTAAAATATCCTCCACCCATGACTGAGAAAAAAAAAATGCGCCGTTTGTGTCATTTTCCTGTCTAGTAATGTACCACATAATATTGATGCACAATATTATACACAAATATGGCGGCTTTCTGGAAAAAAAATCAATTTAAATTGATTCGCATCCTGTATATAATTTATATTCTGTGAAGAGCAATAGTATTTTTTAAAGGCACGACGCCGTTGGCTTTGTTGATTACATTTGGGCCTTTGGGCATTGATTTTTTTTTACCTGGAAGCTGGCGTGACTAGCGTCAATGGCTACTGAGATGGGCCCCACGTTGGCGACAGCGTCCTGGAGGGCCCCCTCGTCTTTAGATTTGACGTCCACGAATCCAGTGTCGTTGGCTCCGACGTTGGCGGCCTTGAACCTGCATGTGTCATCCTGGGGAGAGAGAAATTGTATACAGGGTCCAGGGACTCGCCTAGTAAATGTGCCGCCCGGGTGCAAGGAAGTTTTCGACGACCCCCCCCCCAATCCACCCCCCTCTCCCCACCCCGTCAATTTTTAAAAGATTTACACAAATGCAGAAATTTAGACTTGATAACTTGGAATTCATTTTTGTTACTTCAAAATGTTGTTTTTAACGGGAACATTTTGCCGCCTTTTTAGAAGCTGCCACTAGGATGTTTCAAACCCGGTTGCTGTACAGCCCACCCCGGCCAGGGTTGCTAAAAAATGGAGGAATATTAGCGGAGTAGTAGTGGTTAGATCCAAAAAAAAAAAGCTCCCCTTTGCTATTCAAGTCCCTGTAAGAAGGTGAAGTTGATCTATCAGATCCAATAAGCCACTAATGGGACGGTCTTTGCGATTTTGATAGGGTGGGACCCATGACAAGTGTTCCAAATGCTTCCCCATCCACCTTATGCAGCGGTCGTAAGATGCCCTGATTTTGATGGGCTTATTCTACACCCTCTTCCACGGATTTGTTTTGTAGTTTATCATATTGTTTTTTTATTTCGCAGTGGCTACGGTAACAACAAGTTCGTATTTTTTTTTCCGGGTGACATCAATAGATATTGCTCCACACCCAAACCCTATCCCTAAACCTAACCCTATCCCTATCCCTACCCCTACCCCTACCCCTATCCCTATCCCTATCCCTATCCCTATCCCTAACCCTATCCCTATCCCTATCCCTATCCCTAACCCTATCCCTATCCCTATCCCTATCCCTAACCCTATCCCTATCCCTATCCCTATCCCTACCCCTATCCCTATCCCTATCCCTACCCCTACCCTTACCCCTAACCCTAACCCTAATCCTAACCCATTTCCTAACCCTAATATAATTGCTGGTACCCGAAAAAAAATGAGCACTCCCGCTAACCCTTATATAATGGCGCTTGATCTTACCGTAGCCACTTCGTTTTTATTTTTGGTTTGCACGTTATGTAAATAAACAAAAAAACTTACAACTCCCTCATATGGGTAAGAGGTTTCTGTGTCGATACCATTGTTGACCTTAATGTAGGTGAAGGCCTGGTCCATCAGACCGCCATTGCAACCTTGGTTACCTAAAATACACAAACAAACTTTCAAAACAAACCGAAATCGATTCCAAAAATGCTTTAATTAAGGTCACTAAGTGTATGAAAGAGTTAATTGGAGGTTTTACATTTTTTTTATGGTACCATTTATTATTGCGATATTTTTAAACACTTTCACACATGAACATACACATACATACACACAAAGCAATACATCCAAGCGTTTAATGAAATAAACACTTTCTATTGTTACGCCGCTAGATAGACGCTATGCAATAGGCAATAGGTTATAGGTTATAGGCAATATGAAATCGGTAATAGGCAATAAGCAATAGGCAATAGGCAATAGGTAATAGGCAATAGGTAATAGTCAATAGGTAATAGGCAATAGGTAAAAGGTAATAGGCAACAGGTAATAGGCAATAGGTAAAAGGTAATAGACAATAGGTAATAGGCATATAGGTAATAGGCAATAGACAAAGGCCATTACTGTGTTTACTCATTGTCTAAACGCGCTGACATTAGGGCCTGTGATTGAACTGAAGATAAGGAAAAAAAAGATGCTACCCTACGAATAAATTGTATTAGTTCTATATTAAATACGCCAAAGATGACCCATTTTATTTTAGTATCTGTTAGGTCATTGTCTAAACAGGTCAAGTCGCCGACAGTTCGTTAGTCCAGTTGTTGTTTTTGCCTTTCTTACCATTAATCAATAAATGTAGCGACAAAGACAAATTATGACCTTAGAGAGATTTGCTATGATCGAAAGACTGATCACGTGAATGTAAATGTGATAACTTTCACTCTAGTGTAAATGATAACTTTCAGATAAAATAAAAGATAAAAAAGAAGACTTCGATTTATGAGATACAATTGAAATCTAGATAAGCAGCGAAAAATGTTTTTTTTAAAATCATTATCGTTACATCAAACGAAAGAACTTCATTAACAACTTAAAATATCCTTTAATTTCTTACTATCATGTCGCGGTCAGTCGAAGATTTTATCTGAGCGAGTGACCAAAATGAAGGTAACGGCGAATCACTATATAGCTCTGATCTACGTCCTCGCTCACTGGGGCATAAACTTTTCAACATCGTCCAGGGAAAAATATTTCTACATATGACACTATTTCATATCAACTCGGTCAGCAGCGACATAATTGTAATATTTTATCTGATTAGGCATTTATTTTTTTTTTAATGTTTCATTTGCAGACGATAATGTATAAAAATAGGTCAAAGAACGCACTCATTTATGACCTAATTGTATTCATTGATTACAAGACAGGTTGTAATATAATGTGCATCTATTATCTACATATCTGAATACATTTAAATTTCCAAACCGGAACCTTTGATGTTTGGGCCTACAATGGTCTAGGATGCTCGTAAATACTTTACGAGATTACATTTCTTATAATGGTACCATTCTGTCTTATAAAGACATCCCTGTTGTTGATTAATAGCTGCGTTTTAAAGGGGAGAAACACTGAAGATATCTGTAATTAATAGGGCTGGGGTGTCGGAAGAAATTTTGTCCGACAGCGACACCCGTATTCCATCAGCCGCCGACACCAACTTCCCAGTCCTAAATGTCAGCTCAAGAAGAGCTTCATTCGTCAATCTTATACAATCTCTTGACATGGCCGTGAATACTCTGCTAATTAAACGCCGAAGCTAATAGACTCTGTAGAACTCAGGTGAAGACCCACAGATTGAAATAAAAAAAAATTTAAAAAAATGTCGCTCTTGTAAATAGTACTATCGTGATGAAGATATCATTTTACGACCCCAAATTTGTTGGATCACCACTGACCTTGTTTCTGGGAGCAGTCCACCAGATTCTGCTCGGATAGAGACACCAGTTGGCCGGTTTTTTTGAAATGCTGACCTTCGAGGGAACCGGTAGTGGAGAAAGCCCAGCAAGACCCACACTGTCCCTGTTGAGAAAAAAAAAACATTTATATATAAATATATTAGCCTTAATGGCACACTATACAAAACTTTACACTGAGCTTGTTTTGCTCAAGCTATATTCTATGTTGAAAGAAATGGGTGGGTGGGGGGAGGGAGTCGTCACAACAACAAAGACGTACAAACGCTTATTTGAAACAACAACAACAGCAACAAATCAACAATAAAAGAAGATCTTCAGTTATTGACCTGATTCTTAACGTCAGTGACGTATCCCTTTGTTCGCCAGTCCACCTCAGCTGGGAGGTCAGTGAGATCACCTGCGACGTGGACGAGGTGACTTCCTGGGCCAGTGCGCATGCGGTAACCGTTCATGATTTTCACAAACTCCTGAGTTGTCTGCCCAGTAAAATGAAAATTTACGTCATTTTTTTCAACAATAGTAATTTTTATTTTAACAATAGTAATTTTTATTTCAACAATAGTAATATTTATTTCATCAATAGTAATTTTTATTTTAACAATAGTAATTTTTTATTTCAACAATAGTAATTTTTATTTTAACAATAGTAATTTTTATTTTAACAATAGTAATTTTTATTTTAACAATAGTAATTTTTATTTTAACAATAGTAATTTTTATTTTAACAATACATGACATAAAGAGTCGGCGGTTGTTTTTTTTATTTAAAGTTTGATTGATTGGTTGATGTAATAACCTGAGTAGCACCATTGCAGATGTGATTGCACAATGAATTATTTAGTTAAGTCATCTTACCCTGAATGTTACGCTTGCGGGTAATGCTAGGCTCAATAAATTCATGGATAGATATGTATGTATATATATGCAAGCATGTGTGCTTTGAACTCATATCTGATTACACATGATAATACTGTTATACAGGGGCCATTGTGGGGATATCTATTCAGCTAGCCACAAGAAAGGACACCATCTAAGGATTTGTTATGTCCCTGGGCTAAAATGGCTTAGCATTGGAGAGAGAGAGAGAGAGGGGGGGAGTGGTCAGAGAGGCCTCAATTTTTCTAGAATTTTTTTAAGGGGTGGGGGGGGGCTTAATATTTGCGAACCCGCAGCATGAACAATGTTTTTGCTCTATTCCCCCCACCCCACACACACACATATAATGCACCTCTGCTTCGGGGCTACACACATTAGCTTTCTGTAAGGCCAATTTATTTCTTTTTTAGCGATAGTTTACGTTTCAGGCATCACAAGTTTTTTTTTTTATTATATTTGTATTGGAAAATTAGGGGGTTGAGGAGGTGGTGGGGGGGGGGGAAGGGGTACTTAGTTCAAGGCATTATTTAGTCTAATACACACATGCTATTTACTTATGAACAAAATTTTAATACTCGGTAAATAAATAATTTCGAGTACAATCATTGCTACTTGGCGCGGGATCCGACAAAAACAATTCAATTCTACTCACCATATCGGCGTAGGAGTTTTCCCCTAGGTAGAAGCTGTACTCCCCATTCTCATAGGCGGCGTTGTGCTGTTGGATGTAGGCCAGGTGTCCCTCCCAAATCTTTCGCCTGTGTGAGTGAACAGCGACATTTTGTGCTTATCTACCTTTCTCTATGTGTTCTACCTTTCTCAACGTATTCTACCTTTCTCTATGTGTTCTACCTTTTTCAATGTATTCTACCTTTTTCAATGTATTCTATCTTTCTCAATGTATTCTATCTTTCTCAACGTATTCTACCTTTCTCAACGTATTCTACCTTTCTCAACCCCTCTATGTATTCTACCTTCCTCAATGTATTCTATCTTTCTCAACGTATTCTATCTTTCTCAATGTATTCTACCTTTCTCACCTCATCATATCCTCTTTAGGGCTTCTGTACAGTTTATTGTATGCCGTCTTGTACCGTGTCCACTCAGCGTCCAGTGAGGCGCAAGACACGAGGGCCAGAAGGCCGAGAGCAACGACGAGTTTGAACATCTACAAGAAACATAAACACAACAACAGCTACACTGACGATGAAGACATCCCATAATTTTATTCAACAGTTTACCCATTTCCCCTATCTATAGGGGGTGACGTTTAAAAAGACAACTCCTTTTACTCATTACCGACACAGGTTTATTATCTCTTTTTTGAGTGCCTAATTTCAAGAATGGCGTCTGTTTCAAAATATTTACAGTTTTGCACTACATATAGTGAATTACTTTTCCCTCCTATAAGAGTGTGCCAAGAAATAGCCGATGTGTATTGATGCAATTAGAGGGGTGGGGGAGGTCAACGCTGACCGATCACTCGAGTTGACCCTAACCCTAACCGAGTTTTAACGCTTTGCTAGGAATCAACCGGTGAAAAAACAACGATATCAACTACGTAACAATGACGTAGCGTTCAGTTGGAAAAAGTTTGTCAACAATCACAGAGAATTTGATTTTTTTTTAAGAGCAAATGTTATTTTCCGAATTTTTCTTTTAATGTAACTACAAACTTACATTTGCACATTTTATATAAATGAATGTAAAAATTGTGAACATTTTACATTCGCACTAGCGTATATAACTTTATTTCAAACGTCTTGAACCTTTATTGTGAAAGCATTTTTACTGTTAAATTTATACCTTCTACATTGGTAAGGGAATTGTGAACAATAAGGCTTCGCGGAGACACTTTGATACAATTACTAAAATAGCAAAAGTTATCAATAGAGAATTTAATATTTAAATGTAAGTTATGATCCAAAGCTATTTGACTGTTTATTTTGGTTTATAAACTCATTAAATTATTAGAAATGCTGGAGATTTATATTAAAATATTCCCGCAATTCTATTATTGAACACTATTATCAAACAAAAAAGCGACTTACTTTGGAAGGCCTTGATTTAATCCGGTGCAAGATGCCAACTACAGACAAGTATTTATATCTGTCCTCATATATATCTCGTGATTGTACAAACACATACATTTTTTTAAATCAGATGTTTAACATGTGCACGATAAGAGAAGACAGATAACTCTGACCAGCTGTGTTATAAAAAAAAACAAACTAGACAATGAACACGAGACGTTATTATCTATCAGGGCTTTAAGCCAAAACTGTAACCCGGCCCTGTTATTAAAACCAGAATTTACAGAGATATTTTTTTCCGTAGAGATCTTCACTCATAATAACAGAGTGTGATGCTGGGGGGGGGGGCCAGTACAGGGCTTTAAGTATGAGACAAAGTATTTTTTGGTTTGTTAGTAGATCTTGACGAGGGCAGTGACATACATACACGTCTCATACGCGGGGAGCGGGTATGACCAGAAGCATAGTGAGGGGTGGGCAAAGGGGGGGGAATTATGCCCCGGGCGCTACCAACAAAAGGGCGCCAAATGGTATATATTACATATATATATTTATAATAAGGTTTACAAACGGGGGGGGGGGGGGCGCTAAAAAAGGTATTAAATAGGTATTGTGCCCCGAGCTCGAGTTAAGCTCGCTACGGCACTGGTTGTGACCTGGTTGTAATGTGGGTATGAAAAGAGAACTTTGACTATGACTTTCTATGTAACTTTAACAACGTTGGACTGGGGCAAATTCGTCTGACGGCATCTTTTTAACATGACTGTTGATATGTGTTGTTATATAATCGTTAGCCTGTGCGTGTTTTTTAATCAATGCAGGATCGCCGCAAGGGAAGGGGTGGGGATCATGAACACATGTCAGGGGCCCCCAGTGCTTAACAGGTGCCCATCACTTTCGAATTAGATTTTTCAAAAAAAAATTTGTTTACTACTAGGCGGGCTATTGCAGACATTGGACATAACGGAAACAATGAAACAATCAGTAGACGGAGTATAGGTCAAATAATGAATATTTTGTAGATTAATCAATTGTATATATTAACTAACTTCTGTTAATGATCGGAAAACTGATATACTCTATTCGTCCCAAGGCCTCAAATTACAATCAGGATGCTAGCGTTGCCATATTTAAAATATTGGTTTTTTTTTTCATTACGTCAGTTAAAACATATTATATCTTACCAGTTAAACAGGAGCAAAGCACTCAGTTAATCAAATACTACTGTTTGACAATATAGGCTAGCACGTGGTCATCTATTTTTACATTTTCACAAGGCCAAAGGGAAAAACTGGACTGTTTATATCGGTCATCACGTCGGACGGGCCTCGTCATGCAGTCTGTCAGCAGGTAGCGGTGTCCTCGCAGGAAACACATGACATCTGTCATCTGACACCAGAAATGTAGTGCATTTATCTAATCATACCGCCGTGTCAAATTACGCTGTCATTAAATGTGACTGCCCATATCAGACGTCAATATGTCGTAATGGAAATCGTAATTTTCAGGATGATCAGAAGGCATTATGTGAAAAGTTCAATTCAATACAGAGTTCTCTTTTGAATCTTGGATGGGTCCGTGAAAATCATTTCAATTAATGGGCCGCCCCGACCATGTCAATTAAACTTGGAGTTTACTTTGGAAAGAAACAATACAATATTTAGTATATTTAGTAACCCTAACAACATATAGCAAAGGGGTTTGCGTGTGTTGGTCACGTGATATATATATATATATATATATATATATATATATATATATATGGCATATAAAAAAATTAATAAGGACTTATAACAATGGTAAGATATTAACTTTCACTTTCGTTTCTTGTCTTAGGTCGGTGAGAGATGACGTCATCAAAACAATAATTCGCACTTATGAGACAGAACAAAATAAATGAATTCTCACATCGTTTTGTTGTGAGTGTTTTTAAGTTTTCAAAATTTATAAAGTTCTGATTTGTATTTTAATAGATGTTTGTTCATATCCTACTAATAAACCAAAAATGTTAAACATAACAACATTTATCAGTGTATCTATGTTACATTTGATATGGAATTAAACAACATCTACCTAGGCCTACAATTGAAACAAATATATATCTGGTGCAGCTGCCCGATGGGATAGTTAGGTGCAGGCACGCCAAGAGGAATTGGGGTCAAGGGGGTCATTGCCAGGGGTGCCCGCATCTGTAAGGGGGCCCGGCCGCCCTTCGACCATGTCAATTTTTTCACTACTCATTGTTTAATAAGGGGCCCGCAATGATGTCATGTCCTTGGGCCATTGTTGACTCTCGGCGTCCCTGGTTAGGTGTATTAATAAAGGAACATGACCTATATATATATATATAGGTGTAACATCTCTAATCCTCGATCAACAGCTGCTGGAAACCTGGTTATTGTGATCGTAATTGCACACATCCGTACGTGACACACACAGTTAATACACGGTTGGCTTTGTCACATTTATAACTTGATTATTGTTAACTTTGTCACATTTATAAACTGGATTATTATTAACTTTGTCACATTTAAAAACCGGATCATTGTTAACTTTGTTACATTTAAAAAAGGGATTATTGTTAGCTTTATAACTTTTTTATGACTAGTACATTGTTAACTTTGTCACATTTAAAAAACGGGATTATTGTTAACTTTATAACTTTTATGACTGAGTACATTGTTAACTTTTTCACATTTAAAACCGGATCAATTGTAGCTTTGTCACATTTAAAAATGTATCATTGTTAACATTGTCACATTTAAAAAACGGGATTAGTGTTAACTTTATAACTTTTATGACTAGTACATTGTCAACATTGTCAGATTTATAAACACAACACATATTAGTTTTTTTTTAAACAGACTTTTCAAAAAAGTAAGGGTAGATAATTCACTTTCCGGTTTTTTAAATATGTAGAGGTTCATAGTTTAAAAGCAGTTATGGTTCTTCGCCACCTTTTTTTTCCAAATCGATGTTTTTCTTTCTTTTTGTACTGTTAAATCAAATTTTATCTTCTTATTATCTTTTGAAGAACGGCAATTACTTTTGCTTGTTTTGATCTCAGTTGAGTTTCGTAAGTTCTAATGAACTGCTGCTACTATTTGATACTTGATATTTCTTGTTTATTTATAATATAGAAACTAAATCACCTATTGATCTTTAAGAAGCAATGGTTTTCTTTTAATGCATTTCCTACTCATTGCATTCCCTCGAGGGGTCGTCAGACAATCTGGGGGCTCTGAGAAACCCCGACTGGCAAGTGGCCCCTCTACTAAAACACATTTCGAAAGCCTAACTATTGTTCCGGATTCCTCCCCCCCCATCCCCTCTCGGCCATGCTGTTTCCATTCATCCATACTAAGATTATTTGCAAAGCGCTCGAATGCTAAGAGAAGAAGCTCCCGAGTTCGAGTCCAGTCGGGTGCCTGACTGCCTGGGTGTAACACGGGTCCAAACGAAGCTCCTAAGTCTAGCCAGCTTACATATGGGTATCCGACATTCTTGACGGAAAAGTAATAAAGATGTCGAGGCAGTGTACTAGCAACACAATCCCACAGAATAACCATGGCTACAGAAACATATGGACGGATGGTCGACCTGAAGGTACCTGGTTCGATCTCCGGTGAGGACCAAGGAATTTTGTCAGGTCTTGGCTCAAGTTCCCGATATCTCCGTGTGGTGCCTTCATGGCCATTGCACTATCGGCTATGGTGGGGATGAAAGAAGGGCACAAAAAAACCGTCTCATCTCATCCTTACAGGGGACATCACTCACACACACACAGAAACAGATGGGTCATAGTTCACCCGTACCAGATGGCCTGTTTAGGCTTTAAAATGGAAACTTTACAACATAAGTTATGGTTATATGTTATAGGCTACTTCAACTGTTAACATCGTCACGTAGTGAACTTTGTCTCTGGTGAAACCTGATTAAAAAAAAAAAGAAAGTTTCTAAGGGAAGTAAAAAGAGACCGCAACAAAGTATAAAGTTAATGAACTGAGGGAATTCTACCATGGTCTTAATTCTGATTGGTTTTTTATGTCTAACAAACCTCCCCCCTCCCCTTTCTTCCCCATACTGAACACTAGGGCAGAGAGTATTTTCCATCAAACATATTTGACTTCTCCATTAGTTATGGCTGTTTTATTCCATTAACAATTTCGTGAGTGCCTTTGACTCGGAGGCGCTACGGAGATCAAGCGGAAAAATCCCAAGAGAGTACTAAAAAAAAACAAACTGGGTGATGGAAAGTTATAAATAGAATGAAAGGTTGGTATCGAAAAGTTGGCAGGTTCATTCAGTTCCTTGAGGTTATGAGCCAGGGAGTCCGGCATGATGGAACACCACAGATGTGCAGTTAAAACAGCGGAAAGCACTAGACACAGGCCAAGCACAATGCGGGTTGTTTGCATGGGCGTATTCATGGGGGGGGGGGGCAAGGGGCACTATAGTTGTACAGTGTAGTGGATACACATGCTGTGGGGGGAAACAACAACTAGACATTGGGCAAATAACATGTTAGTGTGTGTTTGCAGTGGCGTTCTACCCAGAGCCGCTGAAAAAGGAAGGGGGGAGGGGAGAGAAAGGGCAACCCGAACTCTTGTCAGGAACTCCGCGTCCTAGAAGATGGGGGTGGGGGGCTACGCCTCTCATGTAATTTATTTTCATTCATATATTTTGATGACAATTAAAATGTGCCTTTTTTTCGGAGTTATGTGAACGACGCTCCCCAATTTTCAGAGTTTTCTTGCGCCTCTCTCTCTACTCCCCCCAACCCCTCCTTCCGATTTTTTTGTCTGCGGCCGCACCCTTCTTGTCCACCTTACAATCTTTAATAGTAAACTTTGTTTAGCTAGACATTTAAACTTATTTATAATTTAGCTTCGAACCGTAACCTGCCCCGTCATACCTTAAATTTGTTGTCTGCTCTGACCCCTTCTATCCCCCCCCCTAACACTCCTGACATAACCCACGACAATCTCCCCGTCCCCCCTCCCCCAACCAACGGGCTTGTTAGGGGCCCCGCAAGTATCGTGGTCGCGTTTTTTGTTGATCGATCATGCTTCACTCTTTCGAGTCATGGTTATTAGGGGGGGCCCAACACACTTGATTGTCAAAAGGCTCATTAAGACTGTGAAGACCACATGTGACCCACTACCTCGTTCACCAGACTACTCTATGAGTGTGTTTATGTTTCTATAAATAGTTCAGTAATCTGGTCGGGAATTTCAGGTCTTATCTTTTGATATAGTGCAGACCGAAAACAATAATAACAATATCCGTATCAACCAAGCTTTAAAAAAAAAAACTTATGTTGTTTTGTTCCGTTGTAATTTGAATTCATCATCACAGCTGCAACACTTTTTAACCCCCCACTCCCCCATCCTTAAAAAAGCTTAACTGTATGCAATGTGTAAGATACATGATTACAGCTGACCAAGGTGTAAAATATTCATCGAAACCATGTTTGTTTTCAACATTGACATAATACAAAATAACACAAAATCCCATGAGAGAGTAGCTTTCATGATATTACAACAACATACATCAAGATGATATGCAATTTTGTTTTTCATTCACAATGTGTTGCATTGTATTACATTTTGACTTAATAAATAATTGACAAAAATAAATAAATAAATAGAGGAATAGCTTAGTTTCAACATTAAGAGTTTCTTGAGCTTAATGGAAGTTTGTTGGAACGAATGGGCACGTCAACAAACATATATCTGTTGTTATGATTACATCCATTCTGTGTGCATGGGTCGATAGACTTGGTGGCGCTCGACTCCTCTCCAAGTCAGCGGAAAATATTTTTTTTTGGGCTTTACCAGGGATAGATCCATTTACCCTTTACATGTGAGTCGAGTTCGGTATCAACATAACATTATGACTGATGTCAATACAAACAGTAATATCAGTTCACACCTACAGCTGATGTCAATATAGACAGTAATATCAGTTAACACCTACAGCTGATGCCAATACAGAGAGTAATATCGCAGTTCACACCTACAGCTGATGTCAATACAAACAGTAATATCAGTTAACGCCTACAGCTGATGTCAATACAAACAGTAATATCAGTTAACACCTACAGCTGATGTCAATACAACCAGTAATATCAGTTAACACCTACAGCTGATGGTCAATACAACCAGTAATATCAGTTCACACCTACAGCTGATGTCAATACAAACAGTAATATCCAGTTCCACACCTACAGCTGATGTCAATCGTCGGCATCCGTCCGTCTCGAGAGACGATGGTGTAGCCAAGTTGAGTCTACTAAACACCGCCGGAAATGGCTATGCAGTCCGACTCGGGAGTGGCAATCCCTGCCGCACTTGTCACACTTGAAAATAGTTGGTTGTTTTAGTTGATGTTGTAGCTGCTCTTTTTTCCGCTTCCGTCTTGTTCTTTTCAGGGCGGCATTATCCTGTCGCTCAGCCTCTGCGCGCAATGAACCCTGCCGGACGTGACCTCCAGGACTGGCGGTCGGCTGCTTGGCTCTCCCAGGAGTTGGGGTTAATGGAGCACTCTTTCATATTCTTTTTGCAGGTGTCTTTGTAGCGCATTTTGGTCAGCCCTGTTTTTCCTCTCGCCGGTAAATGCTCGCCATAGAGT
>JAGDYQ010000386.1:341414-412868 GCA_021962125.1 Bulinus truncatus
GCATATAGGTAATAGGCAATAGACAAAGGCCATTACTGTGTTTACTCATTGTCTAAACGCGCTGACATTAGGGCTGTGTTTGAACTGAAGATTAGGAAAATAAAAGATGCAATCCCACGAATAAATTGTATTAGTTCTATATTAAATACGCCAAAGATGACCCATTTTTTTTTTAGTATCTGTTAGGTCATTGTCTAAACAGGTCAAGTCGCCGACAGTTCGTTAGTCCAGTTTTTTTTTTTGCCTTTCTTACCATTAATCAATAAACGTAGCGACAAAGACAAATTATGACCTTAGAGAGATTTGCTATTATCGAAAGACTGATCACGTGAATTTAAATGTGATAACTTTCACTCTATTGTGAATGATAAATTTCAGATAAAATAAAAGATAAATAGAAGACTTCGATTTATGAAATACAATTGAAATCGAGATAAGCAGCGAAAAATCATTATCGTTACATCAAACGAAAGAACTTCATTAACAACTTAAAATATCCTTTAATTTCTTACTATCATGTCGCGGTCAGTCGAAGTTTTTATCTGAGCGAGTGACCAAAATGAAGGTAACAGAGAATCACTATAGCTCTAATCTACGTCCTCGCTCACTGGGTCATAAACTTTTCAATATCATCCAGGGAAAATATTTCTACATATTACACTATTTTATCTCAACTAGGTCAGCAGCGACACAATTGTAATGTTTTATTATCTGATTAGGCATTTATTTTTTTTAAAGTTTCATTTGCAACCGATAATGTATAAAAATAGGTCAAAGAACGCACTCATTTATGTCCTAATTTTATTCATTGATTACAAGACAGGTTGTAATATAATGTACATCTATTATCTACAAATCTGAATATATTTAAATTTCCAAAACGGAACCTTTGATGTTTGGGCCTACAATGGTCTAGGATGCTGGTAAATACTTTACGAAATTACATTTCTTATAATGGTACCATTCTGTCTTATAAAGACATCCCTGCTGTTGATTAATAGCTGCGTTTTAAAGGGGAGAAACACTGAAGATATCTGGAATTAATAGGGCTGGGGTGTCGGAAGAAATTTTGTCCGACAGCGACACCCGTATTCCATCAGCCGCCGACACCAACTTCCCAGTCGTAAATGTCAGCTCAAGAAGAGCTTCATTCGTCAATCTTATACAATCTCTTGACATGACCGTGAATACTCTAATTAAACGCCGAAACTAATAAACTCTGTAGAACTCAGGTTAAGACCCACAGATTGAAATAAAAAAAAATGTCTCTCTTGTAGATAGTACTATCGTGATGAAGATATCATTTTACGACCCCAAATTTGTTGGATCATCACTGACCTTGTTTCTGGGAGCAGTCCACCAGATTCTGCTCGGACAGAGACACCAGTTGGCCGGTTTTTTTGAAATGCTGACCTTCGAGGGAACCGGTAGTGGAGAAAGCCCAGCAAGACCCACACTGTCCCTGTTAAGAAAAAAAAAAACATTTATATATAAATATATTAGCCTTAATGGCACTCTATACAAAACTTTATACTGAGCTTGTTTTGCTCAAGCTATATTCTACGTTGAAAGAAATGGGCTGGGTGGGGGGGGGGGAAGTGTCCACAACAACAAAGACGCACATACGGTTATTTGAAACAACAACAACAACATAAACAACAAACAACAACCAACAATAATAGAAGATCTTCAGCTATTGACCTGATTCTTAACGTCAGTGACGTATCCCTTTGTTCGCCAGTCCACCTCAGCTGGGAGGTCAGTGAGATCACCTGCGACGTGGACGAGGTGACTACCTGGGCCAGTGCGCATGCGGTAACCATTCATGATTTTCACGAACTCCTGAGTTGTCTGTCCAGTAAAATGAAAATTTACGCCATTTTTTTTAACAATAGTAATTTTTATTTTAACAATAGTAATTTTTATTTTAACAATAGTAATTTTTATTTTAACAATAGTAATTTTTATTTTAACAATAGTAATTTTTATTTTAACAATAGTAATTTTTATTTTAACAATAGTAATTTTTATTTTAACAATAGTAATTTTTATTTTAACAATAGTAATTTTTATTTTAACAATAGTAATTTTTATGTTAACAATACATGACATAAAGAGTCGGCGGTTGTTTTTTTTTATTTAAAGTTTGATTGATTGGTTGATGTAATAACCTGAGTAGCACCATTGCAGATGTGATTGCACAATGAATTATTTAGTTAAGTCATCTTACCCTGAATGTTACGCTTGCGGGTAATGCTAGGCTCAATAAATTCATGGATAGATATGTATGTGTATATATGCAAGCATGTGTGTTTTGAATTCATATTTGATTACACATGATAACTCTGTTATACAGTGGCCATTGTGGGGATATCTATTCAGCTAGCCACAAGAAAGGACACCATCTAAGGATTTGTTATGTCCCTGGGCTAAAATGGCTTAGCATTGGAGAGAGAGAGAGAGAGAGGGGGGAGTGGTCAGAGAGGCCTCAATTTTTCTAGAATTTTTTTAAGGGGTGGGGGGCTTAATATTTGCGAACCCGCAGCATGAACAATGTTTTTGCTCTATTCCCCCCACCCCACACACACACATATAATGCACCTCTGCTTCGGGGCTACACACATTAGCTTTCTGTAAGGCCAATTTATTTCTTTTTTAGCGATAGTTTACGTTTCAGGCATCACAAGTTTTTTTTTTTATTATATTTGTATTGGAAAATTAGGAGGGTTGAGGAGGTGGTGGGGGGGGGGTAAGGGGTACTTAGTTCAAGGCATTATTTAGTCTAATACACACATGCTATTTACTTATGAACAAAATTTTAATACTCGGTAAATAAATAATTTCGAGTACAATCATTGCTACTTGGCGCGGGATCCGACAAAAACAATTCAATTCTACTCACCATATCGGCGTAGGAGTTTTCCCCTAGGTAGAAGCTGTACTCCCCATTCTCATAGGCGGCGTTGTGCTGTTGGATGTAGGCCAGGTGTCCCTCCCAAATCTTTCGCCTGTGTGAGTGAACAGCGACATTTTGTGCTTATCTACCTTTCTCTATGTGTTCTACCTTTCTCAACGTATTCTACCTTTCTCTATGTGTTCTACCTTTTTCAATGTATTCTACCTTTTTCAATGTATTCTATCTTTCTCAATGTATTCTATCTTTCTCAACGTATTCTATATTTCTAAACGTATTCTACCCCTCTATGTATTCTACCTTCCTCAATGTATTCTATCTTTCTCAACGTATTCTATCTTTCTCAATGTATTCTACCTTTCTCACCTCATCATATCCTCTTTAGGGCTTCTGTACAGTTTATTGTATGCCGTCTTGTACCGTGTCCACTCAGCGTCCAGTGAGGCGCAAGACACGAGGGCCAGAAGGCCGAGAGCAACGACGAGTTTGAACATCTACAAGAAACATAAACACAACAACAGCTACACTGACGATGAAGACATCCCATAATTTTATTCAACAGTTTACCCATTTCCCCTATCTATAGGGGGTGACGTTTAAAAAGACAACTCCTTTTACTCATTACCGACACAGGTTTATTATCTCTTTTTTTGAGTGCCTAATTTCAAGAATGGCGTCTGTTTCAAAATATTTACAGTTTTGCACTACATATAGTGAATTACTTTTCCCTCCTATAAGAGTGTGCCAAGAAATAGCCGATGTGTATTGATGCAATTAGAGGGGTGGGGGGGAGGTCAACGCTGACCGATCACTCGAGTTGACCCTAACCCTAACCGAGTTTTAACGCTTTGCTAGGAATCAACCGGTGAAAAAACAACGATATCAACTACGTAACAATGACGTAGCGTTCAGTTGGAAAAAGTTTGTCAACAATCACAGAGAATTTGATTTTTTTTTAAGAGCAAATGTTATTTTCCGAATTTTTCTTTTAATGTAACTACAAACTTACATTTGCACATTTTATATAAATGAATGTAAAAATTGTGAACATTTTACATTCGCACTAGCGTATATAACTTTATTTCAAACGTCTTGAACCTTTATTGTGAAAGCATTTTTACTGTTAAATTTATACCTTCTACATTGGTAAGGAATTGTGAACAATAAGGCTTCGCGGAGACACTTTGATACAATTACTAAAATAGCAAAAGTTATCAATAGAGAATTTAATATTTAAATGTAAGTTATGATCCAAAGCTATTTGACTGTTTATTTTGGTTTATAAACTCATTAAATTATTAGAAATGCTGGAGATTTATATTAAAATATTCCCGCAATTCTATTATTGAACACTATTATCAAACAAAAAAGCGACTTACTTTGGAAGGCCTTGATTTAATCCGGTGCAAGATGCCAACTACAGACAAGTATTTATATCTGTCCTCATATCTCGTGATTGTACAAACACATACATTTTTTTAAATCAGATGTTTAACATGTGCACGATAAGAGAAGACAGATAACTCTGACCAGCTGTGTTATAAAAAAAAACAAACTAGACAATGAACACGAGACGTTATTATCTATCAGGGCTTTAAGCCAAAACTGTAACCCGGCCCTGTTATTAAAACCAGAATTTACAGAGATATTTTTTTTCCGTAGAGATCTTCACTCATAATAACAGAGTGTGATGCTGGGGGGGGGGGGGGGCCAGTACAGAACTTTAAGTATGAGACAAAGTATTTTTTGGTTTGTTAGTAGATCTTGACGAGGGCAGTGACATACATACACGTCTCATACGCGGGGAGCGGGTATGACCAGAAGCATAGTGAGGGGGTGGGCAAAGGGGGAATTATGCCCCGGGCGCTACCAACAAAAGGGCGCCAAATGGTATATATTACATATATATATTTATAATAAGGTTTACAAACGGGGGGGGGGGGCGCTAAAAAAGGTATTAAATAGGTATTGTGCCCCGAGCTCGAGTTAAGCTCGCTACGGCACTGGTTGTGACCTGGTTGTAATGTGGGTATGAAAAGAGAACTTTGACTATGACTTTCTATGTAACTTTAACAACGTTGGACTGGGGCAAATTCGTCTGACGGCATCTTTTTAACATGACTGTTGATATGTGTTGTTATATAATCGTTAGCCTGTGCGTGTTTTTTAATCAATGCAGGATCGCCGCAAGGGAAGGGGTGGGGATCATGAACACATGTCAGGGGCCCCCAGTGCTTAACAGGTGCCCATCACTTTCGAATTAGATTTTTCAAAAAAAAATTTGTTTACTACTAGGCGGGCTATTGCAGACATTGGACATAACGGAAACAATGAAACAATCAGTAGACGGAGTATAGGTCAAATAATGAATATTTTGTAGATTAATCAATTGTATATATTAACTAACTTCTGTTAATGATCGGAAAACTGATATACTCTATTCGTCCCAAGGCCTCAAATTACAATCAGGATGCTAGCGTTGCCATATTTAAAATATTGGTTTTTTTTTTCATTACGTCAGTTAAAACATATTATATCTTACCAGTTAAACAGGAGCAAAGCACTCAGTTAATCAAATACTACTGTTTGACAATATAGGCTAGCACGTGGTCATCTATTTTTACATTTTCACAAGGCCAAAGGGAAAAACTGGACTGTTTATATCGGTCATCACGTCGGACGGGCCTCGTCATGCAGTCTGTCAGCAGGTAGCGGTGTCCTCGCAGGAAACACATGACATCTGTCATCTGACACCAGAAATGTAGTGCATTTATCTAATCATACCGCCGTGTCAAATTACGCTGTCATTAAATGTGACTGCCCATATCAGACGTCAATATGTCGTAATGGAAATCGTAATTTTCAGGATGATCAGAAGGCATTATGTGAAAAGTTCAATTCAATACAGAGTTCTCTTTTGAATCTTGGATGGGTCCGTGAAAATCATTTCAATTAATGGGCCGCCCCGACCATGTCAATTAAACTTGGAGTTTACTTTGGAAAGAAACAATACAATATTTAGTATATTTAGTAACCCTAACAACATATAGCAAAGGGGTTTGCGTGTGTTGGTCACGTGATATATATATATATATATATATATATATATATATATATATGGCATATAAAAAAATTAATAAGGACTATAACAATGGTAAGATATTAACTTTCACTTTCGTTTCTTGTCTTAGGTCGGTGAGAGATGACGTCATCAAAACAATAATTCGCACTTATGAGACAGAACAAAATAAATGAATTCTCACATCGTTTTGTTGTAGTGTTTAAGTTTTCAAAATTTATAAAGTTCTGATTTGTATTTTAATAGATGTTTGTTCATATCCTACTAATAAACCAAAAATGTTAAACATAACAACATTTATCAGTGTATCTATGTTACATTTGATATGGAATTAAACAACATCTACCTAGGCCTACAATTGAAACAAATATATATCTGGTGCAGCTGCCCGATGGGATAGTTAGGTGCAGGCACGCCAAGAGGTGGGGTCAAGGGGGTCATTGCCAGGGGTGCCCGCATCTGTAAGGGGGCCCGGCCGCCCCGACCATGTCAATTTTTTCACTACTCATTGTTTAATAAGGGGCCCGCAATGATGTCATGTCCTTGGGCCATTGTTGACTCTCGGCGTCCCTGGTTAGGTGTATTAATAAAGGAACATGACCTATATATATATATATAGGTGTAACATCTCTAATCCTCGATCAACAGCTGCTGAAACCTGGTTATTGTGATCGTAATTGCACACATCCGTACGTGACACACAGTTAATACACGGTTGGCTTTGTCACATTTATAACTTGATTATTGTTAACTTTGTCACATTTATAAACTGGATTATTATTAACTTTGTCACATTTAAAAACCGGATCATTGTTAACTTTGTTACATTTAAAAAGGGATTATTGTTAGCTTTATAACTTTTATGACTAGTACATTGTTAACTTTGTCACATTTAAAAAACGGGATTATTGTTAACTTTATAACTTTTATGACTAGTACATTGTTAACTTTTTCACATTTAAAACCGGATCATTGTTAGCTTTGTCACATTTAAAAATGTATCATTGTTAACATTGTCACATTTAAAAAACGGGATTAGTGTTAACTTTATAACTTTTATGACTAGTACATTGTCAACATTGTCAGATTTATAAACACAACACATATTAGTTTTTTTTTAAACAGACTTTTCAAAAAAGGGTAGATAATTCACTTTCCGGTTTTTAAATATGTAGAGGTTCATAGTTTAAAAGCAGTTATGGTTCTTCGCCACCTTTTTTTTTCCAAATCGATGTTTTTCTTTCTTTTTGTACTGTTAAATCATATTTTATCTTCTTATTATTTTTTGAAGAACAGCAATTACTTTTACTTGTTTTGATCGCAGTTGAATTTTGTAAATTCTAATGAACTGCTGCTATTATTTGATACTTGATATTTCTTGTTTATTTATAATATAGAAACTAAATCACCTATTGATCTTTAAACAATGGTTTTCTTTTAATGCATTTCCTACTCATTGCATTCCCTCGAGGGGGTCGTCAGACAATCTGGGGGCTCTGAGAAACCCCGACAGCAAGTGGCCCCTCTACTAAAACACATTTCGAAAGCCTAACTATTGTTCCGGTTCCTCCCCCCCCCCATCCCCTCTCGGCCATGCTGTTTCCATTCATCCATACTAAGATTATTTGCAAAGCGCTCGAATGCTAAGAGAGGAAGCTCCCGAGTTCGAGTCCAGTCGGGTGCCTGACTGCCTGGGTGTAACACGGGTCCAAACGAAGCTCCTAAGTCTAGCCAGCTTACATATGGGTATCCGACATTCTTGACGGAAAAGTAAAGATGTCGAGGCAGTGTACTAGCAACACAATCCCACAGAATAACCATGGCTACAGAAACATATGGACGGATGGTCGACCTGAAGGTACCTGGTTCGATCTCCGGTGAGGACCAAGGAATTTTGTCAGGTCTTGGCTCAAGTTCCCGATATATCTCCCGTGGTGCCTCCATGGCCATTGCACTATCGGCTATGGTGGGGATGAAAGAAGGGCACAAAAAAAACCGTCTCATCTCATCCTTACAGGGGACATCACTCACACACACACAGAAACAGATGGGTCATAGTTCACCCGTACCAGATGGCCTGTTTAGGCTTTAAAATGGAAACTTTACAACATAAGTTATGGTTATATGTTATAGGCTACTTCAACTGTTAACATCGTCACGTAGTGAACTTTGTCTCTGGTGAAACCTGATTAAAAAAAAAAAGAAAGTTTCTAAGGGAAGTAAAAAGAGACCGCAACAAAGTATAAAGTTAATGAACTGAGGGAATTCTACCATGGTCTTAATTCTGATTGGTTTTTTATGTCTAACAAACCTCCCCCTCCCCTTTCTTCCCCATACTGAACACTAGGGCAGAGAGTATTTTCCATCAAACATATTTGACTTCTCCATTAGTTATGGCTGTTTTATTCCATTAACAATTTCGTGAGTGCCTTTGACTCGGAGGCGCTACGGAGATCAAGCGGAAAAATCCCAAGAGAGTACTAAAAAAAAAAACAACTGGGTGATGGAAAGTTATAAATAGAATGAAAGGTTGGTATCGAAAAGTTGGCAGGTTCATTCAGTTCCTTGAGGTTATGAGCCAGGGAGTCCGGCATGATGGAACACCACAGATGTGCAGTTAAAACAGCGGAAAGCACTAGACACAGGCCAAGCACAATGCGGGTTGTTTGCATGGGCGTATTCATGGGGGGGGGGGCAAGGGGGCACTATAGTTGTACAGTGTAGTGGATACACATGCTGTGGGGGGGGGGAAACAACAACTAGACATTGGGCAAATAACATGTTAGTGTGTGTTTGCAGTGGCGTTCTACCCAGAGCCGCTGAAAAAGGAAGGGGGGAGGGGAGAGAAAGGGCAACCCGAACTCTTGTCAGGAACTCCGCGTCCTAGAAGATGGGGTGGGGGGGCTACGCCTCTCATGTAATTTATTTTCATTCATATATTTTGATGACAATTAAAATGTGCCTTTTTTTCGGAGTTATGTGAACGACGCTCCCCAATTTTCAGAGTTTTCTTGCGCCTCTCTCTCTCTCCCCCAACCCCTCCTTCCGATTTTTTTTGTCTGCGGCCGCACCCTTCTTGTCCACCTTACAATCTTTAATAGTAAACTTTGTTTAGCTAGACATTTAAACTTATTTATAATTTAGCTTCGAACCGTAACCTGCCCCGTCATACCTTAAATTTGTTGTCTGCTCTGACCCCTTCTATCCCCCCCCCTAACACTCCTGACATAACCCACGACAATCTCCCCGTCCCCCCTCCCCCAACCAACGGGCTTGTTAGGGGCCCCGCAAGTATCGTGGTCGCGTTTTTTGTTGATCGATCATGCTTCACTCTTTCGAGTCATGGTTATTAGGGGGGGCCCAACACACTTGATTGTCAAAAGGCTCATTTAAGACTGTGAAGACCACATGTGGCCCACTACCTCGTTCACCAGACTACTCTATGAGTGTGTTTATGTTTCTATAAATAGTTCAGTAATCTGGTCGGGAATTTCAGGTCTTATCTTTTGATATAGTGCAGACCGAAAACAATAATAACAATATCCGTATCAACCAAGCTTTAAAAAAAAAAACTTATGTTGTTTTGTTCCGTTGTAATTTGAATTCATCATCACAGCTGCAACACTTTTTAACCCCCCCCCACTCCCCCATCCTTAAAGCTTAACTGTATGCAATGTGTAAGATACATGATTACAGCTGACCAAGGTGTAAAATATTCATCGAAACCATGTTTGTTTTCAACATTGACATAATACAAAATAACACAAAATCCCATGAGAGAGTAGCTTTCATGATATTACAACAACATACATCAAGATGATATGCAATTTTGTTTTTTTCATTCACAATGTGTTGCACATTTAGACTTAACAAATAGTTGACAAAAATAAATAAATAAATAAATAGAGGAATAGCTTAGTTTCAACATTAAAATTTCTTGAGCTTATGGGGAAGTTTGTTGGAACGAATGGGCACGTCAACAAACATATATCTGTTGTTATGATTACATCCATTCTGTGCATGGGTCGATAGACTTGGTGGCGCTCGACTCCTCTCCAAGTCAGCGGAACATATTTTTTTTTGGCTTTACCAGGGATAGAACCATTTACCCTTTGCATGTGAGTCGAGTTCGGTATCAACATAACATTACGGCTGATGTCAATACAAAGAGTAATATCAGTTAACACCTACAGCTGATGTCAATACAAACAGTAATATCAGTTAACACCTACAGCTGATGCCAATACAGAGAGTAATATCAGTTCACACCTACAGCTGATGTCAATACAAACAGTAATATCAGTTAACGCCTACAGCTGATGTCAATACAAACAGTAATATCAGTTAACACCTACAGCTGATGTCAATACAACCAGTAATATCAGTTAACACCTACAGCTGATGTCAATACAACCAGTAATATCAGTTCACACCTACAGCTGATGTCAATACAAACAGTAATATCAGTTCACACCTACAGCTGATGTCAATCGTCGGCATCCGTCCGTCTCGAGAGACGATGGTGTAGCCAAGTTGAGTCTACTAAACACCGCCGGAAATGGCTATGCAGTCCGACTCGGGAGTGGCAATCCCTGCCGCACTTGTCACACTTGAAAATAGTTGGTTGTTTTAGTTGATGTTGTAGCTGCTCTTTTTTCCGCTTCCGTCTTGTTCTTTTCAGGGCGGCATTATCCTGTCGCTCAGCCTCTGCGCGCAATGAACCCTGCCGGACAGCGAGCCTCCAGGACTGGCGGTCGGCTGCTTGGCTCTCCCAGGAGTTGGGGTTAATGGAGCACTCTTTCATATTCTTTTTGCAGGTGTCTTTGTAGCGCATTTTAGGTCGCCCTGTTTTCCTCTCGCCGGTAAGTAGCTCGCCATAGAGTAGGTCCTTCGGGATGCGGCCTGCGTCCATTCTTTTGACATGACCGAGCCATCTGAGGCGTCTCTCGCTGAGAACTGCAAACAAGCTGCTCATGTTGGCCCTCTCCAGCACCCCAGTGTTAGGGGTCTTGTCTTGCCACTTTATCTGTCAATACAGACAGTAATATCAGTTCACACCTACAGCTGATGTCAATACAAACAGTAATATCAGTTCACACCTACAGCTGCTGTCAATACAAACAGTAATATCAGTTCACAACTACAGCTGCTGTCAATACAAACAGTAATATCAGTTCACACCTACAGCTGATGTCAATACAGACAGTAATATCAGTTCACACCTACAGCTGATGTCAATACAAACAGTAATATCAGTTCACACCTACAGCTGATGTCAATACAGACACTAATATCAGTTCACGCCTACAGCTGATGTCAATACAGACAGTAATATCAGTTCACACCTACAGCTGATGCCAATACAAACAGTAATATCAGTTCAGACCTACAGCTGATGTCAATACAGACAGAAATATAAGTTAACACCTACATTTGATGTCAATACAGACAGTAATATCAGTTAACACCTACATTGGATGTCAATACAGACAGTAATATCAGTTCACACCTACAGCTGATGCCAATACAGACAGTAATATCAGTTCACACCTACAGCTGATGCCAATACAAACAGTAATATCAGTTAACACCTACAGCTGATGTCAATACAGACAGTAATATCAGTTCACACCTACAGCTGATGTCAAACAAACAGTAATATCAGTTCACACCTACAGCTGATGTCAATACAGACAGTAATATCAGTTAACACCTACAGCTGATGTCAATACAGACAGTAATATCAGTTAACACCTACAGCTGATGTCAATACAAACAGTAATATCAGTTCACACCTACAGCTGATGTCAATACAGACAGTAATATCAGTTCACACGTATAGCTGATGTCAAACAAACAGTAATATCAGTTCACACCTACAGCTGATGCCAATACAGACAGTAATATCAGTTCACACCTACAGCTGATGCCAATACAAACAGTAATATCAGTTAACACCTACAGCTGATGTCAATACAGACAGTAATATCAGTTCACACCTACAGCTGATGTCAAACAAACAGTAATATCAGTTCACACCTACAGCTGATGTCAATACAGACAGTAATATCAGTTCACACCTACAGCTGATGCCAATACAAACAGTAATATCAGTTAACACCTACAGCTGCTGTCAATACAGACAGTAATATCAGTTCACACCTACAGCTGATGTCAATACAAACAGTAATATCAGTTAACACCTACATTTGATGTCAATACAGACAGTAATATCAGTTCAGACCTACAGCTGATGTCAATACAGACAGAAATATAAGTTAACACCTACATTTGATGTCAATACAGACAGTAATATCAGTTAACACCTACATTGGATGTCAATACAGACAGTAATATCAGTTAACACCTACAGCTGATGTAAATACAGACAGTAATATCAGTTAACACCTACAGCTGATGTCAATGCAAACAGTAATATCAGTTAACACATACAGCTGATGTCTATACAGACAGTAATATCAGTTAACACCTACATTTGATGTCAATACAAACAGTAATATCAGTTCACACCTACAGCTGATGTCAATACAAACTGTAATATCAGTTAACACCTACAGCTGATGTCAATACAAACAGTAATATCAGTTCACACCTACAGCTGATGTCAATACAAACAGTAATATCAGTTCACACCTACAGCTGATGTCAATACAAACAGTAACATCAGTTTACACCTACAGCTGATGTCAATACAGACAGTAATATCAGTTAACACCTACAGCTGATGCCAATACAAACAGTAATATCAGTTCACACCTACAGCTGATGTCAATACAGACAGTAATATCAGTTAACACCTACAGCTGATGTCAAACAAACAGTAATATCAGTTCACACCTACAGCTGATGCCAATACAGACAGTAATATCAGTTAACACCTACAGCTGATGTCAATACAGACAGTAATATCAGTTCACACCTACAGCTGATGTCAAACAAACAGTAATATCAGTTCACACCTACAGCTGATGTCAATACAGACAGTAATATCAGTTCACACCTACAGCTGATGCCAATACAAACAGTACATCAGTTAACACCTACAGCTGCTGTCAATACAGACAGTAATATCAGTTCACACCTACAGCTGATGTCAATACAAACAGTAATATCAGTTAACACCTACATTTGATGTCAATACAGACAGTAATATCAGTTCAGACCTACAGCTGATGTCAATACAGACAGAAATATAAGTTAACACCTACATTTGATGTCAATACAGACAGTAATATCAGTTAACACCTACATTGGATGTCAATACAGACAGTAATATCAGTTAACACCTACAGCTGATGTAAATACAGACAGTAATATCAGTTAACACCTACAGCTGATGTCAATGCAAACAGTAATATCAGTTAACACATACAGCTGATGTCAATACAGACAGTAATATCAGTTAACACCTACATTTGATGTCAATACAAACAGTAATATCAGTTCACACCTACAGCTGATGTCAATACAAACTGTAATATCAGTTAACACCTACAGCTGATGTCAATACAAACAGTAATATCAGTTCACACCTACAGCTGATGTCAATACAAACAGTAATATCAGTTCACACCTACAGCTGATATCAATACAAACAGTAACATCAGTTTACACCTACAGCTGATGTCAATACAGACAGTAATATCAGTTAACACCTACAGCTGATGCCAATACAAACAGTAATATCAGTTAACACCTACAGCTGATGTCAATACAGACAGTAATATCAGTTCACACCTACAGCTGATGTCAAACAAACAGTAATATCAGTTCACACCTACAGCTGATGTCAATACAGACAGTAATATCAGTTCACACCTACAGCTGATGCCAATACAAACAGTAATATCAGTTAACACCTACAGCTGCTGTCAATACAGACAGTAATATCAGTTCACACCTACAGCTGATGTCAATACAAACAGTAATATCAGTTAACACCTACATTTGATGTCAATACAGACAGTAATATCAGTTCAGACCTACAGCTGATGTCAATACAGACAGAAATATAAGTTAACACCTACATTTGATGTCAATACAGACAGTAATATCAGTTAACACCTACATTGGATGTCAATACAGACAGTAATATCAGTTAACACCTACAGCTGATGTAAATACAGACAGTAATATCAGTTAACACCTACAGCTGATGTCAATGCAAACAGTAATATCAGTTAACACATACAGCTGATGTCAATACAGACAGTAATATCAGTTCACACCTACAGCTGATGCCAATACAAACAGTAATATCAGTTAACACCTACAGCTGATGTCAATACAGACAGTAATATCAGTTCACACCTACAGCTGATGTCAATACAGACAGTAATATCAGTTCACACCTACAGCTGATGTCAAACAAACAGTAATATCAGTTCACACCTACAGCTGATGTCAATACAGACAGTAATATCAGTTAACACCTACAGCTGATGTCAATACAGACAGTAATATCAGTTAACACCTACAGCTGATGTCAATAAAAACAGTAATATCAGTTCACACCTACAGCTGATGTCAATACAGATAGTAATATCAGTTCACACGTATAGCTGATGTCAAACAAACAGTAATATCAGTTCACACCTACAGCTGATGCCAATACAGACAGTAATATCAGTTCACACCTACAGCTGATGCCAATACAAACAGTAATATCAGTTAACACCTACAGCTGATGTCAATACAGACAGTAATATCAGTTCACACCTACAGCTGATGTCAAACAAACAGTAATATCAGTTCACACCTACAGCTGATGTCAATACAGACAGTAATATCAGTTCACACCTACAGCTGATGCCAATACAAACAGTAATATCAGTTAACACCTACAGCTGCTGTCAATACAGACAGTAATATCAGTTCACACCTACAGCTGATGTCAATACAAACAGTAATATCAGTTAACACCTACATTTGATGTCAATACAGACAGTAATATCAGTTCAGACCTACAGCTGATGTCAATACAGACAGAAATATAAGTTAACACCTACATTTGATGTCAATACAGACAGTAATATCAGTTAACACCTACATTGGATGTCAATACAGACAGTAATATCAGTTAACACCTACAGCTGATGTAAATACAGACAGTAATATCAGTTAACACCTACAGCTGATGTCAATGCAAACAGTAATATCAGTTAACACATACAGCTGATGTCAATACAGACAGTAATATCAGTTAACACCTACATTTGATGTCAATACAAACAGTAATATCAGTTCACACCTACAGCTGATGTCAATACAAACTGTAATATCAGTTAACACCTACAGCTGATGTCAATACAAACAGTAATATCAGTTCACACCTACAGCTGATGTCAATACAAACAGTAATATCAGTTCACACCTACAGCTGATGTCAATACAAACAGTAAAATCAGTTTACACCTACAGCTGATGTCAATACAGACAGTAATATCAGTTAACACCTACAGCTGATGCCAATACAAACAGTAATATCAGTTCACACCTACAGCTGATGTCAATACAGACAGTAATATCAGTTAACACCTACAGCTGATGTCAATACAAACAGTAATATCAGTTCACACCTACAGCTGATGTCAATACAGACAGTAATATCAGTTCACACGTATAGCTGATGTCAAACAAACAGTAATATCAGTTCACACCTACAGCTGATGCCAATACAGACAGTAATATCAGTTAACACCTACAGCTGATGTCAATACAGACAGTAATATCAGTTCACACCTACAGCTGATGTCAAACAAACAGTAATATCAGTTCACACCTACAGCTGATGTCAATACAGACAGTAATATCAGTTCACACCTACAGCTGATGCCAATACAAACAGTAATATCAGTTAACACCTACAGCTGCTGTCAATACAGACAGTAATATCAGTTCACACCTACAGCTGATGTCAATACAAACAGTAATATCAGTTAACACCTACATTTGATGTCAATACAGACAGTAATATCAGTTCACACCTACAGCTGATGTCAATACAGACAGAAATATAAGTTAACACCTACATTTGATGTCAATACAGACAGTAATATCAGTTAACACCTACATTGGATGTCAATACAGACAGTAATATCAGTTAACACCTACAGCTGATGTAAATACAGACAGTAATATCAGTTAACACCTACAGCTGATGTCAATGCAAACAGTAATATCAGTTAACACATACAGCTGATGTCAATACAGACAGTAATATCAGTTAACACCTACATTTGATGTCAATACAAACAGTAATATCAGTTCACACCTACAGCTGATGTCAATACAAACTGTAATATCAGTTAACACCTACAGCTGATGTCAATACAAACAGTAATATCAGTTCACACCTACAGCTGATGTCAATACAAACAGTAATATCAGTTCACACCTACAGCTGATGTCAATACAAACAGTAACATCAGTTTACACCTACAGCTGATGTCAATACAGACAGTAATATCAGTTAACACCTACAGCTGATGCCAATACAAACAGTAATATCAGTTAACACCTACAGCTGATGTCAATACAGACAGTAATATCAGTTCACACCTACAGCTGATGTCAAACAAACAGTAATATCAGTTCACACCTACAGCTGATGTCAATACAGACAGTAATATCAGTTCACACCTACAGCTGATGCCAATACAAACAGTAATATCAGTTAACACCTACAGCTGCTGTCAATACAGACAGTAATATCAGTTCACACCTACAGCTGATGTCAATACAAACAGTAATATCAGTTAACACCTACATTTGATGTCAATACAGACAGTAATATCAGTTCAGACCTACAGCTGATGTCAATACAGACAGAAATATAAGTTAACACCTACATTTGATGTCAATACAGACAGTAATATCAGTTAACACCTACATTGGATGTCAATACAGACAGTAATATCAGTTAACACCTACAGCTGATGTAAATACAGACAGTAATATCAGTTAACACCTACAGCTGATGTCAATGCAAACAGTAATATCAGTTAACACATACAGCTGATGTCAATACAGACAGTAATATCAGTTAACACCTACATTTGATGTCAATACAAACAGTAATATCAGTTCACACCTACAGCTGATGTCAATACAAACTGTAATATCAGTTAACACCTACAGCTGATGTCAATACAAACAGTAATATCAGTTCACACCTACAGCTGATGTCAATACAAACAGTAATATCAGTTCACACCTACAGCTGATGTCAATACAAACAGTAACATCAGTTTACACCTACAGCTGATGTCAATACAGACAGTAATATCAGTTAACACCTACAGCTGATGCCAATACAAACAGTAATATCAGTTCACACCTACAGCTGATGTCAATACAAACAGTAATATCAGTTAACACATACAGCTGATGTCAATACAAACAGTAATATCAGTTCACACCTACAGCTGATGTCATACAAACAGTAATATCAGTTAACACCTACATTTGATGTCAATACAGACAGTAATATCAGTTAACACCCTTCCCAAGTACCTGATGGGCTCTGGTGTGTCTGGTCAGTACAAAAAAAAAACACATAAGCTGATACGGTCAGCGTGTAATTTTTTTTCACGCCGTAACACACTTTGCAGTACTAAAATGCAGGGAACCCCCAGAAGTGTGTGAAATCCCTGTAAAGATGAGATGATATAGATTAGATCATATATTAACCAACAATGGGACTGTGAAAAGGGTGCCCTTCTTTTATCTCCACCATGGCCGATCGAACCAGGGACGCCTTGGGTCGACAGTCGAGCGCTGTTCCATACGACCACTCGTCACCTGTACCCTAGAAGTAGCACGTAGTAGAGGCCGTCCGAGAAATGACGACCCAAAATGTAGTGACCTAACTGGTGACCACAAAACGAAGAAAGAGATAAACAGGCTTGTCTACCGCAAATCCTGACCAAGTGAAGTGGCAATAGACTATGATAGACATAACGGTCTTTCAAAGGGCTAAATATTTTATTCGTAAAAAGAAATAATTTCGCAATGAGAAAATGGTTTTGAAGATAAACCAAAATTTACTGTGTTTTTATTTAGTTCAGAAATAGAAATACAATGATTATATGATATCACACCATTATTTTATGCAATTTAATTGTAACAACAAGTCTATTAACAACATTGAGAACAGTACAATATATATATATATATATATATATATATAGTTGTATATATTATATTTATAGATATGTATAAACACACAAAGGAATATTGTCCACGTCGAATATCGAGTGACCCATTCGGTCAAACATTAGCTGGACACCAAGTGGCAGATTCATCGACAGGCAGAGCCGTAGTTAGACATTGTAGGCCTCCCCCCCCTACTCCCATATTACAGTTCATGGCGCCCTCCTCCCAAATCTGAACATTGCTAAATATTCTTTTAGCACACTTTGCATGATCGGCCCCCTTGTGCGACCCCACATCCCATAATCCCCCTTCCTACGCCACTGAAGACAGGTTCTCTGTGCCCTAGTTTCGGAAAAGCCACCCACAAAAAAAAAAATCAAATTTTACACATGTTGTTTCATCTTTTTTTTTTATAGATCCCAAAATGTTTGCTATCTAGTTCATAAATTGTGTTTATAATAAAACAACTTTTAAATAACTTTCAAGTAGGAGGGGAGCACAGATAGGTTCACACGTTGGTTACTCAAGGGAGCCAGTCAGTCTCGGGCCAGCCATACAACGATTCACACTCACAGCCCGTTACCAGCTACTCTCATGTCAAGGCCGATATATCGGCCAGTGATTATTGACTTGGCTCACACAGGTCCTCATTAAGTCTGGAATGATTTCACTTTACACAAGTGATTTTAAAAGTTTTGGGTTGAGACGACGCATGTTTCTGTTAGTCCTGCATTCAGACAGTTATAGGAAATTTGTGGGTGCAAATATGTGGCATCCACTGTACTATAAATGCTTTGTGATCATTAATAGTAGATGTAATTAGTATATGATCATTGCAATAGTAAACTGATCGTTTCAAGTAGATATATGTAGTTTATGGTTATTGCAACAGTTTTGTGATCATTTCAAGTATACGAAGTAAGTTGTAGTTAGTATTTGATTACTAGAACTATATTTCAAACATTGAGTGCTAAGACTGAAGAACATTGAAAGTCTGTGCCACTTGTTAATGGATGGCTAGGGGCATTATCTGACGAACTTGTAAACATTTCAGCTCATTAAGTGTCAATATTTGAACCTATCATTTGACTGTAGGTTATTTGGACGAAACCTTGCATCAAGAAAGTGTGTTTTGAGCCAGCCACAAGGATGCATACATCCACCCCAATAGCCCCTTCGTTGGGTACACTCATCTCCTTTATATAAACTTTTTGATTTGCGGCTGTATTTTGCTTTTACGGGAGGCCCCTAACTGGTGGAGCTTATCATAGTTGCGTGAAAATAGCTGGCGACATATCTGTGAGGGTTACACCGAAATATCTGGTGTTACACCGCATCTCTAAACACCAGTAAACAGATCGTGACGAGCAGCCTGAAAATTGATTAATTTCATCCACACAAAAAAAACACGGTTTGAAATACAAATGGTGCTTGAGGCATTGTGGACGATACCATTGAAGTCCCAGTAGTAATAACATTGTCTCATGCCATCAGCCTTCAAAGAGACGAGCTTATGTTCAGTTTAATAACAAAAATATCTCACAAGATGTTTTTTATTAGGATTGGTGTATAAGAAATAATATATCACAGTTGAGTTCCCCCCCCCATCAGTGCCATTCGACATTACAACAAAATTGTTGTCTGTAATTCTTGTAATTCATCTAATTCATGTAATGAACTCTTTCCTTGGTATTTTTTTTACATCTGTAAGTAAAAAAAAGGCAAACAGAAATAATATTTATCAAGTTATCAAGTAATTATTACTATGTATTAAGCAATTATTACTATTTATCAAGTAATTTGTTATATTGTATCGGCTTGGCAAAATATTATCAGATCAGTTCTTTAGAAAGTCAAAGTATGCCATTGACGAAAGTAAAGGGAATCGATGAAGACCTGTAGCGTAACCAGCGTTAATAACCCCCGGGGCGTTAAATATACCACACCTTACCCCCGGGGAAACACTCTTTAGTGTACATGTAGATAATGCCACCCCTAAAATAATGGCGGTAATTACCGCCCGGGGGCGAACAACCCTTTCATTCCACCTTTAGCTACGCCACCAGTAAAGTTTATGCTTCGTTTATAGAGAAAAGCAAAACAGAGGTGGTGCATTTAATCAAGTTGAAGACTATAAGTGTTACCTGGGGAGAGAAACAAGGAAGGCTCGACGAAATCTCGGCGACATCCAGGCGTAGATCACGGGGTTGCCGGCACTGTTCACGTATGTCACCAGACGACACAGAGACAGCAGGTTGTAGAAGGGTTCGAATCCCAGGCTTTCTAAACTTTTATCTTCGGCGAACGTCAGCCACAGTGTAAGGATCTTTGATGGAAAATAAAATACATTTTGTGACATGTTTGTGACATCTGCATATTTGTTGTCACATTCCGGAACAGATTCACTGTTAGAGATATATAATGGTATTGTTACAATTTGTGGGGTTAGATTATTATGAATGATTGAGACTATTTCCACGAGTTAACTTGTGACATGGGTATTGTGAATTCATTTTGACGTTTTTAATAATGCCGTTTGGACAGCTTGAATTTGCCATTGCGACAATTGGAAAGTTATCACTGAACGACATTAAATGTATTCTATGTCATTGTAATAGTCTTTGGATAATGTCATCTTTAGCGTTTACGACAATGTCACCTGAAAGATTGATGATGTAGCTTTTGTGAATGTGGAGAGCCCTGGATTCAGTTGTAGTGAGTACTCTGAAATATTTAACAATCACACAATCTATACATCCAGTCTATTCATCTTCCAGTCGTTTCATCATTTTATATTCATATTTCTATTGCACTAGCTCATTTAAATCATTTGTGAGGTAAGCAAACTATTCCTTCATATTCATTCAACATCAACCATTGTAAACAATCAGGTAGTTAACTTTATCATTGCGTATCTTCCTCCATATTTATTTAACATTCATTATAGTTAACAATCAGGTAAGTTAACTTTATTAATGCGAACCTCCTGTGCACTTACCTTAAAAGGCATGAGGCAGACGAAGAACACAACCACAATGGCGACCATCATGCGCGCTACCTGTCGTCTGCTCTTGGCTGTGGACGGATGAATCTCGTTGCGCGAGACTTCCGCGTGAGCGCTCTCCTTGACGGCGGTCGCATCACTGCTGCTGAGTTTCCGGAGCGCCAGGATGACAGATGTGTAGAGGAAGATGAGCAGAAGTAACGGCACCACGAACGTGCAGCAGAAGATGATGGTCACCATGATGCGAGACGGGAGTTTGTAGGCCTTTGTCCTGCATGCCTGGAAATACAGAATCAAACATTCTGGTTATTATATTCTAAATTAATCAAGAATCGTTTGATTAGATAAATGGTAAGCGAAATATCGCGCCCATAGATGGATCTACCGTTTATGTCAAACAAAGCGAGTTTTCAAGAAAATCGGCTACATTTTTAATTTCGTAAATATTGTCATGATCTACGAGGTCACAATTTCAAAAATATACGAGTCAGACTATACAGGAACTGTATGTTTCCACAAGACAGACTGAACATACTGAATAGACTTGTCGTCTGATGTATCACTCAGAGTCAGCCGAACCCTTACTACATTACTAGTTAAGGTTTAAATTATGATAATGATGAAGTCAACTATCAAGTCTATTTGTACATACCGTTAATTATTTCGGTTTACGTACCACTAAAATTTTCCAATGTTCTAAGTATTTCAGCGTTAGCACCTTGCAAATGTTTCCAATGCTATAAATAGCTACCGCATTTGAGAACTAGCCTATGGTAAAAACTATTAATGCTATAACTTCCAATTTTACAAAGAATTTTCTCTGTATGAGCATAATATAAAAACTACCAATGTTGCAAATATTAATGTTACAAACTTCTAATGTTATAACTACCAATGTTACAACCATGGGCGTATTCATGGGGGTAGGACAAGGGGGGCATTTGCCCTCCCCCCTACATTTTGAAAAAATGTCATAAAGTTGTTATTTGCCCCACCTGGAAAATTTTTGCCCCCCCCCCCTGGAAAAATTCCTAGCGACGCCCATGGTTACAACGTTCAACGCTACAAATACCTCTGCGTGAGTTCCGTCAACAAATTTCCCAACATCCAGGCTGGTGAAGAAGACGAAAGGTAGAGCAGTGAAACAGGAGAGTATCCACACAGGTAGTAGCAGCAGCCAGGTGTGTTTGGGACAGGAGCGAATCTGTGAAACAAATCGATCAAATAGATGGGCAATGTCGTCGTATAATAAATATCCTCTCCTGACTGCCCCCATCCCTGATTAATGTTCACTTATCGTTGAGTCACGCAGTGTGGTCGTTCTACCAATGTGTCCCCCCCCCCATGCTAAATAGTGAGCTAAGCATTATGCAGGGCATATCAATAAGTAACACCAAATAGCAGTCGATGCAGTACACATCAATAAATACCATTTAATAGCAGCATATGACATTATGCAATACGTCAGTAATTAGCAGTATAGCAGTGTATAGCAATAATTAGTAGTAGTATAGCTTTGTATATCAGTTTAACGCAGTTTATACCACTATAGGGACGATGCTTATCTTTCTGGCAGTGAATGGCACAGTACACACGTATGAAGCAGGGCTTCATACTGCTATACACTACTTTATACTGATATACACTACTCTATACTGGTATACACTACTGTATACTGCTATACACTACTGTATACTGGTATACACTACTGTATACTGATATACATTACTGTATACTGATATACACTACTTTATACTGCTATACATTACTTTATACTGCTATACACTACTGTATACTGATATACACTACTGTATACTGCTATACACTACTGTATACTGATATACACTACTTTATACTGCTATACACTACTTTATACTGCTATACACTACTTTATACTGCTATACACTACTGTATACTGATATACACTACTTTATACTGCTATACACTACTGTATACTGCTATACACTACTGTATACTGCTATACACTACTGTATACTGCTATACACTACTGTATACTGCTATACACTACTGTATACTGATATACACTACTTTATACTGCTATACACTACTGTAATACAGTAGTACTGTATACTGATATATCTCGCTATTTACTGATATTTACAGCTATATGCTTATATACACAGTGGGGGATTTAGGGGGGGGGATAAGGAGGAGGATAGGGGTGGTCACGTGACTGAGTTTTAATTTACTGTATTTGTATTTTTTTCAAATTACTTAGATTGCACTCAGTTTAGTAACAGAGTGGTGTGGGAGATAAACAATCAAAGCCATCAATTAACTTTTTTGAACAATGTGAACATTGTTTGGAACCGTGTTTCCCAACGTGGGGCCCACGCCCCATAAGGGGGCAATTTGATTTTTAAGGGGGGCAATTCGAAAATGGACTCGATATGAGTTTTACCCTTTCGCTCCGGGCCATTTAACCCTTTGGGCACTATAGTCGCCGCGCGTCGCCTATTTCGGGTTGTTCCGTTGCCGATAGTGCTATATGTTTTTAATTGCTTATTTTAAGCTTTTGAATCTCTGAACATAGAGAGCGATAGTTATTCTATTTTATTCCATAGTAAAATGAGTGGTGCAAGCAAGAAAAAAAACTCGTCAATATTCAGAGGACTATTTAAAATTTGGATTCATACCCGCTGTCCACGATACGCGGATGCCTTTCTGTCTTTTATGCCAGCAATGCTTGACCAATGAATCAATGAAACGAGGTCGTCTTGAGGCACATTTGAAGGCAAAACATAGTGCTCATATTAATTCAGATTTGAATTACTTTAAAACTTTAAAGACAAATGTTGAAAAGAGAACAACATTAAAGTCCCTATTTACTGCTCGTATGAACTACTAATCGTGTTCTTGAGGCTAGTTAACAAATTTCTTTATTCATCGCAAAAACTGGAAAAAATCATACTATAGGAGAGAATTTTATAAAACCGTCAATATCAGCATTTCTTAAACCGGTTCTTTAAAAAGATGACAAAGATGTAAAAGCTATGCCACTCAGTAAAAATACTGTTAGCAGAAGAATAGATGAAATGAGTGAAGATATTGAAAAACAACTTGTTGAAAAGTTGAAAACAACAAATTTCTCAGTGCAAATGGATGAATCAACTTTAATAACTTACGTAAGATATATTGATAAAGGGAATTTTCCTGAAGAAATGTTGTTCTGTAAAAGATTAGAAAGCACCACTACCGCCAAAGATGTATATAATCAGCTGAAAAACTACTTAGATGTCAATGATATACCGATAAAAAATATAACATCTTGTGCTGCAGATGGTGCTTCTAATATGATGGGTAAAAAAATGGGTGCTTAAAATTGATGAAAGATGAGAATCCAGAAATGATTCTTGTGCATTGTGTTATTCATAGGGAAAACTTGGTAGCTAAAAACATCTCTTTTCTGGTCTTAATGAAGTACTACATTCAGTAACAAAGTGTGTTAATGCTATTAAAGCTAATGCCAAAAGTTGAGCGTCTCTTCAAATTATTTTGTGAAGAAAAAAATGAAGACCATGTGAGACTTTTACTTCATACTGAAGTAAGATGGCTATCAAAAGGGAACTGTTTGAAAAGATTTATGCAACTGTTTGATACTCTTAGTGATTTTTTAAGTGACAAACCTGAAATGAAGTATCTGTTAACAATCGATGGTAAAGCATTTGTGAGTTATTTAGCCGATATCTTTGAAAAATTAAATATCTCTATACTTATAAGATGGCAGAGGGAGGGTGGGAGGGAGAGAAATGGGAGAGAGAGGGAGGGAGAGGGAGGGAGAAGGAGGGAGGGAGAAAGGGAGGGAGGGAGAGGGAGGGAGGGAGAGAGAGAGGAAGGGAGAGAGGGGGTAGGGAGAAAACAGAAGGTAAACAGAAAACCTTATTTTAAACCAGGGCAAAGCCGGGTACTTGCAACTAGTATTAAATAAACAACTTCAAGGAAGAAATAAAACACTTGTCGATGCAAAAGCGAAGATATTTGGTTTCATCTCTATACTTATAAGACGCATTTTTTGTCTGTCTGTCTGTCTGTCTGTCTGTCTGTTCCCTTATAACTCAAGATCCAGAAAAACAGATAACGTGAAATTTGTTACACATACACATAATTACATGGGGAAGGTTATAGGACAGGTTTCGTTTCATCTCGATGGGTAGTTTAATTGTAATTAATTTTTTTTATTTTAGTATTTTACTATATTAAAGTAATCTTGACGGCGCCATAAATAAAATTCCTCTGTGACGTCATTTCCTTATGATCGAATAGAACTTGCGCGCTGGTGCTGTATTGTGCCTTTGTGATGCAAAGAATTGTTGATGTTTTTTCATGCTCTCTGATTTGTACAGTTTGAGGAAGGTAAAGGAATGAAGAAGGATTTTAGAAGAAGTGTGAAGCCATAATAATAAGTATATATATATATATATATATATATATATATATATATATATATATAGAGAGAGAGAGAGAGAGAGAGAGAGAGGGGGAGGGAGAGATAAAGAGAGAGAGAGAGAGGGGGCAGGGGGGAGAGAGGAAAGGAGGGTAGGAGGGAGGGAGGGAGGGAGGGGAGAGGGAGGGAGGGGGGATGGACAGGGGGAGAGAAGGAGGGGAGAGGGGGAGATGGGAGAGGGAGGGAGAGAGAAAGGGAGGGAAGGAAAGAGAAAGGAAGGGAGGGAGAGAGGGGGTAGGGAGGGAGAGAGGGTGGGAGAGAGGGAGGGAGAGATAAAGAGAGAGAGGGGGCAGGGAGGGAGAGAGGGAAGGAGGAAGGGGGAATGGGGAGAGAAGGAGGGAGGGGGATGGACAGGGGGGAGAGATGGAGGGGGAGAGGGGAGATGGCAGAGGGAGGGTGGGAGGGAGAGAAATGGGAGAGAGAGGGAGGGAGAGGGAGGGAGAAGGAGGGAGGGAGAGGGAGGGAGAGGGAGGGAGGGAGAGAGAGAGAGGAAGGGAGAGAGGGGGTAGGGAGAAAACAGAAGGTAAACAGAAAACCTTATTATAAACCCGGGCAAAGCCGGGTACTTGCAACTAGTTACTCTTATTGAGTTATGTCAGAAACAAATTAACAACAAAAACTTTGAACAGTTTCATTTACTTGTTATTGTCAATCATCTGAATATTTTATCGGCTGATTTTAAAGAAAGATTTTCTGATTTAAAACAAATTGTTTTTCCAACATGGATGATGCAGCCAATGTTATTGGATTTGTCTGATATATCAAATATGCAGTATCAAGAAGAACTCACAGAATTGCAAAATGATGAGTCAGTTAAAACTTTATTTAATATAAAAGGTGCGATGGCATGGCTTTGTGAGGAAACAGAAATCAAATACCCAAATTTAACCAAATGTGCAAGAAAACTATTGCTACCATCTTCAGATGTATGTGAATGAGGATTTAGTTCTGTAAATGATTTACTGTTAAAAAAAAGAAGTCGGCTGGATATAACACAACGCGGAGACTTGAGACTGAAGCTAACCAAATTGGAACCTAATATAAAAGCTCTGTGCAGCATGCATCAAAGCAAGGATCTCACTAAACTGGAATAATAAATTAATATAGAAATATGTTTATTTAATTTTTCGTATTAGAATTTCAGTTTAACATTATATTTTTTGAAAATTTACTTATTGTTTTTCTATTTAACAAGTTCCTAGTGATTTCTTCCTCAAACCTATTATTTAAGTTTCTCAAGTGAACAATCAATAAATCAATTTTTTGATATTGAAAATTATGCATTTTACATGGGGGGCATAGGAATTTGAGAAAAGCTAAGGTGGGGCACGACGTGAAAAAGGTTGGGAAACACTGGTTTGGAAAGTTTACTTTTCAAACATAATTTGACTGTTATGTACTTGCTTCAGTGTTTTAGTCGTTTTTTTTTTTTTTATAAAGTTCATATTTATTCCATGCATGGTGTGAGAGCACCGCGAACCACTCACCTGCGGATGACAGATGGTCAAATATCGGTCAAACCCAATGAGCAGCAAGGTCAACACAGACGCATGCAGTGTCCAGTGCTCCAGAAACGGGATAAGTTTGCCTGGAATACAAACATGTCTTTTTATTATTATTTTAATCTCAAGAAAGTGAAATAATACGTTTGATAAACTACATCAGTGAGATTGTTTGAAGTGAGTAGTTTTCTCTCTGGCTCAAAATTGTGATTCTCTTTAGACAAGAGTTTCGCAAAGTAAAGGTAGCGGCCCACGGGCGGTCATGGCGTAATCTAAAGTGGGTCGCCGAAAGATTTAACGCATTTCTTGACTTCAACTACCTGGGTTCGATCCTCGAAGAGAGATAACATAATTCTTTCAGGTCCTGATGAAAGTTGGTTGTTTAAGTCCCTCTAGTCCACGCAGCTTTAAGTTGGTGCCTGATTTAAATTGGGGAAGTAAACGGCGGCTGGGCGTAGTGCTAATTACCCAATCCCTTCATATGCCGAGGTTACAGAAACAGATTATTTCTACTCTTCATCAGCCCCGATGGCCTTTTAGGGTTAATAGAACTATTTCACTTAATTAAGAAAATGTACATGCGATTTTCAGATTTCTTTCTTGAATACTTTTTTTTTATTCCCTTCCTTTACACGTTTCGCGAAAACCTATCAGTTTTTATAAGTGTGTGTGTGTGGGGGGGGGGTCACAAATTGCAAAAGTTTGAGAGCAATTTTAAAAGTTAATTTTTGAGTTACTTGGAGCTCAACAAAAGTACTTTCCTCGGTCATTTTACCGTCTTAGTTGATAGACATATGTAATGGTAGGGGCAGTTTGGGGGGGGGGTCAAAGGCGGTAGCCCAGTTTGCGTCCTTAGGAACGACTTTAGTCAAAGTAACTGAATGACTAAAATCATCTGATAGGATATATAACTCAGTGAAAGATCATCAGTGGCATGAACAATAAAATATCTGAAGTGATTGCGTCCGTCTGTTGGTCATGGATTTTTGTGATCACTGGAGTCGTAATGGTCTCCCCTTGACCGAGGTGAGCGATGAGATCAAAACTCAGGTCTGGTAGTTTTATTTCTATTGTTTAGTGATCCTGCGATAGTCCAGGCCTTGGGCGGTTCTCTCCCCCTGTGTTGCCCTTTAATTTTTTAAGGGCCGTGCAAGGAAAAAGACATTGACTTTGCGCAGATTTAAATATAGACATAATTGTGGGCAGCAAAACGTTTTGCAAATATTCGAATTAAAACTTTTTATTGTAAAGTATGTGCGCGCTCGGGGAGATGTGTGCGCGATCGGCGAGTTGTGTGCGCTCAAACACGAGCATGGCTTATAGGAAGGGCCGTGAGGGTTAGGCAATCTAAACAGTTGTTGTGGGCCCCAAGCCTAGGGGGCGGTCCCATCGATTTATCGAAATTTTATTTATTCATTTTGATGCGATATTGGGATTTTTGGGGGCCCCCTTATCGTAGTTAGTGAAAGACCCCAAAATACCCGGCCAAAGTGAAGGGTATGCAACACGAACATTTATTGTGATGCGCAAACCTCTCAAATGTTTTCTAAATTTTTATTTATTTTGCGTTGAAATCGGGAGTAAAGTGGGGCCATATGGGCCCCATTTATCATAGCTTGTCTGAGACTCGAAAAAAATGCCCTGGACGCGGTGTAGTTGCAGATATTGCAGATCTTTGCGGCGGTCTTGTGAATGGTTTGATACGATGACCTTGAGTAGTTGTTTGTTTAACGCGGTATTGTTTGTTGTAGTTATCTCCCCTTAGCACAACGGGAACTAGGATGGCGTCACAAGAAACACGTCACTACATATACAACCTTCACTCTATCGCAGGGGTGGCAATAGCACGGCCCGTGTGACATACTGGGCATGGCGGAAAATTATTATCTTGGCACGCCAAATTAATTTTAAAAATATAGATAGATAAATAATAACTATAGTTGACTTAATTTTGTAAATATTACGCGTAAAAACGTTACGTCATGGCAGGCTCGAACAAAAAAAAATCAAGTTATTTATTTTTAAAACTTTGATGAAATTCTATTCGCCATTTCTGGTTTAATGGAAGCAAACTTGGCCGTTAAGTGTAAATTGTGTTTAATTCTGGCTGAGGTGTATGTGAATGGTGTGTGACCGAGGCTAATTAGGTCATCACGCGACAGTAGAAGACAACAACAACATTTTGATGTCAAAACAAGTCAATTAGGTCACATGAACTTCGAATGTCTTTACGACGACAAACAAAGTCATTTGAAATGTGTGTTGATAGAAATTAGGCAGCGCACTGAGCGAAAAAACTGAAACATGCAAGGTCGTTCTTATGTTTAGGTGGGTGGGGGGGGCAGAGATTTTCAGAAGTTTGTAGCCCCCCCCCCCCAGTCATAAGTAACGGTAAGGGCCCTGAAAAAATTTGACATTTCAAAGAACTGGGGCACATGGCACTAGTTATACCGAGTATTTGCACTTGAGTAGTACTGGAGTACATTTTAGAGTCGTACTTCCACACATGAGTACTTAGTAAAGTACTCTTACTTGCAATTAAAAAAAAACTTGCGTCAAGTAACGTGTACTTGAAAAGGGCCCCATAAGGTATCGGGGGATCCGATGCGTCGCCGATATTTCCCACTCAAAAATACTGCGGTGTATCGGGCTGTTTATATTTTTGTTTACTGTCCATCTTGTGGTATTGTGGCTACTACAGCCACATTCTTTCATCGGCACTACTACTCTCCACCAAATACGCCATTCTGTTATTCACTGTGTTTGAATAGCTACCATCTCTTTACTTTTTATTTTTTTTTTACATGGGGTTGCCATTGCGTGCGTCGTAGAGTGCAAAGATGGTAATTATGTAAGCATGTAATACTGTAAACTGACACTACCTCTTACCCCCCCCTCCCCACGCTCTTTGTGTGCGCGTGTGTTTTCTGCGTAAACTTATTACATAGATTGTGAGTCGGGGAATTAAAAACAAATCATCCAGCCATTAGACTGAAGTAGCTGGGAACAAAAGACTTCATGGCGTAGAACGCTAAACCGAAAAATCAAAAGACATTAATCTTACCTAACAGGGCCGGCTTTATGAAATGCGGCGCCCGATCGGAAAGAGAAAAGACTCATTTTCCGTTTACTGTGTTTTATTTTAAGAACTTTTAAAGACAAGACACAAGAGTTAATTACTCACTCTTGCGTAGGACCCCACCTTAGACAGGTCAATCTATTTATGCAGCTAGTTCACTCTTCACTATTTTGTATCATCGCTTCAGATTGATTTAAAAAATAGGTACTTACACATAGAGTATCCCAGAATCCACTGCTCTCTGGTATAGAATTCCAACATGGCCGACGGCTGACAGACTATTAACACCAACAGGTCTGCAACACTCAAGCTGGCCTAGGAAAAAAAAATAAATGTAATGCAAAGACATATGACAATTTTCATTTGTTATAAACTAACATTTAAAATACCGTCTTAAAACAGCGGTCTGTACTACGGGACAGAACTTCAGTTGAACCGTCGCAATGAGTCAAACCAATGCTCAAGGGGGTGTCTATATGCTAAGGCTAGTATGTATGCCCGAAGGCCAGGTACTCTGGGGCCAAGAAGACCCTGAAAAACCCAGATCTCCCAAATGATTAAAATATGTTCTCAAATATCACAATTTATTGTCGCCGATGCAATGAATAAATAATTTATGAAGTTGTCATAAGATGATAGCCCTACACGCACGCTGCATGAAGTGAACAACTCGAAAAATCATCCGACATTCCCAAACCCATCAATCTTAATATTGCCCATGTCTCGTTTCCTAACTCAGAAGTCATAATATATACGAAATTCTCAGACGAGTCTTGTTGTGCAGTTCCGTTGCTGTATCTATTTTTTTATTTTGCGTGTTATATAAGCCAGATATCAAGTATACCCTTAAATCAGCAGCTCCTTATTTCTATTCTCTAGCTATACAAAATTGTGTACATGTTCATTATTATTTCTAAGTTGTATATTATTTTATTACAAATCTCATTCGTCAGAAAGAGAATTGATTCTATTCACCTTATCCCAAATATAGAGAAATTGGAGTAACATAATTATTTCTTGAATTATCATCGCATAAAACGAATGGAGGAAAATTACATAGCTTGGAACATTTTATATGCAATTTTATTTATTTGGAAATGCAATGAGGGTTTATAAGATTTTTTTTTTCAAAATATAAAGGTATAAAAAGATCAGGGAAAGATCATATAAAATGGCGAGTTTGGCATGGTCTTTATTATTGTTCTTAGATAACTATTGTAAACCCTGAGAAATAAGAACTACGTTCGTTTTGTTTCAAAGACCGAATTTTTGTCCAACGTACGCTCAAAGATGTGACATAGTTAGAGGTATGCCATAACCAGAGGTGTGGCGTAGCTAGATGGTGTAACATAGCTAGAGGTATGATATAGCCAGAGGTGTGGCGAAGCTAAAAAACCCACTGGCGGTAAACCTTTCTTTACTTTATTTATTTTAAGCGTGATATTGGGGTGACATTTTAAGATGTTAAAAAACGCTGCTTACCCCCCCCCCCCACTCAAAATCATGATCCTCCCTCCACACGCCAAAGCTGTTCTTTCATGAGAGCACAACCCACCACAAATTACAGTGAATTCTGCGTTAATACAAAGCTGTACCATCGTACCCACGAGTTGTTCTTATGGCTCACCTGGAGTCGGCTTATCACTCCACAGGGCCCCCTATTCAGCAGAGTTATTATTTCTGATACATAGGGAGAAATGGGGGGGGGGAGGGGCTAAAAATTGTTTTTTTTTAATCTATAAATATCTCTGCACTAGAACTCCCAAAATACCTAAAAAAACGAAACGGCATCGCTAACTCACACCGCGAGCTGAGCTGGGACTCACCAGGAAGTAGTTGACCCTCGTTCTCATGACCCGCATGCGAACAATCACCACCAGAACGAGGACGTTGCCAATGACGCCAACGAAGAAGATGACGATGTTGAAGATGGTGACGTAGGCGTACATGTAGTCAGGGGGCGACAGGTCCATGACCTCTGACATGTTGCTGGTGACGTTGTGACCCGGATGTGACATATTGGCAGGCATATCTAAATGAAAGTACAAGCAATCAATAAGAGCACATGTCGACATTTCATTAAAGATCTATATTTACAAGGAAGACTTTTAGACCGCATGTGAATTATAGAACACTAGGAGCCATACACTACACAACTTATCTGAGATCCTATGGGCTACTTAAAAACTATAATGAAAGTTGTTTGTGGTGGTGTTATTTTTGCATACTTACTACAACCAGGTTCTCACAGTCACACTAAAGGCTTGGTGCCAACGGTTTGTACATATTAACAGTCGATTTTAGATTCTACTATCTGGCTAAGACATGTTTATAGAACTTGTCTTGGACTCGAAATTAATTAATCTTAAACGCATACTTACTTCCCTTGATGAACGAAAACTTAAACAGTCACAAGTTTTAACAAACGAAAGTAGAAAAACAACAAAAAAAAAAAACAACAACACAGCAACGCAGTAAACAGAAACCCATTAGAGAGTGAAACCAACCGGAAAACAAAAAGTCGAACAAACGGAATTCAAAAAATCAGTCCACTGCGCGTGACAAGCCAACGAGATGATATGTCATAACATGTCTTGATGTCAGTCGCCAATGTTTTTCATACCGGTTTTAAGAGTACCATTGACTTTGACTCGACTACTCATGACGCGTATCTCATTCAGGCATCGGTAAATTTACATGCCCGCGGGTCAAGTACGGATCTTTTGTCTGTTTGTTCCGGCCCGCACTCTTCAGCTCGTTCAATTTCATTGAGGTTAAGTTATAATTAAACAATATTTTAGTTTATATATAAACAATCCAACCATCTTCTCCTGGTAGAGTACCGATATCCGTTGATTTCAAATGGCAAGCCAAAGTATGGCGGTCGAGAGAAGAATATAAACTATTCCTGCAGCTATAATAAATGACTTCGGAAAAAAAATGTAAATGTTTCAGAGCCCTCTGTGAAAATTAAGAAGCCCCCTGTAACCCGCGGGGAAGAAAAGTTGGCCTACCACTAATCTAATAACAGATATAAATAGGTGAGTGTGTGAAGTTTCTTTAAGGATGAGCTGAAATCTCATATATACCATAAACCACTGATAGGACTGGTTTTATGGTGCCCTTCTTTCATCCCCACCATAGCCCGATAGTGCATTGTCCATGGATGCACCAGGCGAAATATGGTGGAAACTTTAACCATGAAATGTGCTATCCATTAGTGCTCGCCGGAGATCAAACCAAGGACCCTCAGGTCGACAGTCGAACGCTTTACCGCACGACCATCCGTCCCCCTAGTAATAAGTGTGGTCACACGCAGCTACGACTTAACTCTGATTGAATTAGTCTAACATGTTGCCCAAGGGCCGCATGGGTCATAATATATATATAATAGCGATTTGGGCTCTGCGTTAAATTGAAAGTAAAGAATGAAAACAACAGTATTCCAGTTTCAAATACAATAATAAAAAAAAATCGGATCTGCCCGAAACCAAAAAAAAAATAACATAGACAACCGATCAAGCCTAAGGGGATATAACTCTATACAAAGGTTTTGCAGGGTACAGCTAGTACTGTAGTAATAATTGAACAGCCTAGTGCGGGACATTCTAACTATTCACCGGTGCTTGGAAGCAATATGTAATACAAGCCATGATCGTGTACCATGATCATGTATCAAACACCATGAAATAGTTAACAAAATAAAAATGTGTTTAAATATCAACGTAAAATTGTAAGCAACGGCAGCTAATACTAATTAAGGTCTCTGGCGTAATTAGAAAATTCAAAGTTCTTAAAGCCTTAAATCTTTATGGTTTCCAATACAGAACAATAGTTTGAACTGAGAATGTCCCACGCCAGCAGCGGACAGACGCACCCACACACACACACATACACGCGGCACGCGCCCGTTCACACGAATTCAGTCCTGCATGCATGGATGTACACCCCCCCACCCACACACACACAGACATTTGCCATAAAATTAGCTAGCGATTAGGGCATCAAGAAGACATAATCCGGCACTGATATGCACACTCATTTTATCACTTGAATTGCCAAGTACCTATCAAGTACTATCTTTTTATTGCTGCGTGGTCAATTAATAGTCACACAGTAAACCAGTAGTTCTCAAAATATTTACTCTAAGCAACCTACTTTGACAACAGTTTGATTTTGCGATCAACCATGAAAAAAAAAACAGTTTATTTTTTTTTTTTATGATTCGCGAGAATGAAAACGTCATATGCTGTAGAGACACATTTCCTATTTTACTATTTCGATTAAAACATTTTTTTTCAGAAAATATAGAGAAAGAATAGCTGTAATTATTTAAGAAGTCTAATCAATTAAAATTTTGTCGCGACAAACCTAAATTCGTCCGCGGACCCCCCCCCCCACACCATTAATTAGATCACTTTCCAGACATTGAGTAGCACTGAGGTGAACACTACATTACCTTTTTATATTTGCAGGGAAGTTGGCTTCATCCTTGACTATTCATTAGCATTTTATTGCTGGGTACGGTGGATAGCTTTAACATTCAAACACAGCCACTGAAATTTTCTTGACTTCCTCATCAGCATTTTTATGACCATTCAAACAAAATTGATTTTTAAAATGAGGCTCAATCATTATGACATGAGGCCAAGCGGAGTTTTGATTTTTTTTTTTCTTTTACCATCCGTTACTGATAATAGTATTCTGACATATTCAAGGACACTGGGTTGTGAAGGGCGGGGGCGGGGGGGGGGAGGAGAGGTCAAACGTGGCCATAATCAAAATTCGGTGAATTTCATGTACGAAGCAAAGACAAACTAGTAAATCATGTTTTATATAATGATGGCAACAATATTACAATGTGTACGATACGAGTATAGAGCATGTTATATTTGATGTTTTTTACACGTATTTTATTCCAACTATTGATTTAATGTCACACTCTAATCAGTGTGTCGCTGGTTCAAAACTTATACGCTTCCACAGCCCACTCAATCAAAGGTCGGCAACATTTTAGGACTCACGAGACCCTACATTTGAGAGCTTTATTCCCCTGGACCAATGGATTTATAATTTATTTCCGTGGACCACTAGATTCACAAGTTTATTTTCGTGGACCGGACCACTAGATTCACACGTTTATTCCAGTAGACCACTACATTTACAAGTTTATTCCCGTGGACCACTAAATTCACAAGTTTATTCCCGTGGACCACTAAATTCACAAGCTTATTCCCGCGGACCACTACATTCACAAGTTTTTTCCCGCGGACCACTACATTCACAAGTTAATTCCCGTGGACCACAATATACACAAGTTTCTTCCCGCGGACCACTACATTCACAAGTTTATTCCCGCGGACCACTACATTCACAAGTTAATTCCCGTGGACCACAATATACACAAGCTTATTCCCGCGGACCACTACATTCACAAGTTTATTCCCGCGGAACACTACATTCACAAGTTTATTCCCGTGGACCACAATATACACAAGTTTATTCCCGTGGACCACTGATTATATTTGCGTTAAATGAACTAATTCTGAGAGCTTATCTTTAACTGAAAAAACAAAAAAAAAATTGACTCATAACTGAATAATTTTTTAGAATCTTTTTCACTAAAGAAAGTTATTCTTTTGACCACTTTCTAATGCGGACCAAGGAACTTTTTTCTCTGGGGGGGGGGGGGCGCACAGTGGTGGGGGGGGGGAGGGGGAAGATGCGACGTGGAGGACGGGACGGGGACCACCGGGTTAATATTAAAACATTAGACCATGTCTTCATGTCAAGGCGCCACAACTTCCCGTCACAATGCAGCTCACATAGAGCTAGAATAATAAAATGACAGCTGTTAAAAATTGTAAACATTGTACGTACGCATTGCTTATATGATGAAAGCAATTTAAATCATCAGTGGGATCGCCGTTAATAGGATTAAAAAAACAAGCAATTAAGCCTGTTCCAATCTGGACACAGGACGTGTAAGCGCATTTTCGTGTTATGATTCAGTACGTTTGTTAGCTTTCAGTAAATATTTGTAAATTTTGGAAATGTTTATACATTCAATTGTGTAATGCATATATCTGTAAAAAAATATTATAAAGACGTTTCTTTATATTTGAAAAAAAAATATTTTCTCTTAAATCTAACTACAAGTGGTTTGTGGTTACTGAAATAGGACTCATAATTGAAAACATTCGAAATTGTAGTCATTTAATCGTCCGAAAACTCCGTCAATAGTTGCATAGCTCTGATACTTTCAATTAAACTCAGAACACAAGCTTAATATTTCATTTGATGTGTTTCTTAATAAATTTTGGTGAAACTACGTGCTGCAGTATTTCGCACCAAATGAATGGGTTATTGAACGTACAAGGTGTAGAATGGGCCCATATATATGATATATAAGCCCCTTAGGAGCCCTGAAGCCCGGCCCTCAGAGGTCCTATCGCGAAATGAACTTTTGATGTACACATGGCAGGCCAAGACCTACAAAATGATATATACATCATGGGTCTAGGATTTATGGTTGCTGAGATATATGGCGCTCCTTTATTAATATAGCTTATATAGTAAAAAAAAACGGTACTTTATAAGCTCCCTTTTACGGCCCTCAGAGGTCAGATCGCGAAATGAACGTTTGCTGCACACATGGCAGGCCAAGACCTACAAAATGATATATACATCATGGGTCTAGGACTTATGGTTGTTGAGATCTAGGGTGATGACAGACAGACAGACAGACATACAGACAGACAGACAAAACGGGGGCAATAGAGCATTTTTTTTCGAAAATGCTCTAACAATTATCAGTCGGTATGGACATTTATTTCCAAAAAAATAATTAAATAAATAAATAAAAACAAGTAATAAAGCATTGGCGGACACCCCCCCCCCAACCCCCATACCCCCACCCGGGTAGAACATAATATGAAAAACAAAATCTTGAAAAATTGACTTGTATCAATATACACCTTTTAGAAAAATACATGTATTTGTAAACACACACATACACACACACACACACACTCACACACACAGACACTCATGCCTTGCTCCGACCAGGCAGACGTATGCAGCACACCAGATCCAGTGATTCCCAACGCGTGAGTACCTAGCTAACTGAATGTAACGCTGATCGCACTATTTAATACAATTATAATAATAAAGCGAATAAGAATAGATATCTGCGTGAATACAAATCTCTTTACGTTTATTAGAAAAATATAAAAAGTATTATTTCATAACAGTTTTTTTTTTCTTTTACGCCAATAGTAAAAAAAAAGTTGGAGAACCACTTCACTAGACAGAGTTTCACATGTGTCTGTCTATACATTTAGTTTTTACCGGTTTGATCTACGCCTTTCTATTTTCTTATTTACACTTTTGGAAGTTAATATTTCCCTCTTTCAAAATGAAGACGATGGAATTTTTAGCGTGCGAACATATAATGGAATTTGTTTTTTTTCTTTGTGCGAAATAAATACATTAATAATAATATATAAAAAAAGCGATTTGGACTCTGCGTTAAATCAAAATAATTAATAAAACAGTATTCCAGTTTAAAATACAAACATGAAATAATCGGATCTGCCCGAAACCAAAAAATAATCTAGCCTTACGATCAAGCCTAAGGGGATATAACTCTATGCAAAATTTTTTTGCAGGGTACAGCTAGTTAAATATATTTTCCATTTGCACCAAATGTGTAGAAGTCTATGAACTGAATAAGAACAGACACTGGAGTTGTCCATCTTTATTTATTTAAATCTCCTGGTCTCACTCAATCCCTTCCCTATTCCCCCATCCCCCACCCCTTCCTCCACACACTCGGGCTGAATTATATTATTTAAATATTCCCCTCATTTTCTGTCTGTCTGTCTGTCTCTAAGCTCTCCATAGCCCTCAGAAAGCAGAGATCATTGATGACTTAAAAAAAATGCTGTCGCAGTGGACAGTAGTGGACACTAGTAGATGGAGTGGGGTGGGATGGGTGGGGGAGCTAGAGCAGTCTATGATATTTCATCCCCGTAAAGGAAGGAATGGGGGTGGGGCTATTGCCGACGGCCCCCGGGGGGTAAAGGGGAAACAAAACAAAGGTCAATACCTTTTATAACAGATAAAAATATATTTGTAAACGAAAACTAAACACCCGCTGTCCAGTGTCCACATGAGCAACTAGATTAATGTAAGACTTGAATCAATGCAGTAGCAACAGCGACAAATATACATCTACGTTTATATATGTTTTTATTTAACGCCGCCATTGCCAGCATGGTAAGGTGTAGTGTGCCTACCACACCAGCATTGTTGTCGGCGCTGATGCACGTCTGCCATCCCTACAGAGCGGCGGGGTGAGTGTGCCCGCTATCATCTGCAGGGACGGCAGAAAGTAGGGTTTTAATCCTTACTCAAACTGGCCAGTCCAGCAGGGTGTGTGTACTGCCGATAAGCCAGAATGGCAAGGAAAGGGGTTTTTCCTGCCACTCGGATAGAGGGGAGGGTTTAGTGTGCCTGTACCCTCTGCCCGAAATGACAGGCTGCACAGGTGTGCTTGAGTGGGACGGAGTGGAAGGGTGTTGTGTGCCGACCACATCCGTCACCACCGCCAGCTGTGAATACTGCGGTCTCGGATAGTCCTCATTGACCACTGTACCACCATTCTCGCAAGTAATGGGTTTCTTATCCTGACTAGAGAACCCCTATGATCCATCCCCCGTGGATCATGGTATGTCTCTCAGACCAGGAAGAAGAGTTCATACAAATATCATGCTAAAATATTCTATGATACTCTCCGAAACAAAAATAAGTAAAAGAGAGTGGGGGATGTACATATATGTTTATTTTTTTTTTTCTTTCTTTTATTATTTTTTTTTATTAACGCCGCCATTGCCAGCATGGTAGGGTGTAGTGTGCCTACCACACCAACATTGTTGGCGGCACTGATGCACGTCTGCCATGCCTACAGAGCGGCGGGGTGAGTGTGCCCGCTATCATCTGCAGGGATGGCAGAAAGATGGGTTTTAATCCTTGCCCAAACCGGCCAGAGCAGCAGGGTGTGTGTACTGCCGGTCGGCCAGAATTGCGAGGAAAGGGGTTTTTCCTGCCACTCGGACAGAGGGGAGGGTGTAGTGTGCCTGTACCCTCAGCCGGAAATGGCAAGCTGCGCTTTAGTGGGACGGAGTGTAAGGGTGTTGTGTGCCGACCACATCCGTCACCACCGCCAGCTGTGAATACTGCGGTCTCGGATAGTCCTCATTGACCACAGTACCACCACCCTCGCAAGTAATGGTTTTTTTTTCCTGACTAGAGAACCCCTATGATCCATCCCCCGTGGATCATGGTATGTCTCTCAGACCAGGAAGGAGAGATCACAAAATGCCAAAATATTTTGTGATACTCACCGAACATATATGTTTAGCTGTTTTTTTAAACATTGAAAGGAACACTGCTTTTAGAGCTAAGAGCTCTGATGTCTGTATCTTTGTATAAATATGTGGTGTCCAATTTATTTAAATACGTAAGCTGTTTAAATATCATAATAATAAATTGTCAGCGTTGAACCTACAGTACTTCCAGTTATAATTACTCAAGCTTAAATGATCAGGGATGTAGGTATACGATGGTTGACCATTAAGTGACCAACGAGCCGTTAAAAACCACAGGAAAATTAGGCAAAGAGTATTCTCCCTTGGGCTTTTAAAATTTTTTATACTAAATGATTGTTCTGCAGGTCTACTTACCTCTCTACCAAATTGTAATAAAAAATGAACACAGTGAATTCAAACATATGTTGATATCAGAGCTTCCATTAGGTTTCTTTGCCTGCGGGCCCCCTATATGTTGCCTATGCCTGTGGGCCCCCGATATGTTGCCTTTGCCTGCGGGCCCCTGATATGTTGCCTTTGCTTGCGGGCCCGCGATATGTTGTCTATGCCTGTGGAGCCCCCGATATGTTGCCTTTGCCTGCGGGCCCCCGATATGTTGTCTATGCCTGTGGGCCCCCTATATGTTGCCTATGCCTTTGCCTTTGCCTGTAAGCCCCCGATATGTTGTCTATGTCTGTGGAGCCCCCGATATGTTGCCTTTGCCTGTGGGCCCCCGATATGTTGTCTATGCCTGTGGGCCCCCTATATGTTGCCTATGCCTTTGCCTGCAAGCCCCCGATATGTTGTCTATGCCTGTGGAGCCCCCGATATGTTGCCTTTATCTGGGGCCCCCTAAGAAAGTTACTGCGCCAAGGGCTTCATAAAACCCACAATGTAAAAAAAAATTAAGGGCTTTCCATGGATACATGCATACAAGTAAAAGTATCCACGGAAATAGATCAAAGGTAAAACAAACAGTAAAACAAACAGTAAAACAAACAGTAATACAAACAGTAAAACAAACAGTAACACAAACAAGTAAAACAGAAAAAAAAAGTAAAAGAGAATGGGCGATGTTAACAAGGTAAACATTGAAATGTTTACATCATTAGAATATCTCTAAATTATTATTTTGTATGATCATTGGCAGCTTAAATGAATTTCCATTTTCCAGTTGCCTAATGCGGGTCAATAGAGAATACATTTTTGTTCTCTCGTACTATTACCAATGGTACGCTGAGTCGCCTGGGCAGCGTTACCAGTGCACGAATGTGTTGCCACCCCCCACTTTCACCCCTCCACAACAAACGCTAAAACTAAAATGTACATAATCGTTTACTGAAATAGTGGTGTCTCTCTTGACACATGTCCGTGGGAAAGGAAGGGGGAGTGTATTCATTGGAATAAAAAAGAAAGACAGCTGTGGATAGGGCTATATTTTGAGCCACATTTAAAACCTCAATTTCAAGAAATATTTATAGTGGCTAGCGTTGAGCTAAAGGGGATATTAGTGTCACGACCTTCTGGTTGGATTAATTCCCTTGCTCCGTTGTGTCGACGACGCAAAAATCAATGACGTCATTTCCCGATCAAAATAAAAAAAAATGAAAACAAGAATTATCCCCCCCCCCTTCGCTTTTTTTTTTGTACTTTAAATCAAATCATAAATTGTATGCCTACGTGTTTGCTAAAATGTGTGAATGAAGTTGAGCTGAAAAGTTTTCCAGATTCGAAAGTAATGCTAGCGGAGTGAGCTAGCTAACAAAGCTGGCAGAGTTCGAGATTATGCTAACAGAGTTAGTTAAAAAGAGTAATGCTGGCAAAGTTACAGAATGTTCGAAGTAAATGTTATGGTAACGTGCGTACGTGCGCGGGTGTGCCAGTTAAGCTTGGGATAGGGGTCAGAAAGCTGAGCAAGACTGGGAGACAGGTCAAGTGTACAACGAAATGTGAGGGTGTGTGTGTATACTGGACGGGGACAATATTTGGCCAGCAGCGGTCAAGAAAGGGACGGAGAAAAAAAATCGATTTATGGAAAAATATTTGTTATAATTCGTACATTACAAGGACAAATATTTCTTCTGAATTCTGATATTTATTATTGAATGTCCTCCAAAACACTTTCTGAGCTATGAATGAATAAGTGATACTAACCAGGCTTACGTAAGACATTTTATGAAATATTTAAATCAATAGGATGTAGTTATTGGTGCTGATTTATGCTATTCATAGTCTTTACTTCCTGGTTCGATCATTGCAATATTCTCTTTTTTTCCAACAAGGGGGTGGTGATGGGTGGTGTGGGAGGGGAAGGGTAAAGGGTTGGGGGGGGGGTGGAGAGAAGATTGACTACTGTTATAGTAATTATTTCGCCTACATTGGCTAGGTTGCTCATGTCGTCATCATAATTTATAGACCTATGTTCAGAGCCGTTTTTTTCGGACATGTTAACTGGGTGGCTGATTACGGGGTCCCTACAGCTAAGAAGGTTCCATTCGAAACATTTTTTGTTGACGTATCCCAAATAAAAATCAAACTGATATCATTTAAATAGAAAATGTGTCAAAGCCACACCAACTACCCATTGGCAGCACTTACTGAGCGGTACTAGAGTGGAGCGTATTTTCACCATTTAGGCACAAGAATGGAGCAGCGTTTCCACCAACAGTATTAGGTAACTGCTTCAGATGTACTTAGTATTTCAAAAGAAATGCAATGGACTTGTGTTTGACTGTCTGGCAGGCCTGGACGTGTGTTTGACTGTCTGGCAGACCTGGACGTGTGTTTAACTGTCTGGCAGACCTGGACGTGTGTTTGACTATCTGGCAGGTCTGGAAGTTAGTTTGACTGTCTGGCAGGCCTGGATGTAGGTTTGACTATCTGGCAGGACTGGACGTGTGTTTGACTGTCTGGCAGGCTTAGATGTAGGTTTGACTGGCAGGCCTGGACGTGTGTTTGACTGTCTGACAGGCCTGACTAAGGAAGGACAACTTGAATTAAAGTCAGGGCATGGAGTTTGATTAACTTAACAGTTGGGGGAAAGGAGAAAGGGGGGGGGAGTCAAAGGGGCCGAAAATTTGAAAGATATTTTAGAGATTGAGAGTCGGAAATGGCGCCCTTGACGTTGCTATTTTTTAACAGGGGCCCATTAATGTTTCTTTTGCCCCCAAGGTCAAAATTATACATTTGTTAAGTCCTAGAGGAATGTTGCGTTACCTTGGCTTCTCCCTCCCCTTTCCACCACCACAAACCCAGCCCACGAAATTATCAATGGCTCTGGTTATACTGGATCATTGATCAAACAACGGAACATTTGGACCCGCCCCCCACCCTTTCTTCACCTCCATCTAGGGCGCAGAATCGGTCAAGGTATTTTAGTAGAACATGCTACAACACAGTCACGTTATCAATCTTGATTGCACACTCAGTTTGAAAAAATCTGATTGTAATTTTTTTCTCGATGAGTATGTGCATTAGAGTAAAAGGACCGTACGTTAGTCAATCATATACATTATATTTCTCCAGCAGTTATCTTACGGTCTTAGCTGACTGGTTTACCGGGAGGGGACTCATAGTATTGCTGAAAACAGCTCAGGCCTTAACTGTCTTTCTATCCATGGAGATGTCTGTCTGGCTGTCATCCTTGTTCGCAAGCCGCTGTCTGTATGAATCGATTTTATCGTTTTATTGTCTCTGTAGTTCACTCATTATTTTATCCTGCCTCTATTTTATCTATCTATCTATCTATGTCTCTATCTATCTATGTATCTATCTATCTATCTATCTATCTATCTATCTATCTATCTATCTATCTATCTATCTATCTATCTATCTATCTATCTATCTATCTATCTATCTATCCAGCTCATGATATATTTACACATCATTGCTTGCCCCTAACCCACTGCTGAGACTGGCTAACAGCCTCAAATAATAGTTCCATATTTTACCAATATGTTAATAAAATATGTTGTCACAGCAGAGTCAAGCTGACATTCTTGGGAGCCATTTAAACCCTGTCCACTGTTGGCTGTATCTCGTCTAAATATAACACTCCAAATGTGCCAAATTTAAAGAGAATAAAAGTACATGAAAGAATGAATACTCAAGATGAAACAAAATCAAATTTATTTTTATGCAATAGTTTATATCAGAGGTTAGATGATTTTTTTACGATTCACATCCCACTAAAAAACCTGTTCAGTTTTCTCGAATCCCCTGAACAAAAAAAGGTTCATAGAAAGGTACACTACGATAAATTGTATAAGTCGTACACCCAACAAATAATATAATATTTTATCAAATAATCAACAACAGTATTTCAAATAGATCTATAGTTTAATAAGACTACTTGCAATAGTTATTCCATCTTTAACAATAGTTTCATATATACTGCAAATAGAACTCATATCTATTCAGACTCTAGATTATAGAACACACAGCCTCATATACCGACTAATCAGTGAACACTCATTTGACTAAATCATAAATCGAAACACTCAAATCTATAGATTCAATCAACAGTTACCACCAAGCCGGTTACATTCTATTGATCAACTGCTTCTCTTATTTCTAGTGCGCACCACAATGCACCAAATATTTCTATAACATCATTACTAGTCCTGGTGTGAACGACAGTATTTATTCTGGATTAAAACAATTTCAAAAAAAAAACTTTCGGGGACTCACCAATCACCTGGTAGGTAAACGGGTAACCGGACCCCCCAGCTGTCCTACACTCAGGTAAACGACCCACATTTTGAAAAAAACCAAAGGACCAATATGTTTTCACATTCATCAGTTGTAAGATGATATCATTTGAATTAAATACTTCGTCTACTCTCGATCCAGGGTAATAATAATAAAAAAAATCCTTCACTTTGAAACGCCCGGGTCCAAAACAGCCCATTGCCTGTCCAACATTAGCCAACGTAATAAAAGATGGAAAAAAAAACATCATGCAAGGGGGAGGGGCTACTTATAAAGTACGTCCCACATTTATCTACCCTGCCGACATGTTTATGTACTCTTATCTCTTAAAATGAATTGCTACAATTTATAAACCGCGATGAAAAAACAAGTGAAATAAATGAGTTGTAGAGAGTATCTGATGACGTCAAATTTCTTGTTTTCTTATCTCTTAAAATGAATGCTACAATTTATAAACCGCGATGAAAAACATGTGAAATAAATGAGTTGTAGACAGTATCTGATGACGTCAAATTTCTTGTTTTTTTTTTTTTTAAAAAAATAGCAGTATGTCAGTTCATCCTTTAATCGAATAAAATAAAAAAAAAACAACCCACTAACTTGTTCACGCATCTGCTCCTACACTATCCCCCACCCCCCTCCCACCTTCCATATTCTCCTGGGCATGCAGGCAACAACAAGGAGGATACTAATGCCCTCCTTTCGCCGGACAATAACAAAAACATTTCTAGGTTAAGTTCTATTTCTGTTGACATCTCCTGTGGACGCGTTTCCGGTGTCGTCCGCTAAATCCCATGAATCATATTTGTTTTGTTTTTTGATGTTTTTTTTCTATGAATAACTTTTGTTAACTGGTATTTTTCTTTAAACTACACACATTCTATTTCACGTAACCGTTAGATTCCCCCCCCCCTCGCGACTTCATTTCTCCCTCCACCTAATGACATTTTTTATGGGTTATCTGTGTCAATACTATTATTAGAAAGTGATTGTGAATATCTTTATGTGATCTATCGGGGGGGGGGGGGGGTTAGTTGCTGATGGCATGGCAGTGTTGTGTTTGAAGACAAGTCTGTCTGCTTGTTGTTTATTTTATTCAGGATGTTTGTGTGTGTGTGGGGGGGCGGGTGTGTGTGTGTTGATATATCATATTTTCACATTTTCATATAAAAACATACATAAATAGACTGTCAGAGGAACAGATAGACAGACAAACGTATAGACATACAGACAGATATGATAGATAGATAGATAGATAGATAGATAGATAGATAGATGGATGATGGATGGCTGGATAGATGGATGGATGGATGGATGGATGGATTGATGGATTGATGGATAGATAGATAGATAGATAGATGGATGGATGGATGATGGATGGATGGGTGAATTGATGGATAGATAGATAGATAGATAGATAGATAGATAGATAGATGAATGGATAGATAGATAGATAGATAGTTGGATGAATAGATGGATGGATGGATGGATGGATGGTTGATGGATGGATGGATAGATGGATGGATGGATGGATAGATAGATAGATAGATAGATTGATAGATAGATAGTTGGATGGATAGATGGATGGATGGATGGATGGATGGATGATGGATGGATGGATGGACGGATAGATAGATAGATAGATAGATAGATCATAAAATACCTATAAATCCGAACGCTCTAAAATTTTAACAAAATTCTGTAATCTGAATTTGATATAATTTCGCTCCTTATTTCGAATGTTTCTTTTTTGAATTTCAAACGAATTAGGGATGATTTCTGTGCAATTTACGATTAAAAAATCTACGTTCCTTGAAATCTAGTTTAGTCCATTAATTGAATAATTTTTTTTTTCTTTTGCAAAATCATTTTTACTAGTGTTACGTTTAGAAGTTACCCCCCCCCCCCCTTTTGCACACGTACCTCCCGCCAGTAGCGAGTGACTCATCAGTTGACCATGGAACATAACCCAGGGTCATGGTCAGAAATGTTACATCTAGAATTTACCCTCCCCTCCCCGTTTCCACCTCCACTGCCAATTTAAATTTACCCCGCCAATACGGACCCTCTCGCTCCTCACCAGTTGACCATGGAATGTAACGCAAGGCTATGGATATGTTACGTCAAGAATTCACCGCACCTCTCTCCCCCCCCCCCCATGTAACGGGTCAAACTTAACCCCTTCCATACTAGTTAAAAGTTGTTTCTATCAGCTCCCGCGGCCTTTGCACACTGACTTTCTACTACTGTCCCATTATCTACTATCCCCCTACCCTAATGACTCATGCTAGCTGTCCCACCTCCCCGCCCACGCACGGACTAAGTCCCCCCCCCTTTGCACACGGATTATCTAATGTCCCACTCTAACCCCGCCAGCCTTTATAAAGTGGACACAGAATGTATCTCGACAGAGGGCGGCCCAGTAGACTTAGAGAAGTTTTATAGAATATTTAGAGTAGACTTGGATTGTTAGACTTGTAAAATATTATTTCACTAAATTTGTATCATAGTACATTAAATCGGTGTTGTAAAGTACACTCCTAAGAGTTGTGTTGTAATATACTAGTACCTATACCAGTGAGTTAGAGTTAAAGATTTGGTAATTAAGTTAAATTACCTGGCGAGCCTGCTATACATAGATATATATTAAATATATAACGCCACAACTAGGATCCAACGCTTATTAAACAACGTTATATGATTTAAATATCAAAAAAACAAACAAATGTACATTGGTAAAACCTAAGATTTTCTATAAATTTCTATAAATTTCAAAACACAAAAACTCTATTTGACCCTAATAAACTCAAGATATTTGGCTAATAAATACATGCAATTGCCTCTCAGGTTTTGAATAACTGTGACAGACAAATGTATCCCAGGGTGCAAGTATGATGTATGAGGGAGCGGTCATTGTTTCCTCTTGCACACGAAAGCACCATCTGTTGGACATAAATCTCATTCGTCATCGGCGTGTCCTTAACATAGGTGAATAAAAAATTCGGACTTAATGTTTCTACGGTCAATATTTTTATACGTTGTCAATGTTTGACCGTATGGCATTATCATCACAAATTAATGTGATTAAGCAAAACAAAAAAATAACATTAACGCAGTATTTTTAAATATGGAATACATATTTTGGTAAGGAAGAAAACATACATATTTAATGAAATTTTCGATTTTTTTTTAGATATATTACAATGGTGACTTGATGCTGGTGAGCCATATCGCATTGGTGCTGGTAAAAGGTTCGATCCTATGTGACTAAGATACATTAATTCACTTTTCAGTGTTCCAATGTGAGATTTGAATGAATTATGGAAATCACTTTTGCATTATAGAGGGAACAAGATCTTAGCTTTGCAACAGTTGCTTTCTTCATACGCTATTCCGTACCAAGGTGAGGAACTTGCTAATACCCATTAGGTATCAGATTATCCAGCCAATGTTAACTTTACACAACCTGTTTGACAGCTTACAGGCTGTAAGATTTTATTCCGATGAGACGCATTTCATTATGTCCGGGGGAACAATAGCTCTTAAGGCAATAGAAGGGACAGCGTCTGTAATTGGCTGAAATATGGTGTGCTGAAAGGTATCGATATTTTGTTCACATATGTAAATGCCTAGAGTACCATGCATAGATCTAGCTGTAAGTTGGAGAGCTACGTAACAGTTTAATGTTGTTGTTGTCTAATGTTGATGGTGTCTAATGTTGACGTCTAATGTTGATGTTGTCTAATGTTGATGTTGTCTAATGTTGACGTTGTTTAATGTTGACGTTGTCTAATGTTGACGTTGTCTAATGTTGATGTTGTCTAATGTTGACGTTGTTTAATGTTGACGTTGTCTAATGTTGACGTTGTCTAATGTTGATGTTGTCTACTGTTGATGTTGTCTAATGTTGACGTTGTCTACTGTTGATGTCTAATGTTGATGTTGTCTAATGTTGATGTTGTCTAATGTTGACGTTGTCTAATGTTGATGTTGTCTAATGTTGATGTTGTCTAATGTTGATGTTGTCTAATGTTGACGTTGTCTACTGTTGACCTTGTCTAATGTTGACGTTGTCTACTGTTGATGTTGTTTAATGTTGATGTTGTCTAATGTTGACGTTGTCTAATGTTGACGTTGTCTAATGTTGACGTTGTCTAATGTTGATGTTGTCTAATGTTGACGTTGTCTAATGTTGATGTTGTCTAATGTTGATGTTGTCTAATGTTGATGTTGTCTAATGTTGATGTTGTCTAATGTTGACGTTGTCTAATGTTGACGTTGTTTAATGTTGATGTTGTCTAATGTTGACGTTGTCTAATGTTGATGTTGTCTAATGTTGACGTTATCTAATGTTGACGTTGTCTAATGTTGATGTTGTCTAATGTTGATGTTGTCTAATGTTGATGTTGTCTAATGTTGACGTTGTCTAATGTTGACGTTGTATAATGTTGATGTTGTATAATGTTGACGTTGTTTAATGTTGACGTTGTATAATGTTGATGTTGTATAATGTTGAGTTTGTCTAATGTTGATGTTGTCTAATGTTAATGTTGCTGTTGCTATTTCCCCTGCTGTACCTTTGTTGTGTATTAGTTTGTGAGTTGCGCAGCAGAATATCTGCTGTCAGAATATTATATGTGGGTGTGGGATCTGCGTTGGGTCAGTTGGCGTGTTTGAATGGCATGGCGAGGGTTTGATCGTGAACAGGGTGGAAGATCAAAGTAGTGAATGGAGTGACCGGAGTGACCAGTATGACCAGTGGAGCATGACTGAATTGGGTTGAAGAGATCAGGGGTTATGAGGGAAGGTGGTTATAGGGGAACGTGGTGAAGGGAGTTAAGCGGACAGTAAAGAGTTCATCGTAGGTGACAGGTACTAGTTGAGGAGTGTAAAAGTTGGGCCGTAGGTGACTATACTATTTGTCTGGACTTTATTGTTATTTTGTCCTCATTCTTTTTTTTTATAGATTTGATGGATTAAACTTATATTATTTCGTTCTTATGAATACATTGTTCCGTTTACTGATAGGATATTTAAAGTGTTCGCTGTCGTGTATTGGCGAGTGTTTTCCCAAGTGTCATTTGGTGCGTGGAGTTCAAGAGGCAGTTGGGATGTTGATCTCAACGAATGCGGACATGTTATGAAGTATTAACGAAGGAGATAAACTAGAGGTCCAACAAGATCATGTACACAATACCTTAATGTTGTTTGGACCATGGGCAGATAGGCTGAATAAAAAACAAAAAAAAAAAATAGAGCTAATGATTTATATCAAATACAGCTTGGTAGGCAGCATACAGATGTACATTGGTCGAGGGTCGCCGATAAAAAAATCTGGCTGACCAATACTGAAAACTGCGCCCTTCCCCCCCCCCCACACACACCAAAAAAAAAACAACAACCACATGACTTAAGAATAATAAAAGTACATTTCGAAAGTGATTGTCAAGTATCGGGGGCTCGAGGCACTGGAAATTGTCCTAGTTACATTCAAATCCCATACCGGAGTTCAAGTTAGGTCATGAGCGAAAGAAAGATTGTTTCAACACGAAGGTGTTTCGGAAAGGTCAGACATCTGCCCCAAGATCAGAAATAATGTGTCCTAGAAAGAAAGTCATAAGAATATCTATCTATCTATCTATCTATCTATCTATCTATCTATCTATCTATCTATCTATCTATCTATCTATCTATCTATCTATCTATCTATCTATCTATCTGTATATATGTATATATATGTATAAGTACATACACACACACACATATATATATTCAAGACATGTGTCATACACAAGACAGATGTCAGAAATTTATAAAAAAACAACAACAACAACATGTGTTATCAACAAAACATTGGACATAGACAAGACATGTGTCGATATATTTTATCGACCAGGTCTTTGTCTTAGACTTTTGTCTGATATATAATTATATAGACTAGACTAGACACGTGTTAAACAGACGGACAACCTAGCCTAGAAATTAACGATAATTGGACATCCTTTACTTCCTCTCGTAACGCCCTGGGGCAATCATGACACCTCCCCTGCCCAGACCAGAATAAGTTATCAGTAGATTCAATGTAGAATGTGTTCTCTGAGCAAACTATCAGGATTGATTTAATTTGTTGATTGTATGAAATGCAGAGGTAACAAATAGCTGATGTTTACTTTTTTAAGTTTTTTTTTTCGCCTTGTTATTGATTTGGTTTTTTTGTTTGTTTGTAAATCAATATTTCTTTATAGGTTCCAGCAATCGGATATTTATTATTGAAGTTCAATAACACACTGTACCCTGCAAAACATTTGCATAGATTTATATTTTCTTAGGTTTGATCAGTAGGCTAGGTTATTTTTTGGTTTCAGACAGATCCGATTTTTTTTCATGATTTTTATTACTGTTGTTTACGTTTGACGATTTAAAACTGGAATACTATTGTATTAATTCTTTACTTTCGATTTAACCCAGAACCCACACCACTATTATATATATATATCATGTATATTACATTACAGAACACAATTTGATGAATGGCCGTCTCGGGGAAAAAATATCTGGATAAAGTAGAACAATATGAATGAAACGAATGTTCTGAGATCGAATGTCCTCTATAAACCTAAGATACCTATAAATAATAAAACAGGAGAGAGATAATATTCACTCTCACGGGGATTAATTTGCCAGAGGGCGCACCCCCCATCCCCCTCAAAAAAAAACATGCCTAGTCGAGCAAATTAAATGGCTTCAAAATGACAGCAATTAGTTAGTGGGTGTTAACAGACAGTGGGCCATCTGGAGATTGTGAGAATCAACTGATTACCAAACAGTGGACCTTCTCTAAATGCATGCAAATTGGGACATTGTGTACGTCATTAAGATGTACAAGTGAGGCTGATTATAGGGTCAGTTCAGGCCAACGAGTGCTGAAGAAAGTATTGCTCCCCCCCCTCACCACCTCCACCCCCCCACAAAAGAAGGAAATGAGATGGTGTAATAAGACTTGTGAATAATAGAGATTTGGGTAATATTGTTTTATTACTAGCTGTACCCTACACAACCTTTGCATAGAGTTATATCCCCTTAGGGTTGATTGGTAGGCTAGGTTATTTTTGGTTTCGGGCAGATCCGATTTTTTCATGATTTTATTTTAAACTGGAATACTGTTGTATTAATTCTTTACTTTCGATTTAACGCAGAACCCAAATCGCTATTATATTATTATTAGATTAATCACAGAACTTCATGTGATTTGAAACATAAGAAATAAGTTTCGGTTTATCTTGAAGCTGAAATGTCGGGGGGCGCGCCTTGGGGATCCACCATCGAATTCGCCCCTGATTTTCATGTCTCTGGCTACTCGTAAAACAGCCTATTGAGATAAAAATTGTAGTAGTTACTTGTCGCCACATTCGCAACGAATGATGCAGCGATAGTTATTGACCGCCGAGTCTAGACTAGGGAGCGACCAATAATCGAATCGCTATCGGTATCGGACCGATATTGGCACTATCGGTTAATATCGGATCGGCCGATTGTTGTAGGGAGCGACCGATAGTCGAACCGATATTGGCACTATGGGTTAACTGTCGGACCGGCCGTTTTTTGGCTGCCGTTACATTGTTTTTTTTTTCACAACAGAGTTGCAGAAAAGAAAATCAGTAAATAACCCAATTCTATAACCAGATCAGACAAGATTTTAAAAAAAAGGAAAAAAAAAACCCGTACACAGAAATTGTCACGTATACATCAGAGATACGACCTTGAAACAATAGGATTGGCATTTCTTAATTCTAATGTATGACCTTGAATGATACAATTAGTGAACATCTGTGCGTATTTTTTGTTGGGATGGGAAGTTGTTGGGGGGGAACAAGACTTACGTGTGGGCGAAGGTCACGAAATATGACAGGGAAGGGGTAAGCATGGGTTGACATACGTCATTAGCTGTATTAGCACGAGAGAAACACGTGTTTGGCAATTGGCATTGTTGTTGCTTAAGGGGCTGTCCATTAATTACGTCAACAAAATAGGGGGGAGGGGGGGGGTCAGAAAATTTTTGACAATTGTTGACAAGGGGGAGGGGAGGGAGGTCAAGAAAAGTTGACGTCAACAATGTTACTTTTTTAAATTTAATATAATTATTTAATAAATAGGAAAATTAAGCAGCGTTTGTAGTTCTGTGTTACACACTCGCTTAACATTCAGTATTTTAATTAAATTAACTATATTCCTACTAATTTTGCCACATAATCATTTGGGAAGCCACCTTTTTAGGAGGGGGGGTAATCAAATGTTGACGTAATTTTATAGGGGGGTCTCGGAAAGTTTGACAAGTTGTTGACAAGGGGGGGGGAGGTAAAAATCGCCAAAGATTTGTTGACATAAATAATGGACAGCCCCTAAAAATAAAATATCGGTATCGGTATCGGTAAAAATGCTGGGGGAAAATATCGGTATCGGACTATCGGTAAAAAGGCATATCGGTCGCTCCCTAGTCTAGACCAGTGATTCTCATACTTTTGCAAATCGCGACCCGTTGAAGTGTTTAAACACATGGACTGTTGAGTTTAAACACATGGACTGTAGAGTTTTACTGCACGGCCGATGTCCTTTCCATGACTAAGCAGCAAGGAACTGTTATTGTCCTCTATAAACAACCAATTTGGTTTTGACTTAGATAGAACTGTCTCAGCTATTCCTTTTGTATGACAGATGAAAGCTATAGAATGTGTTGTTTTTGTGAGAAGGATACACTTAATATAAACACGCAAAAAATAAATAAATAAATAAAAAACCAAGAAAAAAAAAACAAGAAAAAAAAAAACTGGGTTTTTCAAGTTGGTCATTTGTATATCTCGTGAACGAATGCAGAATGAAACTCCCAACGGAAAGTTTCTCTTTCCCCAGTCCCCCAATCCCCACCCCCACCCTCCTCCCTCAGCGTTCAACCCCCCCCCCCCAATTTAGAAAACAAATTTTAATCAGCCATATGTGTTATTGAAGCATAAAGAAAGTCTTCTTTTTTAACTGTATATTTTCCTTTTGACACATTCAGGAAGCCATTACTGATTTTTGATATATTTTCAGTCAGGTATATTGTAAATTGATGGGACGGATGGCCGAGTGGTGTAGATACTCGACTGTCGACCTGAGAGACATGAGTTATATCCTCGGTGAGAACCATGGTGTAATTTGTTGCAAAGTCGTCCCCGATTAGTCCACCCAGCTTTAACTGGATACCTGCCTTAAGTTGGGGAAGTAAATGCGGCTGGGTGTTGTGCTAACCAGACAATACCTTTATATGCCCAGATTACATAAGCATAATAATGCTACACTTCATCTTACCCGAGGGCCCATTAAGGCTAAGGGAACTTTACTTTTTTATATATTTAAAATTATCTGCCGAAACGGCCAACAATTTTACAAAATAAGGAAAATTTATCTTATTTGTTTTCTTTGTTAAAATGTCAATAAAATGTTTCATAAAAATGCCATAACTTGATGAATTATACAAAAAAAACCCATCTTTTTAATATATCTGATTTAAATATTACATTTAAATATTCAAAGGCGTTGAATCGGTCCGCTGTGGGCTTTTAACCGCAGATGTTTTTGTCCGCTGAGGCTTTTGTCCGGATATTCTTGTCAACAGAGACGGGCTGAAATAATCGATAATTTGTTCACTTGTAGATTGCAGGCGGCCACTGGCCAGTTGTTACGTTCCGCGAATTGTCCTCAATGCTAATCCTTGCCACGTACAGATCGTTGTCTAGGTGTATGAGAGAGTAGATGTGGATGTTCTGGTGACAATATTTCTATTTTCACAGCTCACGTACAGTCTCTGCTAATAAGTCAACAAACACCGGTTTCTTTGCTGATAAAACAAGTTTATTATATAGCTATGTAGACGCCAGTTCTCACATACAGTACTTCAGCTTAGTCCTACTCTTCCGCTCCTGCTCTCTAGTTCTCAGTCTCGCTTCTCTCTCTCCTCCTCTCTGTCTCAATACAAAATCGTCCAGCTTATATACAGTAAACGATTGGCTTTGACACCGGTGATTAATTATTCCTAATTAATTCTCAGTCCAACTGACTCTACACTCGGGGTAATTTATGTGACGGGTCTGTGGGTGGGGAATCTAAATAAGGAAACCTATGACACCCTCCAACTCAGTTATCCCTCGTGAGAAGATTCTGCCCCACGACGTTCGTAACGGTTCCAACTTCATCATACGTGTCACGGTCACGAACATTATTTCCCAGGTAAATTGTCTCCGTGAGCTCAGTACCACCGGTGACTCACAACTAATTAACATGGGAGGTGGACGATGGGGCGTGCTTTCGCGTAAATTATTCTTCTATCTGGTCACAATGATGCACCCCCTCCCCACGCACATTTTGTTCCTAAACCGTAAACAATTGTGCTAAAATAACCTACATCGTAACACCAGTGCTGATATATCTTGTCCTCTCAGATGTCAACTCATTTATCAATTCTAGTGAATCTGATGCTGTAACTAAAGCAAATTATTATTACTGTTACACTTCAGTACACTTAAGCGCGTCAACACATCGAAAATTAACTAACAGAGCTATACGGAGCCCAATTAAAAGTGTATCTTTGAAACCTCCTTTCAACATACACAATAATAATAAAGTCGATGCTGAATTGATTGCTCTGTGTTCAATTAGCAATAACATGGGTGGCTGATTTGATTTCACCAAATTAATGTTGAGACAATCACCCACTTCATTAAATAAAGAATGAAAATAAAGCTCCGTATAATGTTGATATTTCTCTAGCCGTAGAATTCTATTAGGTGGTAAACTACAAAAAGAAAGTGATCTGTTATTTTGATGTCCTGAAATATAACAACAAAATAATAATAATAAACAACAATACAGTATTAACATTCAGATCAGCAGTGATAAAAAACTTTCATGGCTTTAAGAATTAAATCGCCGGAAGGGAATAACAGAGCGCTCGATTGAACCGGAAAAACAACAAGTGTTGGATCTCTTTTGATTGCCGGGACTATATATATATATACTAGTTGCAAGTACCCGGCTTTGCCCGGGTTTAAAATAAGGTTTTCTGTTTACCTTCTGTTTTCTCCCTACCCCCTCTCTCCCTTTCCCTCCCTCCCTTTCTCCCTCCCTCTCTCCCATCTCTTTCCGTCCCTCTCCCATCTCCCTCTCTCCCCTCTCCCCTCCTTCTCTCCCCCCGTCCATCCTCCTCCCTCCTCCTTTCCTCTCTCTCCTTCCCTGCCCCCTCTTTCTCTTTATCTCTTCCTCCCATTTCACCCATCCTCTCCCTCTCTCCTTCCCTCCCCTCTCTCTCCCTCCCTAACCCCCTCTCTCCCTCCTTTCTCCCTCCCTCCCCTTTCCACCTCTCTCTCTCCCTCCCCCTCTCTCCCCCTTCCTCCCTCCCTCATTCCCTCTCTCTCCCTCCCTGCCCCCTCACTCTTTATCTCTCTCCCTCCCTCTCTCTCCCACCCTCTCTCTCCCTCCCTCCCCTCTCTCTCCCTCCCTACCCCCTCTCTCCCTCCCTTCCTTTCTCTCTCCCTCTCCCCCTGCTCCCTCTCCCCCCCTCCTTTTCTCCCCCCTGTCCATCCCCCTCCCTCCTCTCTCTCCCCTCCCTCCCTCCTACCCTCCTTTCCTCTCTCCCCCTGCCCCCTCTCTCTTCTTTATCTCTCTCTCTTTATCTCTCTCCCTCCTCTCTCTCTCTCTCTCTCTCTCTCTCTCTCTCTCTATATATATATATATATATATATATATATATATAAATACTTATTATTATGGCTTCACACTTCTTCTAAAATCCTTCTTCATTCCTTTACCTTCCTCAAACTTTACAAATCAGAGAGCATGAAAAAACATCAACAATTCTTTGCATCACAAAGGCACAATACAGCACCAGCGCGCAAGTTCTATTCGATCATAAGGAAATGACGTCACAGAGGAATTTTATTTATGGCGCCGTCGAGATTACTTTAATATAGTAAAATACTAAAATAAAATTAATTACAATTAAACTACCCATCGAGATGAAACGAAACCTGTCCTATAACCTTCCCCATGTAATTATGTGTATGTGTAACGAATTTCACGTTATCTGTTTTTTTGGATCTTGAGTTATAAGGGGACAGACAGACAGACAGACAAAAATGCGTCTTATAAGTATATATATATATATATATATATATATATATATATATATATAGAGAGAGAGAGAGAGAGAGAGAGACTTGCCATACGTCCCGGTTTCGCCGGGACCGTCCCGGATATACTGGGTTGTCCCGGTGTCCCGCCCAGTTGTTGAAATTGTTCCGGTTTAGATTCAGGGCACAGTTTCTTGGAAATAATTGAGCAAAATTATTAGATCAGAGAATGATTAATCTGCTCTTGTGTGATCAGTAGCATTTTGGTAAGTAATACAGTAATACAAATTTACAGAAATGAAAAATACGAGTGGTACAACAAGTAGAAAACTGTTTTGTTTTGTAAAAATATCATGTTTGTTTACCATTATGAATAAAATAACAAAGATTATCTATTCTATATTTTAAGTGTTTTTTTACATGACTGTTTTCATAACCCCCCCTCCCGGAACCGACATCCCTAAACCTAAAGTAAAAAAAACAGAACTGTCCCGGTTGGTCCGTGAAAAAATATGGCAACCCTATATATATATATATATATATATATATATATATATATATACATATAATTGTTGATAATGTTTGATAACTAAATCTATTGAAAGTCAGCCTCATCACACGTATCGAGCTCAATAGCTGGCATATAAAAAACAAAAAACTAATATCACTGGAACCTGAATTGGGGACCCAAACATGAAAAATATGAATATATCACACAGAGCGGTAAAAAATGTATTCCAAGAGATCATTTCTAAACAACCATTACTGAAACAGCCGAGTAGTACATGAATTGGTTTCTGAGAAAATTAGCGCTTACGGCTTTTTATACAGGAGAAAGATCAACAACAATAGAAACTACAGAAAACGAAAGTAAATGATAACTCGGGGGTAGGGGGGTGTGAGGGGTGTAGGCTTAATCCCATCGTTTGGACCGATGGGTGAGATATGAAAAAGAAAAACAACCACAACAGAAGCTGTGAGTTGAAAAGGAATTAATTAACAGTGATAGTACAGAGTTATTGATGGAGAGTATCACAGACAGTGAGCAAACTACGGCCTGAAGGTCATGTAAGGCCCATCATTCTGTTGTTTTTTTTCTCCCGGCCCGCGGCCTGCTTCTCCCCTCTCTTTCACATCTGCGAGTCTTACATTTAATTAGTATTATATCATTTTAATGTATGATACGTATAAATCTAAGATATTAATATTGATGATAGCCTCAAAGTTAGACTGGGGCTTATCTCTATGTAAAGGGTTTGCAGGGTTTACAGCTAGTTCAATTTATTTTCGCATTTTATTTTCCGGTTTTCTAAAGACTGAATGCGCTAAAAGAATTTGGCAGGGTGCAAAGGAAATTCAAAGATCTGTGCACATTAAAATGGTATATAAACGTGTGTGCGCCCTTCTAATGTGTGTGCGCATGTGCAAGCTCACATCTTATACTGATCATCAACTTTATGCCCGGACAGTACTCGGTGATTTTCTTTTGCACCTATAGCCTGACAAACCTTCACAGACAATAATAAGAAATTTTATATAAGGACTATATATCTAATTTGTTGATATTCGATTAAACCTTATCTTACAGGTGAAAGAAAGCAAACTGAGTCTTACCAGTCTTTAGGAAACGGATCCTAACATCTTACTAGGTAGGCCACTTATATTAGTCACGCTTTCTTTACAAGTGTGCCTTCACAGACCTTCAGTAGGAGTAGGAATATCAAAAACGCTTTCGATTAACGAGAAGTCCAATAGACAAGGTAGGTTTCATCCAGATTATCACAGCACCTCTTTAACTACTAATATATCTAATCGCGTCAACTGGTTGAATAAAAAAACACCTATTATCGAACGAAAAACTTGTAGAATACAAGATACGTTAAAATAGAGATAATTTTAGAACCTCCGTGGTTATATTCATCAAAGCGAGTCCCTTCTTTGAATAAAAAGCCGTTAGGTACCTGAAAAAAAATGTTATGTCCAAAGATTCGTTTGATTCAGATAATATCAGAACCCTTGCAGCAAGGAAATTTTCAAAGTTAGTCACGTGGATTAATGCAGCCACTCACATCGTTGTGTCTGCTTCATGAATTTCGGGCTTGAGTGGCGGGTCGAGAGAGAGTGAGTTGATGACGGAACCCGGAAAAACCCGAGAGGCAAACTTTGCTGATGACTAGTGTTTCCTGCTGCTGTGAGCAGCAATTACAAAGCTGCGGCGGCTGATGGAGAACAGCAATTACACTGTAGCGGTGGTAGCCGTGCGTGTGTGTTGCGATCTTTCTCAGGAAGTGATCTCACAAGTTAGTCGACTTACGCGGTGCGCGAATATGTCGTCATTCTGAAGACGTCTTGAAAACCCGTTAAAAATAAAAGGACCGAAAATAGAAAAGGCAATGTCGTAATTTTATAAAGAAGAGCTTTTGAATGTTTTATTTGATACAACGACATGAAGCTTGAGTGTCGTAAAAAAAACACCGACAAAAGCTCGGCCAGGCGGACGATGTATTGTTGACATTTAGAAACTCTTCTTTTATTTTTGTCTTTGGGGCCCGCGGTTCTCATTCCTTTTTTTTTAGCGACTGTACCCCAAAGGGTGCGAAAGTATATCCTCCGATAACCCCTCACATTCTACAAACTCTTCGTTTTTTTAAAATGAAGATTGTATGTTGCTGTGTACCCTTGCATAACATTTCCTGTACCCCCATTGGGGAACGCGTAGTACCGATTGAGCACCGCGGCTTGAGGGCTGTATGTATTGTTGAATTACTGAAACAGGATGACACGTTTTTTTGTTTGATCCAATCAACACCATTAAATAATCATGTATTCATTTTCTGCAGAGCTCTTCTGAACTTTCGCACCGTGGCCAAAGCTGAACTGGCCTATGAGGCGACGATGATGACGTACATGACTGGATCAGTAAACACATATAGTCAGTAAATACATGTAGTCAGTAAATACATGTAGTCAGTATGCACAAGCTGTCAGTAAACACATGAAGTCAGTAAACACATGTAGTCTTTAAACACATGTAATCTCTAAACAAATGCAGTCAGTAAACATATGCAGCCAGTAAACACATGCAGTCAGTAAACACATATATCCAGTAAACATATGCAACCAGTAAACACATGCAGTCAGTAAACACATGCAGCCAGTAAACATATGCAGCCAGTAAACATATGTAGCCAGTAAACACATGCAGTCAGTAAACACATGCAGCCAGTAAACACATGCAGCCAGTTAACACATGCAGTCAGTAAACACATGCAGCCAGTAAACACATGTAATCTCTAAACAAATGCAGTCAGTAAACATATGCAGCCAGTAAACACATGCAGTCAGTAAACACATATATCCAGTAAACATATGCAACCAGTAAACACATGCAGTCAGTAAACACATGCAGCCAGTAAACATATGCAGCCAGTAAACATATGTAGCCAGTAAACACATGCAGTCAGTAAACACATGCAGCCAGTAAACACATGCAGCCAGTTAACACATGCAGTCAGTAAACACATGCAGCCAGTAAACACATGCAGTCAGTAAACACATGCAGCCAGTAAACACATGCAGCCAGTAAACACATGCACGTGCTAAATAAATATTTACGCCACAGCAAGCTTAGATTAATATCAACATTATCTTCTGATATTCATGTGATGTGATGGTCATGTGATGTGATGGTCATGTGCTGTGATGGTCATGTGATGTGATGGTCATGTGATGTGATGGTCATGTGATGTGATGGTCATGTGATGTGATGGTCATGTGATGTGATGGTCATGTGATGTGATGCCGGACATTAGTTAATCATCCATGAGAACCTTCCCCCCCCCTCTACCACGCTCACCCTTCCCGATTCACTCCACCCTCCATAGTTAGCTAAATTATTCATTGATCTCTCTTCCTCCCCCCCCCTTTCCACTACCCCCTTTCATGAAATCAGGTCATTATGAATGCCCCTAGGCTGTCCGATGTTTCTCTCGCGACTTAATGAGATTCACTCGATAGTACAGTCTGCGTTGAAATTTGCCACCAGCGACCCGACATCAGGTGACCGGTGCGGTCAAACTCTGTGGTAGTCATGCCGTCATTCTAGTCATCTCGCTGTACCAGCAGTGTCCCAGCTGCGTTGTCTCCTGCCCAACTCTTGTACCAGCTGTGTCCTAGTCACGTTGTCTCCTGGCCAACTCTTGTACCAGCTGTGTTCTAGTACTCTTGTTGTGCCAGCTGTGTCCTAGTTATGTCGTTGTTCTGGCTAGGACCCAGTTCTTGAACCTAGATGAAATCTATCTATCTATCTATCTATCTATCTATCTATCTATCTATCTATCTATCTATCTATCTATCTATCTATCTATCTATCTATCTATCTATCTATCTATCTATCTATCTATCTATCTATCTGTCTGTCTGTCTGTCTGTCTGTCTGTCTATCTATCTATCTATCTATCTATCTATCTGTCTGTCTGTCTGTATGTCTGTCTGTCTATCTATCTATCTATCTATCTATCTATCTATCTATCTATCTATCTATCTATCTACCTGCAAGTCTATCTAGTAATAAAATCTATCTTCTGTCTTCCTTACATGTCTGCCTATCTATCTATAGCTCAGTGTACGATTCCATCTGTCTACACTTCTACAAAATTCATTGATCTTCGCAAATATTAGCCCAATGAACCGTCTCACCCACAACAATTCGCTGTCTATACAAATAAACAACAACACGTGTTCGCTTTTCATGACATCAACCAAAGGATGTTTTCAACCAGCATCATTTTCAGGGTTAGCTTTTTCAAACAGACAGATTTCATTATGGAAATGATGACGCCCAAATAAAACTTTTTTGAATCCAAAATATAATACAACGAAATAAAAAAAAAAACAGAAGATGATATTGTTAGAACCCCCCGCCCTTTTTCCCCACCTCCTCTCCCCCCCCCCCAAAATGGTAAAATAAATAAAGATACAAAAACAAAATACAACACACACACACAATAAATAAATGGAAATGGAGGCTTAAAAGTCCTCGGGATAGAACTTGAGAAGCAGCAAAATGTAGATAATTATAGAACTAGGGTGGTCTGGCCTTCAAAGTGGTGTTGGACATGGTCTCTGGCAAACGTACGCTAAGCTATGGGTGGGGGTGGGGGTGGGGAGTTGGCAGTGGGGAGATAATTATAGTCTTATCGGCTTAAGTAGATACAATGGACCTGGATCAAGTTTAACTTCATATCTAGAAATATATTAAATATGTTTGCGTATTCTAAATGGTAATTGTTGAGACATTACGAATTTCGTAGTATTTAAATGTTAATAAAATCTATTTGGACATTTTATGCATCAACTTCTCAAACGTATCATATGTCAGTATCATCTTGGGCAATATTCTACTTATACTAACTATACCCTGTAAAACCTTGCATAGAGTTATATCCCTTTAGGCTTGATCGGTAGGCAAGGTTATTTCTTGGTTTCGGGCAGATCCAATTTTTTCATATGATTGTTTTTTTAACTGGAATATTTTTATATTAATTATTTACTTTCGACTTAACGCAGAAGCCAAATCGCTATTATTGATATAGATTTTACATGAATCTCTCTCTCTCTCTCTCTCTCTCTCTCTCACTCTATCTATCTCTCTATCTCTCTCTGTATATATATATATATATATATATATATATATATATATATATATATATATATATATTAGGGTGCATCACCAAAAAAAAAATTTTATAATTGATCTGTCTGCTATTTAAATGTGTTCCATTGATCAAAAAAAGCATTGTGTAAAAAAATAAAAAATATTTGACAATATTTAGAGGTCCCCCGGACTTCAACAAAGTTTGCATAATTAAGCGAAAACTAGATAAAACCATCCTTCTTGTAAAGTCTTACAGACTTACATACAAAAAGTGAAGCGCTATATAAATTGTTTTATAGTCTTTGGTTTTATAATGTTTGGTAGCTATGATTGATTTTGATAAGCAGTTGTGCTAGAAATAAAATTTAAAATTCACATTTTATTAGCAAAAACAACACTTTTCCTTACCGCATATTGATGACCAAGGCAAGCATTTTAATTTCTTTATTTATATTATTTTAATTTCTGATACACACGACCTATAAAATCAGAACATGGAAATGATATGAAAAACAACAATAAAATGTTTACATCTTCTAAGGAAATGCTGGCTGACCCTGAATCAAGTTACTGCTTTCTACGAAAAAAGCTTCTTGATGAATACAATAAACTTCGTTCAATTGATAAAAGTCGCCGAAACACACCAGCCACCAAACGTAAACTGGAACAAATGAAATCTATGTTGGCAACAACTTTTCAACTGTGGCCGAGACTATTATCAAGAATGCAGAAGATCTTGCATTCTTGAGGTCTATAAAAGGAGACAGGTCTTCCAGCTTTGGATCATTTGACAAAACACTTGCAAAAAAAGTCGCTCGACGCCATTCACGAGATGTCGCAACATTGGAACGTCAGAAACGCGCAAGAGAAGAAAATGCAGCATGTTCAACGATATCAGTGCCTTCCAGCGAGGGTAGCAGTGACGAACCCGATGATTCTACTTCTAAATCTGAAGATAATATTGAGTTTGTTGATAACTGTTTGGATGATATAATGCCATTGCAAAAGCGAAGAAAGCCAACAGGAGCTTTAGTATTTGTACCTCCAGATGTTTTAAGCCGACCAAATCTTGTGTCACTAGCGATAAGATTAAAGATTACACCAACACAGCAGGCAGCTTTCACACAGGGCCTTATTAGCGAGTCTGGGGGTGATGTATCAATGGTGGCTTCTTCCTATGCCACTGCAGATCGTTCACGTCGCAAAGTTGTAAGTGAGATATCTACAAAGATCCACGACTCCTGGGAACCACCCAAACTCTGCACTCTCCACTGGGATGGCAAACTGACACCTTGTCTAAAAAAATCATCGTGTCACTGAAGAACACATAACAGTTGTTGTCGGTGATGCAAAGCAATTGAAACTTCTATGAGTGCCAAATTATGCCAAGGCAACAAAGAAACCCGTTGGTGAAATAATTGCAGAATTAACCATAAAGCTAATGACAGAGTGGCATTGTAATGATTGTATCGTTAATATGACATTCGACACAACAAAATCAAACACTGGTCATCAGACTGCTGCCTGCATTGCCATACAAAATATGCTGCAACGTGCTCTTCTGTGGTCAGGTTGTCGCCATCACATTGGTGAAGTTATCCTCTCGCATGTGTTTGCAGACATGAAAATAGAAGTTTCCAAATCCCCAGATATAACTTTGTTCACCAAGTTGCGAAGTAATTGGGAGTTGGTGGCACATGATTGTTCTCACGTTTGTAGTTCGTTTACGTTAGCTGATCATGATCTGAAGGCTCAAGAGCGACGGACGATAATGAGAGATGCGGTAATTGCACATGCCAACTCCAGTTAACAAACCAAATTCTTGCGAGACGACTACCACGAATTCCTTAAGCTGTCCCTTGTTTACCAGAATGCTACAAATAAGGAGGTTAACTTTAAAAGACCAGGTGCCCTGCACAAAGCACGATGGATGGCAAAGCTGATATATTGCCTCAAGATTGCACTGTGTGAGAAACAAATTCAATTATTGCCTCCAGGTACTATTACCACACGAGATCAAGTGCCAAAGATTCGTGCATTTGCTACATTTGTAACATATGTTTATGTCGCTCACTTGCAAAAAGAGTGTGGATGCACCATGGAATGATCTACAGCTCTAAAAGCGACTTTTGGATTACAACGATGTAAACAGAGACATATCCAAGTCAGCAATCGGTGCCCTGAATAGGCATCTGTGGTACCTCACTTCTGAAATGATCCCACTTGCTCTGTTCAGCAATGAAGTACCTGTGTTGGAAAAGCGAGCTCTAGCAGATGCTCTGCTAAGGCTTCGACCAGTGGTTGCCCTCCAAACTCCACAGAATCGATTTGGAAATGGTTGGGGAAAACCGCGATTCCAATCAATTGATTCTAAAACTCGGTTGTGTGATCTGGCTGGAGTTGACTCGTGGTTTACTATATACAGTCATCAACTGGACACAGGATTCCTCTAACTGCCTGTTGATGATTGGTGCCAAACAGCTTCTTACATTGCCAGTGCAGAAAATGTTGCTGCTATTAACGTTGTTAACGATTGTGCCGAGAGAGGAGTGAAACTGGCATCTGACTTTGTTGAAGCAGCGCGAACGGATGAACATTTTCAAAACATTCTTCAATGGGTAGAAATGGACCGCAAAAACATCTCAAATGTGCGTAAACCTTACGAAAGTGCAACAAAGTGACACTGAATTAAATGCAACAGTAATAAATAATTTAATACTTTAATGTAACTTTTATATAGGCTAGAAGAAACTTTTTTTTTCTTTCAATGTCATGTTTTGTGATTTCTTGGACGGGGGGGGGGGGCAGGGGCGACCTCTAAATCAACCCTGACTTGAAAAATATTTTACACAAGTTATTATTAATGACATTAGAACAAATTAGAAACATAGACAGCTCAAAACAAACAATCAATTTTTTCCTCTATTGTGGTGATGCACCCTAATATATATATATATATATATATATATATATATATATATATATATATATATATATATATATATATGTAAAAATAGCTTTAGATAGATCAATACAATTTTAGAACCACTGGTTCAGTTGGTTATTTAACATTGAAAACTCATGGGTCCAGGACACAGTCATATGTTTTGATAACTAGAATTCCAGCGGTATCTTTGTTTAGGGTAGAATTAGGTTGTCATCACAGTCTATGACCCCCAGAGATAGGTGACGATAGATGTAATTAGGCAGACAAAGGAATACTAGCCCATAGTGAGTTTTTAGCCGCACCAATCCCTAGGCTGGAATAAGATTCATTAATATGTAGATGAGTTAGAAAGGATGATAGGTAGCCAATCAAAAGTTCTGGGCGTTTGGGGCACGTGATAATTCACCAACACATAAATAACAGAGGTAACGGAAATTTGGACAGACCGACAGTTCGACAGACTGACGATAGAGACATCAGGACACCAGTCGTAGAGATAGTTGGAGGAGAAGTTAGTGGAGAAATAATAGAGGCACAATCTATCAAGTTATTGAGTTTTACAGTACACAGTCAAAGTCTATTTTATTGAAGTATCTCTGAATAATCCTTTCGGGGACCCAGGATACTAAGTGTCAAAGTATGTCTGTATAATCCTTTCGGGGACGCAGGATACTAAGTGTCAAAGTGTTGCCAGATAATCCTTTCGGGGACCTGGAATACTACGTGTTATATTGTGTACGAAGCATTTTTGTGAATACTGCTGCAACAAGTTCAGATTACATATGTTTTCTTATTATCTAATAAATATAATTGAATCGTGGAACTTTGCCTCATTGATTGGTGTGTTGTTTAAGAGTGCAACGAGACTGAACGCTACTTAAGTTTATAAACCAGTTATAATATCGGCAGCTACATAAAACCAGTATAGTTATCTGAAGCAGCAGTGAGGAACACACAGTGTTACCTTGGAGAAGCATTACATCAACAAGTACATAACACTATATACAAAAATATAGTGTTACAATATATATATATATATATATATATATATATATATATATATCTCAAAACTATATATATATATATGTTGATTCCAGTCAGATGTACTTTTAATGCTCCAGAAACTTTCTGTCTCATTTCTGTGTATCCCATTTGTAGAGACCTGGAGTCATCAACCAATCTCATGAAGTTTTTTACTTGCAACGGAAAGTTTCTTGTCGTCAACCCTTTATTTTTAACTGGTTCCTGTCTCGCTTTACTCCCAACTAACTGGCACCTTTTAATGCTAATAACTATACAAAAGCACAACTCGAGCGAAGTAAGAAGCCTCACAGCGAAGATGGGATTTTAAAGGAAATCCTACAACTCTTCTATTTATTTGATAACTTTACACTCTTCCTATTCATTTGTTATGGATATCACCATCAGAGACATTTTGAAGTGTTTGACGGTGGAGGAGGAAAGGAGGGGGGGGGGGAAGCGGAAAGCTTTTTTTTTTTTAAAGAGATATCTGTGGGGACCTTAAGACGAAAGCTCATGTATTAGATGTCAAAGGCGCCCCCGTCAAACAAGGAATGGCACAATGTTGTCGACAAGTTTCCCCTATATACGCAAGAGCGATTCTGCTGTAACGATGCATGTCATAACATTGGTCCGCGAGTAACGTTCAATGGAAATATTCTATATATATATATATAACAGCGGTGTGGGTTCTGCGTTAAATCGAAAGTGTAGAATTAATACCACAGTATTCCAGTTTAAAAATCGTCAATCGTAATACAAATCATAAAAAAAAAATCGGATTTGTCCGAAACCAAAAATAACCTAGCCTACTGATCGAACCTAAGTGAATATAACTCTATGCAAAGGTTTTGCATGGTGTTCAGCTAGTTCTATATAATACGACCTTTAGTCACTTATATATATAATATGAATTTGTCTTTTTTTAATACATTCCTGTATTCATGGTGGAGATCCGCGCGCTAACCGCCTCCCTTTAATCATTCGCCTGGTACGCCATTGTGCTGAAGAAACAGGTTTTATATACTTGGTACCTAATAACTCCAGATTCATTTGACATGGCGGTTGTTGTCATTGTGATTGTGATAGTAATGGTGATGGTAATTGTGTTGATGATTGTAATTATGATTGTGATGTAGATTGTGATTTTGATGGCGATCGTGGTGGTGATTGTGATTGTCATGGCGATAATCATAATTATACAAATACATCCTCATCATGAAAACAATATTTCGCAATAACTTTTTCTCTTACATTGGTTGTCAAGCAACAAAGAAAACATAACTCTAGACAAGTGTCCACTCAGCGTGTATTATCTTTTCCTGATTTCATGAGAAAACTCCCGCGAGACGATCTGTGAGGGACGTGACAGATACCATGTCAATTTACAAACTCCTGGCAGAAAGTAATAAATGGCCGGAATTGGAGTCTGAAGAATAAATGAAACGTGAATATATCAGAATGGGAGAGGGGAAAAAAAAAAGAAATTATCATTGCAGAGACTGGTTTTTATTATCATTGTCTATTTCTGAAAATCTAAAGCATACATAAACAAATCAGAAGATGCAAGAGACTCATGGAAGTGTAAACCGTGAAAACAGTAGTACACAAAACGTGATAAGTGCCAAGTGGTACACCACGTAATGTGTTTGCAGGGCTATGATGTTTTATTGGTAGTGTTGTTGACTTTAAGATTTTCAAACTCACCAACGCCATATGTTCCCCCTGTACTAAAGAGCCCCCCCCTCCCCCGCCTTTAAGTATACATTGTCATAAAATATAAAGCAGCAGGGGTTCCAACAAGCACTTTTACCTAGAGCCCTGAAAAATTTCAGAAATTGTCTGCAAAGGGCGAAATTTAGTATCGCCGCCCCCTTCCCCCCCCCCGGATGACCCCCCCCGTATTTCAATGTGGTGACTGGAAACTCAAGTTAATGAGTATTAAAAAATTAAGCTTTACTACGAAAGTTTGTTGTAATATCTATTCATATCTTTTATGGTATGAACGAATTCTCAAATAAGCAAAATGCACAGTCATACTTGTCTACAGACAACAAAGGTGATCATCTGCCTGCCCCCCCCCCCCCAATTACCTGAAGCCCGATCCCTGTACAACTCATATGTAATGTTTAAGGGCCCTGTCTAAGGCTCCACTTCTATCTTAGGTTCTGTTTAGAATTCACCTAAACCACCCACCCCCTCACCGCAATAACCCCCTAGTCTATGACTAGTACCCCTAAAAATCTAAGAGTGTGCTACTAAATGTATATGCTTTTATTGTTCTTTCTTTAAAATCTAATTCTATCCTCGATGGCAGATGACAGCTTTTTGTTTTACCAGCTTGACCGGTTGGACATAATGGATAGATGAACTCATGCCTTTCTTTGAAAGTAGAGCAAAAAAAAAATGTTTTATCTTGTCGCTGGAACATGTATGGACTCTTGAGAAATGTTTACTCTCTGTGTACACACCAAGAGAATGTACACACCAGGAGAATGTATTTATTCTTGGGAGAAGTGATCCGTTGAGAATCGTCCTGTTGTGGTGTGGGTTGTGGTGGGAGATGAGGCGGGGGGGGGGGAGGGAGGAGGGGAGAACGGCATCAACGAACTGTGTGAGGACGTACCACTCATTGGACCGCCACGTAATGGACAGGTCAACAATCAGAGGATCTGAGCAGTCTTGCGCGAAGGGTGGCCCCCTGTGTATGCCCCTGAATAGATGTGGCTCTGTTGACGTCTCGTGCATATGTGGCTCTGTTGACGTCTCGTTCATATGTGGCTCTGTTGACGTCCCTTGCATATGTGGCTCTGTTGACATCTCGTGCATATATGTGGCTCTGTTGAAATCCCGTGCGTATGTGTCTCTGTTGACCTCTCGTGCATATATGTGGCTCTGTTGACATCTCGTGCATATATGTGGCTTGTCAAGATAGCATGGAGTAGGTCACACAGTTCAGATGGGTGTGAATGTTAAGAAGGCCGTACGGACATTTTCGTGCGCATGGTATAAAACTGGGTTATATCAAATGTGCAGAAATAGCTAGAAATTTAAAATAAAAATAACAAACAAAAACAAATACTATACCGATTCGACATTATCGCAATATTACGCTAAGAGTTAAAAAAAAAACGTAAAAATATCGATCTTTTAGAACCTCCCTAAATAGACAAAAGTTTTATAGGTGACCCCGGAAGTGGGGGGATTGAGACTAAATGCAACATGTTGTGCTAAGGATTTAAACCCGTTACTTCAGCCACGTTCAACACGCGTCTACAAAATGTCCCCAATTCCTGATCCAATTCACCGGAGATTACTATCATCGGGAGTTCATTACGTTGCTGAAATACTATGCTCTTTTTAAATTTTTCTTTTCTTGTTAGCTTTTATCTGTGGTGATTTCAGACAGCCGGATAGCTTACCTAATCCGTAACAACAACATTTCCGGCCAGTAAGTTAGCATTGTACTGCTGATCCTAGCTGTCTTATAAAGAACAAGGTCAAAGACGTCATTTTCTCCCCCCCCCTCCCCAACCCTCCCATTAGCATTGACATATCTAGGCACACAACAATATGTCTCTCTTCCCACCAGGTCGTAAATCCAGTAAATCAATTTGCCCCGTGGGGCAAAGATTAGAATTGAACAGTTAAAAAAAAAAAGATGCTTTACATAACAGTTTCATAAAAATTATGGGATGTGTGCCATAGAGCTATCATGATTCTATTAAATATTTTTTTCGTTCTCCATCACTTGTGTAAATGTTCCTTTGTCCTCCAATATTGTAACTCAATTCCGGAACTGTTCTAATAACGCGAGATGGCTTCCAATTCGACAAACACACACAACATTACATTCTGTACGACATTACACGAATTTTAATTATTTCGATTCCTCGAATGTAAATCGTGAAAATTTACCAAACTAATTACTTAATAGCAATCTTTAAAAAGGGAAATATTTGCATCATATAAAACATATGAAGCAAAGTACAGGCGTTAATGGGTGTGAAGTAGTGTAAGGTGTTTTTTTTAGTCTTATATAGACTTGCCTAATGAATTGAAATTTACTTGAATATATTAAAGTGTGGAAAAGCAGTAGAAGTGGTATTACTGTAGCTATAAGTAAATAAGGTTTACATCATCTTGATGAGCACCCAACACATATGTTTTAAGCATTCAATGCTGGTTGTCACAGGGTGCCGGTATTTGCGTGTGTGTGTGTGTGTGCGTACAGGTATGATTGTATGTTATTGTTTTGTACGCATGGAAGTTTAAAGACTAGGTAGTGTAGCGCATTGCTATGTGTGTGTATATGTGTATGTATTAGGCCTTTGAGAAGGAGTTGCTTCAATGGACAGAGTATGTCACTCGTACGGAGAGATTTAACGTTCTGTTAAGTGTATTGAGTCATACTTGATCCTAGAGATAAATTTCATGTTTATCTTCTTCTTCTTCTTCGTTTGGCTCTACAGCCCATTTAGGGCCCCAGCCTGCCATACTACTCTTTTCCACTTTTCCCGATCCATAGTCTTCTTCCTCTACTCGCTCACTCCTATGGCTTTAAGGTCTTTCTCCACTTCCTCCAACCATCTGCATCTTGGTCTGCCTTTTTCTCATTGGGTGTTGCCTTATATATTGCCTTTGGACCTCTGATGTTTATCACATAAGAACATAAGCATTTGTATGAAATAAAGAATTATTTGTTTTTCTAGTTAGTGGATTTTCTAAAATACAAATTTACTTTTTAACAATGTTTCAGTAAATATTTTTCCATGCTCCGTAATCTGCAATGTAGGGCAGGGAGAGGCAGAGAATGAGAGAAAGAGAGGTGGTGACGAGAGAGAAAAATGTAGAGAGAGAAAGAGAGAGGGAGAAAGAGAGAGATGGAGGCATGAAGAGGCAGAGAAAGAGAGAGAGGGGGGAGAGAGAGAGTATGTGTGCGCGCTTTCTCTTTGGTGAATTTTTTTTGTTCTTGTGAAAGAGTGAGTATTAATTCGTTCTAACTCAAATTCTAACCTGATGAAAAAACAGTTTGGTCCTTTTATTTGTTCTCGTCTGTCCATTTGATACTAGCATTGGCGTAGGTTACGTAATATTCTTGTGGGCCACCTACACCCACGCACTAAATTGGTGGACCACCTACACCCAACCACTAGATTGGTGGACCACAACACCCACCCACTGTATTAGCTTGCGAATTGCGTGTAAACAAAGCTGCTAACTGCTTACAAAAAAAATCACAATAAATTGTCGATTTCACTGTACAACACTGCACTTTTTGTCTTTAAGCACATTTTACAGAGTTGGCAGATATTTTTTCATCTGAAATAGCAGATGATCTGTTAAAAGTAGGGCTGTACCGGATTTGA
>JAGDYQ010000386.1:413368-450520 GCA_021962125.1 Bulinus truncatus
GCATTACAAGGCTAACCCCCTTCATCTCCCCCCATCCCCCCATTAAGTAATGCATTCTTGGGTTGCTTCAGATGTCACAGCTAAGATGAAATCGATCGATCGTAAGCTTCTACAAAGTACGGATCGATCGACTCTTGCTACTATCTGTGCTTATTACGAAGGCAAAACAGTTAAAAAGACGAACAGTCTATTAAATATTTTATCCGTGCAGTGAAAGACGTCCATGACCTTTGTAAACACATATTTTATAAAGGTAATTTTTTAAAAATCTTCTCATCTACATACTTTTTTTTTTTTTTTTTTTTTTATGTTTATGGTTTTAAGCTGCGCAATTCTGGTTAAGCTGCAGCTAGCTAGTTTGTGGCAGTGATTTAAACAATCATCAATTTGTAATTTCTTCGTGTGCCAGTTTGTTTTGTGGTTTGTTCATCAAATGACCATTTCTTCAAAAGAAACATGGCCTAGACCAGTGGTCTCCCTCAACTTTTTTAACCCCCCTCTCTCCCCCGGACCGGTCAACGTTTTTAATTTCACATTGGCCCGGGGGTTAGGGGGGTCCGTTGATTATTTTCCCCCCCCCTTGTTATATCAATCCAATTTTGCTGACTCTCAACTCAGCTCCCGGAAGGTTAAACCTCCCGTTCAGCGGAAAGTCGCACATTCCTAGCCCCCCTTACCCTACTATGAATAGATAAGAAATAATAATTCAATGTTTATTGGTTTTTCCCTTACCATTTGACCGGTACGGCCTCAGCCCCGCCCGGGTTTTGGGGATGCCATTCACCCCACGATTTTTTTCAGTAAGGGTCTGTGTTATTCCAGAAAGTTTTTCAGGGTAATATAACCCAAAGCTTAACCCCACCAAAACTAAACAAAAGGAGCACAAAATAGCACTTTTTACATTTTTATAGCCTCTTAGATATCATATTGGATTTTGTAGCACATAGCCTTAAAAAATATGTGGTGGCTCGGTGCAGTGGAGAACGTAGAATGAGGAAAGAGGAGGTGGGGTTGAGTGAGGGGACGGGGAGAGAGGGCAGCGTCAGATAATGTCAGACATCTCAGGTGCTGTCATACCAGCGTGTTGACTCTTCACACAGTCTTCACAGCGACCATGTGTTTGTCACGCTAGGGTCAGAGTTCAAAAGATGCCTTTAGAAACACAATGGCAGCTCATTCTACCGCTTGTTTGTTCTTTTGTTATTTTTTTTTTTTTTTTTTTTGTTTTGTTTTTTGTATTGTTGGGTTTGTTTTTAGTGTTTGGTTCGTTCTTATTGTTTGGTTTGTCTGTATTGCATTGCTTTTTTTTTTTAAGTTGTTGTTCAATGGTTTAAACGTTAAAGGTCAAATATTAATGGATTATTCCTATATAAGGGGTGCTCAGGCTGCGGCCACTTGCACGTAAGATAGGCAGATTGTGGCTGTGAACAAAACCATAATTTCTATATTTCTTCATTAATATGTTGATAAAAATGAGTATGACGGCGTTGTAACTAGAATTTAACATTCAATGCGTTCGTCGGGGGGGTGAAAAGGTTATGAACTCTGTTCTAGATATAGTATGGATCAACCCAAATGTGTCGTATCTATGTAATTAAAAAAAAAACTCTAAGCTTAAGCTACGATATAATGAGACGTGATGTGCGATAACTCTCAGACTTTATTCATTACTTCCCCTTGGTAAACCCGCCCCCCCTTTTTTTTATAGAGCGTGCAACAAAATGGAGTAGTGGCTGTTACTGCTACATCTTATCACGTGACAGGACAACTGTAAATAAATATACATAACAAACACAACCAAACATTTGAAAGTGGCCCCGATATATGTTTGCGTTCTTTGCAGTAATATAGCTAACTCATTTTCGGAGTGGTGGTGGCCAGAGGCGTACCTAGGGTGGAGGGAGGAGGGGTCCTAATTCGAAAGTCCCTCCCGGGCCCTAGCTTGAGGGGGGCCCCAAAAGTTTTTTTACATAAAATATTAAGAGTACATCATCTCATGTCATGGTGTCGAATCTAAAAATGCAGGGGGCCCCCAAGAGATTCGAGAAATCTCCCGGGCCCCCAAATCCCATCCTTAGGTTCGGCACTGGTGGTGAGGAGGTGTAAAAGGCCAATAAAGGGGCCCCGAAGGAAAGGGTCCGGCCTATTTAAAGTTGGGTAAGAATATGCCATATATAACGTTTCAAATCCGTTATAGATTGAAAGTGTTTTAAATGCACACTTCTTTTTCCATCTATAAAAGATACAGACAAATTACCAAGTACACAGCGAAAAATTAAAGGCATATTTCAATCTCAGACTATACAACTGTATTGCATTAATGTTACATAATCTCCCGTTATTCCTTGGTGTGCGTTATGTGGTACAGAGAGGAGAGAGAGAGAGAGAGAGAGAGAGAGAGAGAGAGAGAGAGAGAGAGAGAGAGAGAGAGAGAGACTCAGAGACAGGAGGGGAGAGTGGGGGAATTTGCTCTTGAGAGATGGCTAATATACAAAAAATAAAGTCATACACTGAGTGTTTAAGGAGTTCAGATTGCTACAGTGACCAGTCAGTCCTGTACATTTCAAGACAGTCACTGGGAAAGTATTTCTAGCTCTATCCGGTTCTTTTTTTTTTTATTATTATTAATTATAATTGTTTCTCTTTAAATTTCACATGATGGCTGTAAACAGTGGCACAACCAGTAAAAAATAATGCTGGGGGGGGCTCACATATAGAAAAAAAGACCGTTTGACAGTCATTTCAGTAACTTTATATAGTAAAATATAACATTGATGATTTTGTCCATAGGGAACTGGTTGTAAATTATACAAATCCATACCATGCCTCCTCCTCCCAAACATATTCCATTGATAATGATTTTACAGTTGTTGATTATGTTTTGTCTGTTATTTTACTTTAAACAATGTATAATATACAAAAAAAAATAAACTTCATATTAGTAAATGTTATGTTAGATGAGAGGAAGGTTTTAGTGTATTTTTCATATAGGGAGTAAACATTATAATAAATCTTAGAATATATAAGATGTTATTTAATTAATGTTTATATATATATATATATATATATATATATTTATTTATTTATTTATTCTTACATTTGGACTTGGCTGGGTCTATAGGCTGCATGTCCAGAAACCCAATCTCCTGATAAAACTCCATCACCCTCATGGACGGTAGGTCAAGGTTGTACGTGTAGGTGAACACCTTGGTGACGTTCATCCTCCGCTGGTACTCGAACCACTCCAGGACCTTCTCGGGGTCCAGGGCCCCGTACGAGATCTTCAGGCAGACCCCGACGGTCCCTCCCGCCCGGGGCGGTAGATGATCCTCATGACGTCGCTGGGGCGCCCTCAGGCACGACGTCTCCGCGAATGTGACATGGGTGATTGGCGTCGCCGCCGATGGAGGCGATCTGCTTGCCGGAGACGGAGCAGGAGAACTCGGCCGCCTGCATGTCCACCAGCCACTGGTCGTACTCGAAGTAGCCGTAGGCCTGGACCTCGGTGAAGGTCTCGTCGTCCAGCTCGCCGGTGGGCAGCGAGCGCAGCAGGCAGCACTTGAAGCTCATGTCGCCGTTGTGCCGCGCCCACCCGCTGAGGAACAGGTTGAAGCCTCCCCTGGCCGGGAAGTTCGGGTAGTGCACCGCGGTGGGCAGGAATATCTCCATCTCCCCTGGCTGTAGGTTGGTCCCCGGCGAGACTACGCGAAGGCGGCTCTCTGGTGTGGGCGCCGTGGTCGCCAGCTGCTGATGATCGCAGTTTACGTTTGACATTATTGGTCAACACCACAGGGAGCAAGAGAAATGCAAATTGTGTAAAAATTGAAGGAAACTCTTTAGATTGAATAAAGTTGTAATACAGTTAACAGACTATTTATTATTACGTTTTTATAATGGTCGCTATTTGTTTATTACGAAAAAAGTAATAAATGAAATGAAAATAGAAAAGGTTTTTTTAAGGCTTGGTTTTAAACCCATAGCTATTGGTTGCTATGTTTTCAAAAAAAAAAAAAAATTAAAACAAAAAAAAGTATTGGTTACAAAGCTTTGTAAGTTGAAGTTAAACTTTTGGTTTCAAACAAAATTTGTAAGTTGAATTAAAACTTTTGGTTAGAAACAAAACAATGTAAGTTGAAGTTTAACCATTGATGTTAACAGACCTTGTGGTATTCTGAGTGCCGCGCATCGCTTATCAAGAAATGTTCAACGTAGTTCGTCAATGGGTGCTGTAAGCTGCAACCAATCGGAAGAGACATAACATATCTTAAAGAATGTATCCAATCGTGTAATCTCTGCCATAATTTTTAACAAGCAAACATTACTTTTTAAAAAGGTAATTTTAATTATAACTTGTACGGGTATTTTACACAGTTATAAATAATATTTACGTGTACAAACAGCATTTACGCGTGTTTGGAGAGAATAAATATGAAGGGGGGTTACGTTACCTTCTAAATACTAGAAGACTAAGCAGAAAGCTGGCTGTGAGACATAGTGCACAAAAATGGAAACTAGTGAGAACGTTACAGTACCAGCGGATATTCATTCTCTGTGGAGTAAGGTAAAGAGATGGATGGATAAATGAACAGATCGACGGACAGATAGATAGACATGTGGGAAAAAAAATGGAGAGATTGGTGGATGTAGTAGATAAGTGTATTATAGATAAATAGATAGATAGATAGATAGATAGATAGATAGATAGATAGATAGATAGATAGATAGATAGATAGATAGATAGATAGATAGATAGATAGATAGATAGATAGATAGATAGATAGATAGATAGATAGATAGATAGATAGATAGATAGATAGACCAAAAAAGACATGAATCTGTGTTTTTGCTTCGTGTTTACTTCTTTTTACGTCACACTACACCCACTCCCAACCCCCACCCCCAACTCTCCCGCCCCCACCTACGCCAGGCTCAGCATAGTGAATAACTAAGAATTCATATCAACAGAGGCAGCACTATCTCACGCATTGATCTCAACATGGTGTGTTCAACCGTGAAGGGTGAGAGGGCGCGGTGGGGCGGATGGGCCAGGGTGGGAGGGGGTGGGGGGGGCTTGTTAATATCCATAACCACCATCTGTCAACATGCAACACTGTCAACGTCCAATCAAAACACAAACAGGGAGAAACGATAAACACGTGATCAGTTGATGACGAAACAACGGCCGTATGACACTGCTTACGCCTGACTGACAGTGCGAGGAGCAGTTGTTGCACTGAACGGAAAGTAAGGCGGCAATAGGCGACTATTTAGGGCCGGATTTACTATTTGAGGGGGGGGGGTCTCTAGGCCAACACAAATTTTTGTATATACTACTCAACATTTTGGGCCCCTTATCTCCTTATTCAATGGGACCCCTAGACTAGTCGGCCTATCGATAAATCCGACCCTGCAACTATTATAGAATCTAGACCAGGCATGGGCTGATCCAGACCGGCTCGTCGGGCTATTTTGGCCCGCCCGCTATCTGGCCCCCTCCGCTTGATCACATGAACAAACATTTGCTTGACATCATTTCATATGAAGACTCCATCTACTCTTGGTGCGGCCCTTCGATCAGATCTAAGACCCCATTTCGGCCCGCGGGTTTAAAAAGTGCACTAGCCTCTGATCAAGACTCTCAATGGCAAACTTTTAAGCTAAACGAATATTGAGATCATAACAAAAAACAATGAGCTTAATACTATTACAAAGTCTTTATAAAAAAAGTAGTTTTAAGTTTATCTGTAAGTGGTCAAACGTAAGAGAAGGCTCGTTACACATCTCCAGATTAAAACAAATAAAAATAATAATGAAAATTAACTTAATCTAACTAGTGACAAAGATAATATGTAAAACCATCTATGTGTGAAACTAGCTGTACACTGCAAATCCTTTGCATAGAGTTATATCCACTTAGGCTTGATAGGTAGGCTAGGTTATTTCCTGTTTCGGGCAGATCCGATTTTTTCATAATTGTATTTTAAACTGGGGTACTGTTGTATTAATTCTTTACTTTCGATTTAACGCAGAACCCAAATCGCTTATATATATATATATATATATATATATATATATATATATATATATATATATATATATATATATATATATTATAAAATAAGCCTGGCAAGTTTAAATATTGACACATTTATATGTGATATATATTTTACAAGACTTTTGTCTAACTTGATGAGTTTGGACGCTTTGTGTATTGATACCCTACATTTTTTTTAATAAACATTATAGCACTTCTGTCGGCGATAGTGTCTGTGATATAGAAGATGACAGTCAGACCGTGAAGAACGGAATGATGTCAATCAATACGTGTAAATAGGATTACATGGTTACATGCTTACATATTACATTTGTAAAAAAAAACTATAGAAACTATACTAAATCTGTTTACTTTTAAAGTTGTCCAAAAAAAAGAGTTTACTTCTTGTAAAGCCTGATTGCTGCATGTCCAGGCCCTAAATTCAGACTTGACGGGGCCCTAAGCTATTAGAGATATATTGGGCCCTTTATAAGTCCAGACATTATATGTCAGTGCCAAATATTTAAGTACATATGACAATTGCTCACATGAGCGAGTTGGGCCCCTAAGTACATATGACGATTGCTCACTTGGACGAGTTGGGGCCCTAAGTACATATGACAATTGCTCAATGGGCGAGTTGGGCCCCTAAGTACATATGACGATTGCTCACTTGGACGAGTTGGGCCCCTAAGTACATATGACGATTGCTCACTTGGACGAGTTGGGGCCCTAAGTACATATGACAATTGCTCACATAAGCGAGTTGGGCCCCTAAGTACATATGATGATTGCTCACATGGGCGAGTTGGGGCCCTAAGTACATATGACGATTGCTCACATGGGCGAGTTTGGCCCCCTAAGTACATATGACGATTGCTCACATGGGCGAGTTTGGCCCCCTAAGTACATATGACGATTGCTCACATGGGCGAGTTTGGCCCCCTAAGTACATATGACGATTGCTCACATGGGCGAGTTTGGCCCCCTAAGTACATATGACGATTGCTCACATGGGCGAGTTTGGCCCCCTAAGTACATATGACGATTGCTCACATGGGCGAGTTTGGCCCCCTAAGTACATATGACGATTGCTCACATTGGCGAGTTTGGCCCCCTAAGTACACATGACGATTGCTCACATGGGCGAGTTTGGCCCCCTAAGTACATATGACGATTGCTCACATGGGCGAGTTGGGCCCCCTAAGTACATATGACGATTGCTCACATGGGCGAGTTTGGCCCCCTAAGTACATATGACGATTGCTCACATGGACGAGTCGGGCCCCTAAGTACATATGACGATTGCTCACATGGACGAGTTGGGCCCCTAAGTACATATGACGATTGCTCACATGGACGAGTTGGGCCCCTAAGTACCTATGACGATTGCTCACATGGGCGAGTTGGGCCCCTAAGTACATATGACGATTGCTCACATGGACGAGTTGGGCCCCTAAGTACATATGACGATTGCTCACATGGACGAGTTGGGCCCCTAAGTACATATGACGATTGCTCACTCGGGAGAGTTGGGGCCCTGAGCTATAGCTTGTAAAGCTTATACGTAGAGCCTATTGCTGCATGGCCCTTACCAGTGAGTTTAGTTACCAGTGAGTTTCCTCAACTAGATATACCTGATAGCTGAAGGTAAACATGTCTTTACTGTCCGTTTTGTTTGTTTTTGATTCACCAGTACCCAATGGATCCCACCTGTTCGATGCCCGACGGCCATTGACAAACAGCTGGTTGACAACAGTCTGTTGTTGTTCACGGTCCGACCACCCTCTTCTGTCTCACTACACTCTCGACAAATCTGGCAAACAATAGTGCAAATGACCAGGGCTCGATTTACCGCCGGGGATGTCGGGGATGTCCCCGGCACTAAGAAATGTCATCCCCGGCTCTGCTTTAGCTAATGATATATCCCAGCCGTGGATGAAATCATAGACATTTATCCCCGGCTCTGCAGAAATTTTGTTTCGTTCCCGGCACTGGTTTTTTCTTAAATGGAGCACTGCGAATGAACATTATTTTTCTTTAATCGCCACCCCCTTCATTCTCCACTCTTTCAGATTTTTAACAGGGACATTTTGTTCAGTTTTTTACAGGGACGTTTTGTTCAGTTTTTTACAGGGACATTTTGTTCAGTTTTTTTACAGGTACATTTTGTTCAGTTTTTTTTTGTAGTGACCCTTTTTCATACCCTATTCTATCAGGAGACATTGGATGCGCCACCGGGAGACATGGAGGGCGTTCACATCATGGCCCTTGAGAAATAAATCCCCATTGATTCTCACAGGTGTGTCAACATGAGGGTACCTGGTTCGATCTCAGGTGAGGACCAATGGATATTTCATGTCACGGCTAAAGTCCCCCCCCCCCCGCTATATCTCCCGTGGTGCCTTCGAGGTTATAGCGCCATCGGCTGTGGTGAAGATAAAAGAAGGGCACCATAAAAAAAACACCCCATTAGTGGTTTGTAGGATGTAAGAGATTTCATCTCATTCTTACGGGGACTTCACACGCAGGACATATAACAACGCAGGTCGATTCTTATATCATCCGCCCCGCCCCCCCCCCCACCGGATGGCACGGGGGAAACTTAGAGTACGGGAAGGTTATGCAGTGGTACGCAGCGACGTTTAATAATTTTTGTTCAAAGAAATGACGTAGGCTATAAGTAATACAGGCGAACAAACATAATTTCGCACCTTATTGGTGCACAGTCGAGAAGAAAAAAAAGTCTTGGAACAGCAGCTGTCAACTACATGCGTTGAAATGAAAAAAAACAAACAGCTGCAACCACCGGCGGACATACTGCACAAAATCTTATGCAGTCCCGGATAATTCGATAAACCGGATAATTCGATAAACCAAATAAATCGATAAACGGATGATTCGATAAACCGGATAAATCGATAAACGGATAATTCGATAAACCGGATAGATCGATAAACGGATAAATCGATAACGGATAATTCGATAAACCGGATAATTCGATAAACCGGATAAATCGATAAATCTATGATGTATTCATTTTTATCTAAATTTTAATTGTTATTTTTTTTAAATAAGTGACCTCGGATAACAGGATACTCGGTTGACTTGATATTTTTTTTTATTTTTTTTTATTTTCCTAAACCTAATCGAGTTATGCGAGTTAAAATTTTATAAAAAAATGTGCCCCCTTGCCAACTCACCAAAATAATCGAATTTTTTATATAATTAACAAAATAATAACAAAAAATATTGCGCTTTTAAAAAAAGCGTTTGATCTAGAACATCATACTTACTAAACTGTGTGCGTGCGTGCGTGCGTGTGTGTGTGTGTGTTGCGGCCAGTATCCAATCAAACCGAACAACACAATATGTGAAAAGCCTTAACTTGTATATTAGAGTCTTCCTCCAAACGTGGCCAGGTTTTTTTTTTTAAAAAACAGCAACAACCAACGACGAGATGACAGGAGAATGTCGAGTCTTCCCTACAGTTGATTGAGTACTACATGTAGTAGTAGAGTGGTGTCCTTTCCCCTGTACACACTTTCACACGCACTTACATCCATACACACACGCGCGCGCACACTTTTTAGGGAGAGAGAGAGAGAGAGAGAGAAGGACAAAGGATTAGTTTAGGCGCGAGCAGGTAGAAAAAACACATACAACACAAATGACGCACTTTAACTATGTCGTGGTGAAAACTTGTGGCCAATTAGGCTTATTTTTTTATATCCAGATTTGGATGTCTAGATATCCATCTAGGGATAAAAAAAAATGCCATCTGTCTATAAGATCTAAGATATTTCTTCATGTTTTTTTTTGTTTTGTTTTTGACGTTTGAAATTTTGATTCGTTTATTTGATATATATATATATATATATATATATATATATATATATATGGATGATTATTTGGAAATTAGCTAGTAGCCCTGATCGGCATGTTTTTTTAAGGTAGGGGGGGGCTAGGGGCGAGTCGAAGAAAAACAATTCACGTTTCAATTTTGATATTGGCCGATATATATTTACCTGTATTGGCCGATAAATATTTACCTGTATTGGCCGATAGATATTTACCTGTATTGGCTGACATATGTATTTACCTGTATTGGCCGTTATATATGTACCTGAATTGGCCGATATATATTTACCTGTAATGGCCTATATATATTTACCTGTATTGGTCGATATGTATTTATCTGTAATGGCCGATATATATTTACCTGTGTTGGCCGATATATATTTACTAGGGCTGCTGATTAAACTGCGTTAATTTGCGATTAACGCGTCAAAAAACTTTTGCGATTAAAATTTTTAACGCAACACCTAAATGCGTTAATTTGACCAAAAATACTGAATTTTCAAGAAATCGATAACAGTATTTCACTCAACAAATTTGAAGGTTATAGGTTTGTTCACTTATTAAGTAGATCTACCACCCCACCCTGTCGCGATTCGCACACACACACTCACCCCCAGGTATGTCGACAAAATCCCCACTTGTAATATAAATAAAGATGTATTTGTTTTATAGCCCTACGACAAGTAAACTTCCTGCTCTATTCCCGGTCGATGTAAAAAGAGAAAAATTTCATTCACTAGTTTACATTATATACTGTAGTGTATTGTTGAAGTCAACTTGAAGGTAAAAAAAAATAAGTGTATCATGAGCCAGATTATAATTAGATCAAAATAACGAGATTCTAGAAATTTTGTATCATCATTTTTTGCGCAAATATTTTTTATCGCTTTAATAGTTTCATATACATGACACCTGTCAATCAAGGTCTAGACTGTACACGAGACAGTGGTTGTATTTTTCAGAATTATTGTGACACTGAGCTAAATTTAATATTTTTTATAGGGCTGTTTTTTAACTACAATTAAAGCGTAATTAATGCGTTAAAAATATGCGACTACATTTTTAACGCAAACATCAAAATGCGTTAAATTTTAGCCAAATGTTGTCATTTCAGTAATCAGTAATTAACCCAATTCTATAACCATAACCAGATCAGACAAGATTTAAAAAAAAAAAAGCAAAAAAAAAAAATACCCCGAACACAGAAACTGTCACGTTGACATAAAATCATAGCAGCCACATGGCCTTGAAACAATAGGAGTGTCATTTCTTAATTATAATTATGACCCTCAATGGTACCATTAGTCAACATCTCCAGTAGCGTGCTCCTAGTTTGATTGACAGGTGCCATGATTTGGAAAAATGGGACAGAGGGGGGTGCGGTGGTTGGGTAAGCTATAAGTAACGCCATCTTTGTGGGGAGAGAAGCTGCTAAGTGTCAAAAATCTAACAGGATGGGAAAGGTGGGAATAAAAAAAACGCGTTAATAACACTGGTAAACAGTGAATTCATTGCCAGTGATATTTGAATCATTTTATACAAAGTCAACTATGCCGATTTAGAATATGTAAGTGCTTTTGCTAGATTGGCTCTACTTTACGAGATAATTAAAATTAATTAAATAATGTATTATTATACATTATACAAAATAAATGTGTATGGAATTTGTCAAGAATCGCATGAAGTATAATAGTATACTAACAAATAGTTGTGAAACTGTTAATAGTCATGCAGAAATTTGTTCAAAAATATGTGTAATAGTGTTATAGAAGAAAACATTTTCATTTGAAAAACTAATTATGTCTAATTCATTAATTAATTAATATGTTAATTGTCTATGGTAATGCATTAGCAAATCGCTGTTTTCTCGACTTCCTTTTGCATGTGTCGTTGGTGATATTGCGCTGAAGGCTCCAACAGTAGTCAGCCATCATATGTATGTCCCATCTTCCTTGATATCTCTCCTCCATCACCCTCATATCCTGATGGAACCTTTCGCCTTGTTCCTCACTGAAGTCCCCAAGGTTACCTGGAAATTTGTCTAAATGACTGTGCAGGTAATGTACCTTGATGCTCATATTTGTTCCACTGTTTCTGAAGTTAGCGAGCATATCTTGCACCAGTTTCTCGTAATTCTCTGCTCTGTTATTACCTAAGAAGTTCCTGACAACTGAAACAAAACTGTTCCATGAAGAAGCTTCAAGGTGATTTCGATCATTGATGAGTTTCCGAATCTGAGGACCGTCAAAAATCCCAGCTTTCAGCTTCTCCATGCTCAATCCGGGGAATGATCTGCAAATATACTTGAAGCAATTGCCAGTTTTGTCCAAAGCCTTAACAAATTGTTCCATTAAACCTAATTTGATATGAAGCGGTGGGAGAATGATCTTATTTTTGTCAACCAGTGGCTTGTTGATGATATTTTCTTTACCTACAGTCATGGTTTCCCTTGCAGGCCATGTCACTCTTGTCCAATGATCTTGCCTTGCCCTGCTATCCCAAAGGCACATGAAGCATGGGTATTTTGTGTATCCTGACTGCTACCCAAGCAAGAAGTTTACCATTTTTAGATCAACACAAATTGACCACTGATGCTCATAATATCAGACTTTCTGCAATACTGTTTTGATATTCTCATACTCTTCTTTAAGTGTTGTTGAGTGAGCAATGGGAAGAGATGCATAACGGTTACCATTGTGTAACAGAACGCATTTCAAGCTTCTGATGGAACTGTCTATAAAAAGACGCCAGTTTTCAGGATGGTAGTCTTATAGTCCCATTGGGAGCAGAAGTCCAGGGATGTCATTACAGTAAACAACATCTTCCTCTTTGCTGAAATATGGAAAAAAACTCTTCTCTTTTCCAATAAAATGTTATTTTAACTTCTGGTTTGAGAAAATTTCTTTCATTGAGCCTGGACGCTAAAAGATCAGATGCTTGCTTGGACAGATTTCGGTCTCGTATTAGGTCATTGAATTCTTCTTGACTGAATGGTTGAGGTGTTGAAGAACTTCCTTCATAATCGCTTCCACTGTTTTCACCTGCCAAAAACTCCAGATCTTGCCCCTCGTCGGAGTCTGATGGCGAAAGCTCTAATAATCCAGTAAACACTGATATATGAACTTCACTGCTACGTGGAATTGGTCTCCTTGCAGATTCAATATCAGGATAATCCCACTTAGATTTCTTGGGGCGATTGAAGCCTTTAACATTCACAATACAAAAATAACAATCACCAAAATGGTCTTTCGGCTCTCGCCATACCATTGGTACACCGAAACTTAGACTTTTCTTCTCACTATTTGTCCACTGCCGTAGGCTCTCCACACAGTTTTTGCAGACCTTATGGGGAACCCAAGACATGTCTTGGTCTCCCAGCTTCACACCGAAATAAGCCAAATATGCCTGCTGCACAAAGTCGGTTATTTCCTCTTTGCCTTTCGATAATGAGTTGTCCATGAGAATCTGTAACAGAATACATTCTGATTATTTTTGCAGCATCTTCGTGATGAGCCCATGATGTCTTTAGAAAGCAGAGATGAAAATAGAAAAAAAACTAAGTTATAACTTGGTATAGTTTAATTAAACAACAGACATAGGCATAGCATTGCATTTGTTTTACACTAAAGGTACAATCATATTTTCAAGATGGTAACCAATATCTCTCAAAACCTAGAGCCAATTCAGCAAAAGCAGTGGCACGGTTTTGAGAATCAGCACCTGCGAAATGGTGCTATAGATTCTATTCAAACATTCTTCGGCAATTCGAAAAAAATTTTTTTGTTGAGCTGTGTAATAAGTGAGCAAGTACTTTCTGGCTATACTATTATTTTATGAAGGAAAAGGCACATATGAGATAGAAATGACGTGTGTATTTTGTTTTGGGATGGGAAGTGAAGGGGTAGGTACGGTAGTGGAGGGTTGGGTAAACAAGACATACGTGGGGGGGGGGGGGCAAAGTGTAGCAAAATACGACAGGTATAGAGGGAAGAGAGGTTGAAATACGTCATTATCTTGGAACCTATGGTACGAGAAAAACACTTGTTTAGCATGGTTGTTGATTAAAGAAAAACTCGCATCACTTGACGTGATGGATACATGTCAAAAAATTGGTCCCTATAACTAACTCAACAGACATATGTGCTAATGCTTAATAAATCTGTTACAATTGATTAAACCCTTTTCGTAAATTAATCTGACTTGTTTATTATACCAATTTTATGCTCTATTATGACTTACTAGTCTGAATACAAACAAAATGTATTATATTGTGTCGATTAAAAAGTGCGTAAATTTGCGATTAAAATTTTTAATCATGCGTTAATTTCGATCAATTTTTTTAATCAAACAACAGCTCTAATATTTACCTGTTTGCCCGATATATATTTACCTGTATTTGGCCGATATATATTTACCTGTATTGGCTGACATGGACCTGTATTGGCCGTTATATATTTACCTGAATAGGCCGATATATATTTACCTGTATTGGCCGATATATATTTACCTGTATTGGCCGATATATATTTACCTGTATTGGCCGATATATATTTACCTGTATTGGTTGATATGTATTTACCTGTAATGACCGATATATATTTACCTGTATTGGCCGATATATATTTACCTGTATTGGCCGATATATATTTACCTGTATTGGCCGATATATATTTACCTGTATTGGCCGATATACATTTACCTGTATATATATTTTGTATTTCAGAACGTCCGCAATAGCACAAACACAAAAAAAATAAACCTATAATGATTCTCAGATTACATGTTTGAAGTAGAAAACATCAAAGGCCAAAAAAATATCGTAAGAAATGGATAAGTATTTGTTTACTTGGTATATTAACATAATAATCGCTCATATAATTTCCATATCCCTGCTAGTAAAAATAATTAGCATGATTGACATATTGGTTTGCTTGTTATGTTTTTAATAATTGTTTGACTCAAATGTTGTTTGATTGTTTTCCTCTTTTTGTTCATGTGATATATTTTTGTACCAAAGCAAAACAGTTAAAAAACAAATGTCCCATTAGCAACGGAACAAAAAATAAGAAGTCATCGATTCACGAGCATTATATTATATCTTATGATCTCGTTAATGTACTTTTACATCGTTAGTCTTGGTGACAGTGCGCGCCTGTTGATGTACTGCTTCAGGTGATGATGTGTCTTGTGTTCAGTATGCTGATGTACTGATGCAAGATGATGGCCTGTCTTATGGCTTGTTTATGATGATGTACTGCTGCAAGATGATGACGTGTCTTATGGCTTGTTTATGATGATGTACGATGCGATATGATGGCATGTCTTATGGTCTGTTTATGCTGATGTACTGCTACAAGATGCTGACATGTCTTGTTCTACATGCTGTTGTACTGCTTAAATATATATTTAATGATTTTTTTAATAAAAATTATCTCTTAGTATTAAACACTAAACGTAATTTCTATTCAATGTGAAAGGGTTTTAAATTTTCTCTTGATTCATATAAACAAAAATTATTGTTTTTTTTCCGAACGGTTTATCGATGAAAACCGAGTTATCTCTGTATTCTAATTTTATATTAACATTCCTTGATTGTCAATAACAACCGAAATATATGTAGCCTACAGGAAAATATTTTAACAGCTTGACTAGTTTATTAGTATTTCTGGCAGTTTCTAGCAGTGAGTTATACAAGTGTATCGATTCAATTAATCAATCAAGCTTTTAGACGGTTCAATTACGAAACCACTAAACAACTATCCGAATGGTACAAGGATAACAAAATCATTTGTGAGAAAAGAGAGACTTGAATACTTTTACTATTACTGGCTGAATAACAGAGACTATTACTAGTTGAATAACAGAGACCATTACTGGCTGAATAACAAAGACCATTACTGGCTGAATGACAAAGACCATTAATAGCTGAATAAAAAGACCATTACTGGCGGAATGACAAAGACCATTACTGGCTGAATAACAAAGACCATTACTGGCGGAATGACAAAGACCATTACTGGCGGAATGACAAAGACCATTACTGGCTGAATAACAAAGACCATTACTGGCTGAATGACAAAGACCATTACTGGCTGAATAACAAAGACCATTACTGGCTGAATAACAAAGACTATTACTGGCTGAATAACAAAGACCATCACTGGCTGAATAACAAAGACCATTACTGGCTGAATAACAAAGACCATTACTGGCTGAATACCAAAGACTATTACTGGCTGAATAACAGAGACTACTATTGGCTGAATAACAGAGACCATTACTGGCTGAATAACAAAGACCATTACTGGCTGAATAACAGAGACTATTACTGGCTGAATAACAGAGACTATTACTGGCTGAATAACAAAGATCCTTAATGGCTGAATAACAGAGACCATTACTGGCTGAATAACAGACCATTACTGGCTGAATACCAAAGACTATTACTGGCTGAATAACAGAGACTATTACTGGCTGAATACCAAAGACCACTAAGATAAAGTCAAAAGGGTAACCTGGTACACAACTCTTTTATTCTCATTTTCATCCTCTTGAAATCACTCTTTTTCTCTCTCCATCTCATCAAAGATTTTCTCTCCTATTTAGAGTTGACAAGCAGTTACTATAAATCAGCGGCTCTCAAATTTTGGCTGCGTGTCGCAACCCATGAAGACACCTGACCCATGAAGACACCTGAACAATGAAGACACCTGACCCATGAAGACACCTGTTTGGTTTGTTATTGTTTTTTAGCGATCCACTTTCAATGAAGGAAAAAAAAGGGGAGGTTACCAAAATGAACTGTTAAAATTTATTGATTACTTTCTTTTTTTTTTTAATTATTTCAAAATCTCGACGACCTACTTCAAATCAGCTCGTGACACACTGCACTATATATATATATATATATATATATATATATATATATATATATATATAACATTCCCACTTGCGCTTTTGTTTATAACACATTTTTTTTTTGTAAACAAAATATTCTTTCTTATGGGTTTCCTTCCTGGCAACTCGTTGTATTTCCAGCCACTGATACTTATGTCGAAATAAAACAATTTAATTTTTAAATGCGTAGGCCTATATGCGTATATATATGCGTTGCTGTATTTAAGATATTCCACGAAAATCGGTTTTATTTGGTCTATATAATGTATGAGAATTTCATTTGATTCCATTAATGTCTTTCCCTTCCTTTGGCTTACAGGCATATTTCAAGACTGCCAGCTTGAGTATTTTATACCCAGATCTCGATATTTTTTCATCAATTTTAAAATCTTAAACAAAAACAAGGGGGACCACTTCAATTATAAAATACTACTATGTATTGGTCCGTTTGTGCCCATGCGGCTAGACAGCCCTGCCTTTTGATACCTCCTTCCTTTCTGTTCTTTTAGTATGCCCGACCAACCCTCAATTTGGACCAAGCTCATCCAAAACAATGGCGGCCGTTGTTATGGATTTGGGTAACTAGGCCACTGTCTAGGTGCACCCCACCACGTACCAATCATAAAGCCAATTTCTCTTTCTAGTATTATCCTATCAAATTGTATCTTCTATGGACCACGAACGGTACTCATCCATTGGTTCCCCCCCCCCCAGATAATCACTTAAAGTCTCTGCCTTGTGCCCCCACCCACCCACCCAGCCACCCGCCCACCAAAAAAAAAATACTTAGATCGACTTTTGGTTTCAACAGCTCGTGTCCTTGTCAGTTTTTCCGTACCAACTCGTTGTCGTCCTTTAATATCTATCTGTCTGTCTATCTATCTATCTATCTATCTATCTATCTATCTATCTATCTATCTATCTATCTATCTATCTATCTATCTATCTATCTATCTATCTATCTATCTATCTATCTATCTATCTATCTATCTATCTATCATATCTATCTATTTATCTATCTATCATATCTATCTATTTATCTATCTATCTATTTATCTATATATCTATCTATTTATCTATCTATTTATCTATCTATCTTATCTAACATATCGATCATATCTATCTATCTATTTATCTATCCATCTATTTATCTATCCATCTATTTATCTATCTATCTATTTATCTATCCATCTATGTATCTATCTATCTATTTATCTTTATATCTATCTATTTATCTATCTATTTATCTATCTATATATCTATCTAACTATCTTTCTATCTATCTATCTATCTATCTATAAATCATGTTTGCACCCCACTATTTTATGTTTGGTTTTTTGTCCCTGCTATCGATTTTATGAGAAGTGAATTCTTTTTCTTTTCCCTTTTGGCTTTTCATTGATTTGATTTGTAGATGGTCAATTTAGACAATAAAAAAAAAAAACAGTTCTCGGCTAATGGCATCTTGACCTGATAACTCTCCAAGACCAAAGGCCAGCTACTTAATTTTTTTTTTCAAAAGACTGCTAAACCGTCTGGTTAAACTAAAATTATTGGCCACCACAAGAGTGAATGGCACAAACCTACCAGCAGTAACTGCGGACTTGATTTCCCCAGCAGTAACAGTGAACTTTATTTAATCAGCAGTAACAGTGGACTTTTTTTTAATCAGCAGTAACAGTGGACTTTTTTTTAATCAGCAGTAACAGTGGACTTTATTTAATCAGCAGTAACAGCGGACTTTATTTAATCAGCAGTAACAGCGGACTTTATTTAATCAGCAGTAACAGTGGACTTTACTTCACCAGGATGTGCTGCAGAGTTCGTAAGTTTTGTGGGTAGTTATTTTTTTTTTTTAATCTAGTTTTTAACCTCAGAGCATGGGACGGATGGCCGAGTGGTGTAGATACTCGACTGTCGACCTGAGAGTCCTAGGTTTGATCTTCAGTGATGATGAAATTTGGTGCAAAAACGTCCCACAAGTCCACCCAGCTTTAAATGGGTACCCGACTTTAAGTTAGGGAAGTACAGGCGGCTGGGCGTTGTGCTAACCACACACAATCCCTAAATATGACGAGGTTTCAGAAACAGATGAATTCTACACTTTATCTGCCCCGATGGTCCGTTAGAGCTAAGGGAACTTCACTTTTCCTCGAAGCCGTTTAAACGGAGGTGCTAACATTTTTTTGTTCATGTTACAGACTAGTTCATAGTACAGACTAGTTCATAACACAGACTAGTTCATAGCACAGACTAGTTCATAGCAGCTAATAATTTCTATTCAGTTTAATAGATTGTTATGACTATAAGCTTTAATTCGGAAATGTACTGTTCTGGCTATTTCTGGGAAAAAAACTTACCAAATTCAGACAAGATAGAAGACAGCAATCGTGTAACAGCAACAAAAAAGCCACTTTTCTATAGCAAGGAGAAGAGAGAGGGGGGGTCGGTATCTTGTAAGGAAGGCCTTACTGTTAATGCGCCTTAAAATGTACAATTAGAGCAAAAAATAAAACGTTATGCGACAGAAAACGAAAATGACATGAAATGCAGGTACACACATTAAAACAAAGCAGTATCGCGTTAAAAGACGTAATCTATTTATAGATACACCACGCACACACTCTCTCTCTCTCTCAGTCTCTCTCTCTCTCTGTCTCTCTCTCTCTCTCTCTGTCTCTCTCTCTCTCTCTCTCTCTCTCTCTCTCTCTAACTCTGGGGGTTTCTTTTTAATGTAAAAAAAGTCGAATAACGTACATGTACTGGACAGTGGTCAGTTTATGTTTGACCTTATTAGATTTCCACCACTAACTTCGAGGTAGTGGAGTCAGCTATCCGTAGAATTATGAGGAGAGGCTGAACTAGGGGGACACGTGACCTACCGACTCATCTTCCAGGCTGACTCTACCGGACTCCTGTGATTACATTCCTCCCCACCCCCACCCACTTTTAGCGGAAGGTGTAACTAGCCTGAGGGAGGGGAGGGGCGCGCGCATTGTAAGAGCCCGTGGGCGTCACTGGCCCAAGGAAAGCATTTTAAGAGTCAGAAAGACGGGATGGGGAGTAGGGGGGGAGGGGAAGGGCACTTACTTTGCCGACACCGTGTGTGTGGGGGGGGGGGAGGAAGGGGGGTGTCATTTTCATCGCCTTAGTCAGCAATGCATTGCTAGTAAACGCCGCTGAATGCGACGAGACAGTTTATCCTCTTCACGGTGGATCGATTATGCAACTCCTCCAGTGGACACTATTGGTTTGTTTCTTTTGTTTGTTTTTTTTTTATTTTCTCTTAACTGAGTCCCCAACCATGAAGGGCAGTTACCACACCGACACCGCACAGGTGACCTGAGTAGATTTGGGTTCAAACCCTCGCCCTGTACGACGCGGCTCGCGATCGAAACCTTTTTATTATCGCCACTCGCCGAGAGAGACATTTTCTTGATCCTCCCTTTAGAATTAGATCTCTGGAGGATTAGAAGTTTTCTTTTTTTATTACTGGATATATGTGTGTGTGTGTGTGGGTGTGTGTGGGTATGAGGGTGAAAGTGTGAACGTGTTCAATACATCTGTGTAGATGATGCAGCTGTCGCAGAATAGTTTGTTTATATCTCTCAGCTGTTCTAAAATTTGAAATTATCCATGTTTATTTAATTGAGGCGTGATGCAGGGCTTTGGGGGGGGGGGGGGAAGGAGGGGGTAGGGGAGGAGGAAGGGTATGCTAAAAGAACTTGGAATCGATACCGATTCCATAATATTTAGCACTCTTAATTTCACACAGTGTCTGCCTAAATACTTTGGATCCCATTAACTCAATAAATTCACCACATATACTGGCAGAAAGATATGATACATTCCCGTTTCCGGGGTTTTTCATGTCTCTCAGTGTGTTCCTTTAGAAAGGGATCAAATTCTGCTAAAAGGTCAATGCAACCAAGGTCATTTCCATTTTTATAACAGTTATGTAAATGGCTGTCACCGCGAAAAGCTAACCCTCTTTCAGCAAGAAATCGTATCACAGCAACTATTCTCTTGAAAACATCAGTCCAGTATTTGCACAATTTTTAATTCTCCTTTTGTAGTTTTTCGTCAGTTCTAGATGTCTGTTGACATTCTAGCATCCTTGACAGAGCAGCAATGTGATCCTTCGACTTCTCATGTGATGTAATCCTTGCGATGGCGTTTTTCAAGTCATCTAAACCGTCGATAAACTGATTTGCAAAACCGGTGTTATAGTCAAACAGCTTGTACACATAACAAAATACTTTACCCGTTGAAGGAGAATTGATAAGCCAGTACTGGCCTGACAATTTCACCATTTGTTACCGTTCAAGCAAAATATTTTTTGCTTGCATATCTGATCTTGTCACCTCATTGTCTACCCTTTAATGTAAAATCTGATTCCAAATTTTGTGAAGGAAGATGTTCAGCATAATAACTTCTTAGATGTGCAGTTATCTCCCAATCAGCTGGATCACTTGAATAACTGTATTCTTTGTCATGCAGCTCATGCTTCAAACCGTCATATCTTACTGACCCTAATATACAGTCTGAGTCTGGAGGCAAATTAAACACAGCAGCCTCAGCATGACCCATAAAAGAATTGGCAGATACCTTTTCTTTGTAACACTTGTTTCGGTTGTTTCACTTTTTTCAGCACAGTCTAACACCATTATTTCTGGTATTGCCGGATTGTTGGTGTATATTGTGGCCGAAGAAGTAAAATGAAATGTCATTATCACTAGTATTATATATAGTTCGTCCATCGTATTCGATGAAGACCATCTAGTCATCAGAGGTTGGAGTGTTGGTTGGTGGGTGTCGGTGTGTGCGCAGATGGCTGACTAGTCCAATCCTTGCGTGGAAATGTCTATGACAGTGGGGACAGGGGATGGTGGCTGTCAGATGGTGGTCGGCAGCGCGAGCTTTGCGAGCCAGGCGTCGCGTTTCAGCAGCAACAGTTCTATTTGCCTCACATAACCCAGCGCCTATGTGAACAGAGTGACGCCACAAAGCTCTGTCCTGGGCATCTTCCTCCCAACAATCAGGATCCATGTTGAAAGCCTTCAAAGAGGACTTCAGCGTGTCCTTGTAGCGCTTTTTCTGGCCTCCGCGAGAGCGCTTTCCCTGCTGCAGTTCTCCGTAGAAGATCTTTCGAGGCAGTCGGTGGTCTGGCATGCGTGCGAGGTGGCCTGCCCAGCGAAGCTGAGAGCGCATTAGTATGGTGTAGATGCTGGACATGTTGGCTCTGGCAAGGACTTCAGTGTCGGGAACCTTGTCTTGCCATCTGATCCTCATTATGCGCCTGAGGCAAGTTGTGTGAAAGTGGTTGAGTTTCTTGGCATGGCGCTGGTAGACTGTCCAGGTTTCGCTTGCGTACAGTAGTGTTGGGAGGACGATGGCGTGATACACTTTCAACTTGGTGGGTAGGCTGATACCTCTTCTGTTCCAGACGTTGGAGTGAAGTCTACCAAAGGCTGCACTGGCTTTGGCGATTCGTGCGATAACTTCGTCGTCCAAGGTAGGTGAATTTCTCCACCGTGTTCAGTCTCTGGCCGTTAATGTGGATGTTGGGGTCAATGTATTGTTTGCCTTGGGCTGGTTGGTACATCACTTCAGTTTTCTGTGTGCTGATGGTGAGACCAAAGTTGAGGCATGCACGTGAGAATTGGTCGACGCAGTGTTGCATGTTGGTTTCTGAATCTGCGTTTAGAGCGCAGTCGTCGGCGAATAGGAATTCTCTCGTGGTGTCTGTCAGGACCTTTGTTTTGGCTTGGAGCCTTCTGAGGTTGAATAGGCCACCATCAGTGCGGTATCTCAGCTCAATGCCCATCTCACTGCCGTTGAAGGCATCTGTCAGCATTGCGGAGAACATGAGACTGAATAGGGTCGGCGCTAGGACGCAGCCATGTTTCACTCCATTTGTGACTGCGAATGGTTGGGATGCTTCACCGTTGTCCTGCACCCTGGCCTGCATGCCATTGTGAAACTGTCGCACGATGGAGACGAACTTTGAGGGACATCCGTATTTAGCCATGATCTTCCATAAGCCATCTCTGCTGACGGTGTCAAATGCTTTGGTGAGGTCAACATAAGTAGAGTACAGATCAGTGTTCTGTTCCTGACACTTCTCTTGGAGCTGCCTGGCAGCGAACACCATGTCGACTGTTCCCCGTTCTTTTCTGAACCCACACTGACTTTCAGGCAGGAGACCTTGTTGTTCCAGGTGTACGTTGAGTCTGTTGAGGAGGAGTCGAGCGAGGACTTTCCCTGCTATGGATAGCAAGGAAATGCCGCGGTGATTGTCACAGGCATGGCGATTTCCTTTTTTCTTGTAAAGATGTATGATGGAGGCATCCTTGAAGTCCTGGGGTAGTGTCTCTGTTTGCCATATTAGAATGAAGAGCTGAAGGAGATTTTTTGTCAAAGCTTGTCCACCTTCCTTATAGATTTCTGCCGGGATGGCATCTGATCCAGGCGCTTTGCCGTTTGACAGCTGTCTAATTGCTGTGGTGATCTCAACAAAGGTGGGTGGATCAGCAAGTGTGGTATTAGTGGCGACCTGAGGTAAAAGCTGGATATCTTCGTCGCTGATGGTAGACGGGCGATTGAGCACGTTATCGAAATGTTCAGCCCATCTCTGCAAAATTTTTTCCTTTTCTGTAATCAGGTGAGACCCATCTAAGCTGAGCAGCGGTAACGAACCGTTTGAAGTCGGGCCGAAGATTTCTTTCAGACCAGCATAGAAATTTTTCATGTCGTGCCTGTCAGCAAAGGCCTGAATCTCATCTGCCCTGTTGCTCAGCCATGTGTCTTGCATCTGGCGGAGTTTGAGTTGACAAGTTCTGCGCGTGTTGCTCAAAGCAACTTTCTTGGCCACAGACCCAGCGTCGTCCAAGTGTGCTTTGTGTGCGCGGTATTTCTCATCAAGAAGTAGCTTGATCTCCGCGCTGTTGTCGTCAAACCAATCCCGGTGGTGCCTGGGAGAAGGCCCCAGAAGTTCAGCGGCGGTGCTGTAGACGGTTTCGCGTAGTTTGGCCCAGGTTTCTTCCACGCTCAGGTTGTTCAGCTTCAATGAGTCTAGGCGTTCTTCCAGTGTCTGTTTTAGTGACTGCCTGATGGTTTCATCATTAAGTTTGTTAATGTTTAGTCGCTTCGGTGGCTTTGCTCCCTGAGGTCGTCTCTTAGGCAGGATGCGGATATTCATCTTAGACATAATTAGACGGTGATCCGTCCAGCAGTCTGCACCACACATGGCCTTGGTCACACGAACGTCCTGCCTGTCCCTCTTCCTGACAATCACAAAATCTATGAGATGCCAGTGTTTGGAGCGAGGGTGCATCCAAGATGTCTTGTTGCGCGTTGGGAGGCAGAAGATTGTATTAGTGATGAGGAGTTCGTGCTGGGAGCAGAGTTGAAGTAAGAGAAGCCCGTTGCTGTTGCATTTTCCAACTCCGTGTTTGCCAATAACTCCATCCCAGGACGTGTTGTCCGCTCCGACTCGGGCATTGAGGTCACCGAGGATGACGAGCTTGTCAGATTTGGGGACTGCTTTGATGGCTTTGTCCAATTCTTCATAAAATTGATTCTTGACCTCGTCAGGATTGGTCATAGTAGGAGCATACGTACTGATAAGGGTTAGGCATCTTTTCCTGTTATCAAGGGGTAGCTTCATGGTCATGAGACGGTCATTTATCCCCTTAGGCGGTCCTAGCAGTGTTCTTGCAAGAGTGGTCTTGATTGCAAAACCTACTCCTGCCTCGCGTTTCTCCTCACTGCTTCGGCCGCTCCAGAAAAAGGTGTATCACTAGTATTACTAGTTTTACCAGTAATGCAATCAGTGTTTCTGCTTATAAATTGCAGCAACGAACCCCGGATTTTTTTCATTGCTTTCTCTTTCTCCTTCTTTTTCTTCCTCTTCTCAAATCCACTCTCGTGTTTCCTCTTGTATCCATCAGACATGGCTATATAAAAGTAATGTCGTTACTTTTAAAAATTAAGAGTCTGTAGAGAATAATTAACAATGCGGAAAGTTTAGATTTTAAATCGCAAAGTAGTGCGGGTGCATTCTTGAAAAAAACCCTTTAAAATGAAGTTGCGGAGAAACTGCGACTTGGAAAGTATATTGGGCCAAAAATGATAATTTGATCGTTTTTTAAATAGATAATAACAAATGAACATTCGTCTTTTATATTTGTTTCATTAATTTTACCGTCATTGGAAATATTTTGTATCATTTAGCTGTACAGTTATACCAAACATAAATATGATAACTATTCTAAATGCATTTCGTTAATATTAGTTGGCGCTTTAGGGGTTAATATTCATAAAATGTACTATAAGAGCTGTATTTTTCAAAGTTGCGAGCCCTAGACATGAAAATTACACATGAACATGAATTGTTAAATTGATCACTAGATGAAGGAGCATCTATTTATAATTGTCTGACAGAGACAACAGCAGTTTGCCCCACCCTAATATATATATATATATATATATATATATATATATATATATATATATATATATATATATATTAATGCAGTTTAAAAAAAATACTGCTAATTGTTAGGTTTTTTTTGTTTGATGTCCTAGGTGTGCTATGTACTGGGATTACTTTGTGTGCAGCCATTCAGCAGATTCATGCCTCTGGCTTTATCTTCGGTAAGTAGATACGTGTAACCTCTGGCTTTTTTTCTTCGATACGTAGGCCTATATATATACGAATAATTAACTATTTATTGGTGTAACTCCATATTCAGCTTCGTGCAATGGTAGGAGTTTTAGTGTATTATAAAACAGCGCACTGAGAGAGGATTTCTTCCGGTGATTCTTGAGTTTGACCACCGTTGTATTTTATACATAGGGCGAAGTTGTTTTTTTTTAGTCTAGGGAACTAAACTTGAGTGAATATTTCTAGAGTTGCTATTTATTTCTTCGCTCTTTTTTTTTAGCATATTTTTTTTCATTTCGATAGCGAACTACACCTGGACGTTTCCGGTCTGGACAACTCTGTCTACAATGATGAATACAACAAGATATAATATATCAGCCACCGCTTCGGTGACCCAGAGTTCAAGCGAAGGCTCCACAGGTGGGACTGCGACGGCAACTGTGCCCGGAGCGACGGCTACTGTGCCCGGAGCGACGGCTACTGTGCCCGGGGCGACGGCTACAGTGCCCGGGGCGACGGCAACTGTGCCCGGGGCGACGGCAACTGTGCCCGGGGCGACGGCTACTGTGCCCGGGGCGACGGCGACTGTGCCCGGAGCGACGGCTACTGTGCCCGGAGCGACGGCTACTGTGCTCGGAGCGACGGCAACTGTGCCCGGAGCGACGGCAACTGTGCCCGGAGCGACGGCAACGCCTCAGGGGACTACGCTGACTTCGGACAACGTCGCATCCGACATTGCTGCACCGACGACAGCAGGGTCGTCTGCGAATGGGGGAAATAGTTATAGTCTCGCGTTGGCGGGCCTTGGAGGCTCATCCGCCGGCCCCGGTGCCACGCCAACTGTAGCAGCTCAGGGTGAGGCGTTCGCGCCTACGAGCTCTTCGGCTGTGTCTCAAACTGAGTCAGCTGCACCCGGTGTAGCATCAAATGCGCCTAGTTATACGTCATCTGTTGCAGGCTCCACACCCCCTGTATCGTCTTTCCCGAGCGACATGTTTAATACGTCAAATGCCCCTAGCACCACACCTAATACGTCATTTATCCTGAGCGCGACATCTAATATGACATATGTCTCGAGTACCATCCATAATACGTCATCTGTGTTTAACACCACAACTCATTTGGTATCTGCTCCCGGCACCACACCAAATACGTCATCCTTCCCTGGTACCACAACCTATACGTCATATGTCCCTAGCATCACACATAATACGTCATCTGTCCTTAGCAACACAACTAATGCCTCATTTTCCACTGGCAACACACCCAATGCTTCCTCTATACCCAACACCACACCCAATGCTTCCTCTATACCCAATGCTTCTTCTATACCCAACACCACACCCAATGCTTCCTCTATACCCAACACCACACCCAATGCTTCCTCTATACCCAGCACCACACCCAATGCTTCCTCTATACCCAACACCACACCCAATGCTTCCTCTATACCCAACACCACACCCAATGCGTCCACCATTTTACAGAATTATCCCACAACTACATCGATAGCCGTCACGCCTACCAGCCCCGCATCAACAACAACAGCATCTTCTTCTGCAAAGTCTCTGCCGCCAAGCCCATTAGCTCAGTCTGGGTCAACCGCAAACACGCCCTTCACTCGACCGACGTCAACGACAGACACGCCCACCGCTCAATCAGCATCTCCCACGGCCAGCCCAAATCAGAACGTCACATACTCCAGGCTGCTGGAGCAAGCAGGGTACGAGCACACGTACTACCTGGCCGTCCCCCACGTCGCTGCTGACCTGAATGACCACCCCAACGCCTCGCTGATCATCTACGTAACGCTGACCACGACTGACCCAACCAACGTCACCGGCAATGTGTCCATCTTTTACCCTTACTACGAAAACATGCAGGTCAAAGTTCAGCCCGGTCAAGGGGTAACGGTAAGGCTGTCCTCACTGCTAATGCCAGACGTCACAGGCGTATCAAAGCGCGGAATCAAAATACATTCTTCAGGATGTCTCCATGTCATATTGTTCTGCATCATTGAAGGTAAGACAACCCCCCCCCCCAGTGGCGCAGCGAGCTTAACTCGCGCCCAGGGCATAATACCTTTTTAGCGCCCCTCCAATAATATACATAATATTATATGTAAAATATACCATTTGACGCCCGTTTCTGAGTAGCGCCCGGGGCATAATGCCACCGTTGCCCACCAATCACTACGCCACTGGACAACCCCCACCCCCATCCCCAGGACCGATTCAAAATGGCCGACACATCAAACAGTTCCATTGGGCCATGCTTCGTATTTAGGGACGCCTTCGATTGTTTATACCCTTGAGAAAATTAGAAATGCCCCCCCACCCCCCCCCACCCCAGTTCAGCTTGCCCAAGGCGGCAATATCACTAGGGCCGGCACTGGTAAGACTTTAAGTGTCTTCCCCAAATGCCTTTGTAATTTTTTTGTGTACATTAACGCTTGCGAGTCAAGAGTGCGGCAGTTAGTAATTGCCCCTAAAGAAAGTTATTTTGAACTCAAAATAAAATACAATTTTTGTTTGGTTGAATGACCTAACCATCTGGCATAACCATCTTCTATTTTATTACCAGTGACACAGTCATTACCTATTTTATTATCTGTGATACAATCATGACATATTTTATTATCTGTGACACAATCATGACATATTTTATTATCTGTGACACAATCATTATATATTTTATTATATGTGACACAATCATTACATATTTTATTATCTGTGACACAATGATTACATATTTTATTATCTGTGACACAATCATTACATATTTTATTATCTGTGACACAATCATGACATATTTTATTATCTGTGACACAGTCATTACATATTTTATTATCTGTGACACATCATGACATATTTTATTATCTGTGACACAATCATGACATATTTTATGATCTGTGACACAGTCATTACATATTTTATTATCTGTGACACAATCATGACATTTTTGTATTATCTTTGACACAATCATGACATATTTTATTGTGTAACATTATATAACCGTTACCTTTTTAACTATTCGTTACATAATCATTAGCTATTATCTTATTACTTACACTACCGTTAACTTATATGATCTTTATTACCTTTTTTTTTATTTTTATCTACACAGCCATTACCTATTATCGTGTTATCCAATCATTCAGTAGTTTCTTGTCCTATCTCATGAACACTGATTGGCTAAAGTGTTTCAAATGAAAAGTTGGTTTCGTTTTAATAGCCCGATTTTACAGCACATAAGTGACCTTTTTTTTTCTCTCTCTCTCTACCAATGCAGACATGGAGTCTGGTATGATCAGGTCACTGACCTCAACCTATGTCAGTCCGAACTTCACCCTGTCTAGTGACTACGTCGTAGTGACGTCACCCACGAGTAACTCATCCGCCCAGTCCACCACTAGCCGACTGTTCATCGTGTCCACAGCAGACGACAATCAAGTGTCCATAAGGCAAATGTTGTTTGATTTCATTAGTGTGTTTGTCTTTATGTTGGCAACTTTTTCTGTTTATCTTGCAACTATTTCTGTTTATCTTGCAACTTTTTCTGTTTATCTTGCAACTTTTTCTGTTTATCTTGCAACTTTTTCTGTTTATTTTGCAACTTTTTCTGTTTATCTTGCAACTTTTTCTGTTTATTTTGCATCTTTTTCTGTTTATCTTTCAACTTTTGTCTGTTTCGTTTTAACTGATATGCTAACAAAAACTAATATCATTTCATTGCATTGCAATAAATCTGGATGCAATCTTTTTTTTGTTTTGAATCAGTTTTTATATAAAGCCAAGGTAAAAAAAAACTATTCTCACTTAGGGGCCGTTCACATATTATATAACGCCGAAGAGGGAGAGGGTGGTTGCACATTTGTTATCTGTGTTATTTTGGGGGAGTTTTCTAGTGTTAAATAATGTTATATTGGGGGGGGGGGGTAAAAATGTACATTTTTGCATTATGTAATATGTGAACGGCCCCTTATCGATATTCAGATAACTTCAGATTAACTTTTGGAAATTTTTTCAAATGTATCAATCAGTAGATTTGTAAATAATTGTTGACATAACCCAGGACCACACTTAGCGTTCTTTGGAGTTGTCTTATAAACATGGGAGCGGCGATAAGATAATTGTTAATTAGTAAATTACCTATTATACTATCAGTTACACAACCGTTACCTGTTTTATAATCCGTTACACAATCGTTAGCTATTATCCAGTGTCGAACCTAGGGATTTGGAGGCCCGGGGGTGGCGGAGGGCTTGGCCTCTTTGGGGGGGCCCTGCATTTTGACTTTCGACACCATGACATGAGATAATGTACTTAATATTTAATGTAAGAAAAGATTTTGAGGGCCCTTCTCAAGCTGGAGCCCGGGGGGGGGGGGCATTTTCGAATTTGGATCCCCCTCCACCCTAGGTACGCCTCTGTTTTTATCTTCTATACAATTGTGCAGCTAACCAGAACCACCAGTGGAGTTGACTTGTAAACGTGGGAACGGTAACAGATAATTATTCATTTCTGAGTTCTGAGATTCAACGCTGCGGTCCAGAGTATTTCATTGCCTTTCGGGAATGCCGGCACGGGAAGTGCGAAAACTGGGACGTGTCGCTGACGCCCCGTGGGGTAAACTGGAACGCCCGGTAACCGTATTGGGGGGATGGGGGGACTGTCAGGGGTCCCAAGACTACATGTCCGGAGCCCTGCGCTAGGACTTATCGTGACAGGGGCCAATTTTATTATCACAGTTTGTTTACATGAACGATGGACAGCGGTCACATTTTAACACTGCTACATTCTTTCTGTCCCATGTTAACACTGTTACATTCTTTCTGTCCCATGTTAACACTGTTACATTCTTTCTGTCCCATGTTAACACTGTTACATTCTTTCTGTCCCATGTTAACACTGTTACATTCTTTCTGTCCCATGTTAGCACTGTTACATTCTTTCTGTCCCATGTTAACACTGTTACATTCTTTCTGTCCCATGTTAGCACTGTTACATTCTTTCTGTCCCATGTTAACACTGTTACATTCTTTCTGTCCCATGTTAACACTGTTACATTCTTTCTGTCCCATGTTAACATTATTACATTTTTTTTCTTCTATTCCAACCGTTTTCTCCACTCAAAACTTCTGTTTATTTAAGTGTTTATAAATGGGAAAAAATTTTGTAATCGATTTTTGAGGAAATTTTTTTTAGATTTTTCTGGAAATTTCGGATAGCCTACATGTTCTTGTTCCATGACAATGCATGACTCTATAATTATTTTTGCAATTAATAAATTTTTTGTTTTATTTAAACAAGATAAAATTATAATTTATTGCAAAATTAAGAAAAAATATTTTTTAGAAAACGGATAGTTTAAAAAAAAAAACTATTTTTATCGTGACTTGTTTAGGTTGTCATCTTATCCAACATCTTCACCCATAACTTTTACCATCAATGAAATACGATTGACCAACCCGGACGTCGTTAATGTCACGTTGAACCAATCAGATGTGTTCCTGCTTGAAAGCGAGGCTGACCTAACAGGATCGAGGATAACATCCAGTTCGCCTGTTGCTGTGTTTGTTGGCATAAAACAGGTGTGTGAGTGCAATGTGATTAGTTTGAGAACCATTGTAAAAGCGGCCCATTACTTTATTATGCACCAAAAGTTCAGCTAGTCCCGAAAGCTACCATCCTTAAGTCAGCTGTGTTCCCAAGTCAGCCCGTAGCGTGAAAATTCTACAGCAGGGGCCAGACAATAGCGGAGGGGGGGGGGTAATACATTTTACTAAGTAGAGCAAACAAGCAGAGGGGGCCAGACAAAATGCAGGGGTGGCCCGGCCCCCTGGCTCCCCCTCCCCACACGCTACGGGCCTATCCCAAGTACAATGTACAGTAATGAACATAGAAGTGAATTATCACTTACAACACAGTCTGTGATAACAGTAATATATTACGTTTGATTTAAACGTTAGGCCGGGGTTTCTAAACCTGATGTTCGCGTACATCAGGGAGTACGGGGAAAGGCTATGCAGGGGGGTAACATAGCGACATATGATTTTCGTTTAGAACACACCCAAGAGTCAGGCACGCCGAGAGGGGGGGTCATTGCAAGGGGGCCCGCATCTGTACGGGGACCCGGCCGCCCCGACGATGTCCATTTTTTCTCGACTCATTGTTTATTAAGGGGCCCGAAATGATGTCCTGCACTGGGGCCCTTGTTGGCTCTCGGCGCCCCCTGCCAAGAGTGTAAAGAAGGTCGCCAGTTTGATGGCTGACTCATCACCAAAAAAAAGAACTACGGTGTCCAAGCATCGCGTTGGGAAAAGTAAAGCAGATCCCATTATGAGAGGGGGGGGAGGTACCAGCGGAGATACTTTCGCTCCCCCCCCCTCCTTGTGGGGGGGGGGGGTTACAGTCGCGGGGAAATGGTTGAAAACCGATGTGGTAAGGTAAACCTTTAACACCACCACCACCACCACCCCATCCCCAGTAGATGTCGTCGAGTGTCTCAGGCAATGTTCCCTCTAAGCCGACGCGTGAGCGATCTCACACACGAATTCAGAGCATCGCTCATACTACACGTATGATTGCTCACTCCGACGGACGATATCGCTTAAATCGCTCACAAATTTTGGCCTCAAACAAAATGTCGCTGAGAGACAAAATGTTTTTGCTCACTTCATACCACACCTTAGAGGGAGCATTGGTTTGGTCTTGTGGGGGGGGGGATATATATAAAACATCTTACAATAAAATGTTATGTATTCACTTGCAGACGGCGCGTAGTGGCTGTTAGATGCTGAGGGGTGAGGAGGAAAGGGGGGGGGGGTACAGGAACCATCTGACAGGTTGAGCTCTCTTTTTGTCGGCCCTGTTTGTTTGTTTTTTTTATCAACTGTGGCGTTGTGCCGCCGGGGGGGGGGAGGGGGCAAATGCACAGGGGCCCGGCGAGTTTTATTTAGGGCGAGTTTTAGGGACCCGGACTGAGCTGGCCGATCAAATTTTGAAAATATTATTATCAGCACGGTGGTGGGGGGGGGGCGTGAGTGACAGCCGTGCCCAAGGGGCCCGAAATTTCTGTCGGTGGACCTGTGTGTGACCATACCGATAAGGAAGAGTGCAGTTTTTTTTTATAATTATTTTCATTTTATCAGTTGATTGTTTCTGTTCGATACAATGTCTATGTCTCTAATCTGTGTTTTTTGTGTGTGTGTGTGTGTGTTCTTTATGTTTTTTTTTCTTTCCCTGATCTATGTACACAGACTGGCGGCTCTGTTTCATTTGAACAATTGACCCCAGTAGTCGAGGAGGTAAATCACGTCATCGTAACATGGCCGCCAATACGTTCAGTGGCATCGTTGTACAGGATCTCTACCGGCGGGGGTAGGGCTTCAGCTCAGGTGATTGACATATTCTGTTCACATAGTGAAGTGGATGATGATATGTGTGTGTGTGGGGGGGGAGTTAAGTTATTGTGTGCCGCGTCATATTTAGCCCCCAATTACCGCGCCAAAATAAAAAAAAAGTACTTAAATATTCCCCATGCCGCTTGACGGTCAATTAGGAAGTTGCCGCCCCTTGGCAGAACTCGCCCCCCTTTTTTTTCTAGTTACGCCACTGATCGTGTGATGTAGGAGGTGAAGTGAAAAGTGTTCTTGGGGTAGGAGCAGTGCTCGATATAAGAAAAAAAAATTCTCTGTAGAGCCGGGGATAAATGTCTATGGTTTCATCCCCGGCGGGGATATATTAGCTAAAGCAGAGCCGGGGATGACAGGTCTCAGTGCCGGGGATATCCCCGGTATCTTCGGTGGTAAATCGAGCCCTGGGTAGGAGCATGGATTGACTGTAAGTATGAGTGTTGGGGAAACTGGGGGGGGGGGGGCGCTAGACAGTTTCCCTGTCCATAAGAACGGTACAGTAAAGAGGGGAGGAGGGAGGGGAATGTGTGGAACATGTGTGTGTATGTGTGTGCGTGTATGTGTATTCGTATTGTGGAACTGTAACTGGAATGGGTGTGTGTGTGTGTGTGGATTTATGATGTGGCACTGTAACTGGAATGGGTGTGTGTGTGTGTGTGGATTCATGATGTGGCACTGTAACTGGAATGGGTGTGTGTGTTGTGGATTCATGATGTGGCACTGTAACTGGAATGGGTGTGTGTGTGTGGATTCATGATGTGGCACTGTAACTGGAATGGGTGTGTGTGGATTCATGATGTGGCACTGTAACTGGAATGGGTGTGGTGTCCATGCGTGCCACTCTCCCACGAAGCTTTTTTTTTAATTATTTTATTTTATTTTTTCTCAGCAGGTGAGCAACAACTTCACCTGCGTGCTTCCGGAGCCCGGGGACACGTGCGAGCTCCACGCCCCCGCGGAGTCTTCCCGAGTGGTGGCCGACTCCCCCGTCACAGGCTTGCACGCCATCCTCAACAACAATTCAGACGTCGAGTGCCTGTCCCAGCTCCCGGCGCCCTCGGCGTGGAGAAATTTTTACACGTGGACCATCCCCCGCAACTTCACCCAGACCCCGAACCAACTGCAGCCGGAATTCTTTCTTATCGTAATGATCAAAAATGTAAACTGATAGATAGATAGATAGATAGATAGATAGATAGATAGATAGATAGATAGATAGATAGATAGATAGATAGATAGATAGATAGATAGATAGATAGATAGATAGATAGATAGATAGATAGATAGATAGATAGATAGATAGATAGATAGATAGATAGATAGATAGATAGATAGATAGATAGATAGATAGATAGATAGATAGATAGATAGATAGATAGATAGATAGATAGATAGATAGATAGATAGATAGATAGATAGATAGATAGATAGATAGATAGATAGATAGATAGATAGATAGATAGATAGATAGATAGATAGATAGATAGATAGATAGATAGATAGATAGATAGATAGATAGATAGATAGATAGATAGATAGATAGATAGATAGATAGATAGATAGATAGATAGATAGATAGATTCATTCACTTTATTCTTTATAAATAAAAAAAAGGGAAAGTTCCATTAAGACCGTCGGTACAGATGAAGTGAAGAATTGATTTTTCTCAGTAAACTCGGCGTTTAAAGGGATTATCATGTGGTTATCATAACGCCCAGCCGCCTTTCCTCCCCCCAATTTAAACTCAGGTAGTGGGGACGGGTGGTCGTGTGGTAAAGCGCTCGACCTGAGGTTCCTTGGTTCGATCGGAGTGTGACACACATGGATACCACACCCATTCTAGTTACAGTGCCACATCACGAATACACACACGCACAAACACATATTCCACACACACACACACCCATACAGTGTCATTCTTATGGTCAGGTGAGGACCAGTGAATATATTTCAGGTTATGGCTAAAGTCCCCGCTATATCTCCCGTGGTGCCTCCATGGCCATTGCACTATCGGCTATGGTGGGGATGAAAGAAGGGCACAGCGAAAACCGCCCCATTAGTGGTTTATAGGATCTAAGAGATTTGATCTCATTCTTTCAGTGACATCAGACATAAACACACACACACACATACAGATAGAGAGAGAGAGAGCGAGAGAGAGTCGAGCGCTCTACACCGCAGGGCCACCCGTATTACTTGTGCTCAAACACATGGAATATACGTATAGTTTTGACCATAACTCTCAACTCTATTCCGTGCCGGTCTATAGTCCGTTGACGCCGCTGACTGTATTGATATATCGGGTCCGGGATCTTATAATTATAATTTCTTTCAGGGCTCTGAGTCAAATTTGTCGATTGGTGGCTCCCCACTCAAGCCCGACACGGTGAACTACGAAGGAACAGACGACGGTTACGTCATTCTAACCAAAAGGTAAAGTTTATGTGTATCTATGAGTATCCATATATCTATGGGAGTATCTATGAGTTTATGTAAACTCTGTAAACTTTGTGTTGGAAGATCATTTAAGGAACAGGGCGATATTAAGAGCGTTTTTGGCCAAAACAAAAAAAGAAAACATAACATCAACCAAAGAAAATAATGAAATGTATGATTGTATGAAATGTATGATTGTATGAAATGTATGATTGTATGAAATGTATGATTTTATGGTTGTATGAAATGTATGATTTTATGATTGTATGAAATGTATGATTTTATGGTTGTATGAAATGTATGATTTTAATATGAAATGTATGATTGTATGAAATGTATGATTGTATGAAATGTATGATTGTATGAAATTATGATTTTATGGTTGTATGAAATGTATGATTTTATGATTGTATGAAATGTATGATTTTATGGTTGTATGAAATGTATGATTTTATGGTTGTATGAAATGTATGATTTTATGATTGTATGAAATGTATGATTTTATGGTTTTATGAAATGTATGATTTTAATATGAAATGTATGATTGTAGGGTGTATATTCTTTCGGGGCCTCTAGTCAAGTGCCCAATAGGGCGCATACTAGGGATGTGACGAAGTTCGAATTCGAATCCGACGACATTCAAACTTCGAATTTTTTTTGAGCAAATTCGAATCCGACGGATTTTTAAAAAAAAATTCCGTCGGATTCGAATTTGAAAAATTACCGTTTTCAGATCAAACACGGCCGTAGAAATCGTAACTAAAACTAAAAATCCTAGAGACTTTCGAAAACCCGAAATAAAGAAAAGTTTAATCTGCCATTAATTAATTTCAAGTACCGGGGCCTCATGTGAGTGTGACAATAAACAGTGTGACAGTTAAACAACGGACACTGGAGTTATAGTAAACAGTACAGAAAGAGCAAAAACAACAGAAATTTCCAATGTTTTGTTTAGTAGTGTAAGGTTGCATGTTTCAATTTGGTTGTGATGCCGTGAAATGAGATCGACTCAGTTGCCTGCTGATTGTGCTTGACTGATATGACTTCAACTTGTAGAATATTTCTTGAATAGTTACAAGTGAGTGAGAACAGTATTAGTGTACTTTTTATTTTTAGTACATTCTTTTTTTGTGTGCATGAAAATTAGATAAGAAATACGACAGAAGTAGAATTAAAGAGAATTTTATTTCATGCAAAGCATCTTGTACTGATGATTTGTTAACAATGTGGCTACTGTGCTTTGTAATTGTTTATGCTGCTGTTCATGCAAAAAGAAATGCTAAAAAACCTCGTTGTCCGGGGGGGGGGGGGGTGCACGGGACTGACATCTTGGTATACCCCCATTTAGCCAAGTGTTGACCAAATCCGAATCCGCATTCGAATCCGACGGATTTACATTTGCCAAATCCGAATCCGACGGATGCGGATTTTCATCAGCTCCGTCACATCCCTAGCGCATACATTAAAACACTGAATGAGCATTTAAAAAAAATGGAAGCCTAAAGTTTGTATCAGTTTTATTTGATATTGTATTCAATGAGCTGGGTATTGACCTTTTTCGTTTTAGGTCTTCTTTATAAAGTCAGCATTTGAGAGATTGGGGGAGGGGGGGGAGGAGGAGGAGGTGCCAAGGGGGGAGGCGCCCGATAGGGGTCGAATTTATTTTTTAAAGAGGGCCGCCTAGCTGTTAGCAGCGACGTCACTGCTACCAAAGAGATCTGGTTGGAATGATTAGCCTCCTTTTGTCTATCTAAAAAAACATGTTTATTACATGAGATGGTTTATGTCATAGATCTATGGTTTATGTATTCTTACATTACTTTTTCTTGTTTTTTTTTT
>JAGDYQ010000387.1:0-82500 GCA_021962125.1 Bulinus truncatus
AGCAAAGGCTCCTAAGAAATCAAAGAAAATTGTATAGTCCCTGAGACTATAAACTCAATTAGTTATTAGTTCCAAGACAGACGCCCAACTTGTAATCGTAACTTTTCAGCAATCTGGAGAGATAAACTTATTTCATAGGCACAATACATATGTTATCTTAGATATCTTTAGAAAAGCACATTATATAAACAAATAACATGTCTTAACCTTCATAAAATCTATAGACGCAATAATTTTAGTAGCCAAGTTACAAATCCTAGTCATTAACCCAAGACGGCCAAGAGAACCAAAAAAAAAACTGTAAATATAAATTAAACCAAAAAGCCAGATTTGTTTTAATATTTTAACTATAGATATAATGAGAGTTTGTTGTACAGTATAATAGCATTTATTAAACATGTATTATTAAAAAAATACTGTAAGAATTATTTAAATTAATAAATAAATTAGAATGGATTTAAAACAAAACCTAAACAACATAATTCATTCTCAGTGTTGATTTTAACAGATTGATAGTGTTCAAAGCAATCAGAATGCTAACAATATTAAACTCTTAAGTATAAAGAATAACATGGTGAAAATACAGAGCTAGTGACATTTTTTTAGTTCAATTAAAAATATTGAGACTAATAGAATGTACCCCAGATTAAAAATAAAAAAACTGCAAAAATAATGAAATTTTAGACAAATTAATTAAATACTTTAGAAAAAATAATAAACTCACTTTTTTAACACTTATCAAGGGAATTTTAAGAAATATATCAAAACAATGAAAAATCATTTGTCTATTCATTTTTTTTAACTTTTTTTTTCTCTAAAATTTCTTGAAAAGATAGCCCAATTTGGTTAAAATTTGGACACTACCACAAACAAATGTAGGTCGTTTCAGGCTCTACTCAACTCTCAGACTTCTGTTTCACTTGTATGACTATAACATGGCTTGTAACTTGCTATTGTAAATTGAAGAGTAGTAAATTTGACAGATGTTGATTAGACCTTTAAATGAAAAGTGATTCTGAATACATCAACCCTGAATATATTTTTTTTATATACATCAATTGTAATATTTTCATACTTTGTAAAATTAAACTTTAAAGTCATTAGGCATAGACAGAAAAATATTTATAATAACTTTCATAGTCTCGGGTCATAATTCAGACTAAAACTGTCATATAGTTGTAAGGTCTTAGTAGAAATTTTTTTTCCTTTTTTCTTTTTTTTTTTCTTTCTTGTTTGTATATTTTGTGAGAGGCAAATGTATCGTAAGGTTTTGCCATCAGTTTATTCACTGCCATGCTTATACTATTCTTTGTTGTTTCAATTTTATTTGGCTTTTGAAATATATGCTTATGAAGGTGGCCACTACATGTATATACAACAGCAGTTTATACCGTTCTTCGTCATTTCACTTTTATTTGCTCTGAAGGTGGCCACTACCCCTATATATTACAGAGTTTTTTGTACTGTATGAGTAATTATTAAATGAAGCATTTCTCAATATACATTACTATATATAAATGACATGATTATTAGTTGATTCTAGTGTGGCAATCTCACTTTAAATCCGCCTCCATTTCAGCACAAAAATCAGATATATGGGTATAAAATATTTAAAAATATAATAATAAATATATAAAAAATATGTATTTGATTTGTGTATGTTTCTGTCCACCATATTTTTTTTAAGATTCTTCAAATATTTTTGCTGGTGAATTTAGATGTTGTTTTTTTTTTGTATTACCATATTTCCCCATGTATAAGCACCCCCTTTGTATACCCCCCCCCCAATTTTTGGACTGTGAAGTTTTGAAAAAAATATTTTATTAGAGAAACGAGTTATAAAGAAAGAAAATTTACAAAGAAACAAAATTTAAGATTCATAATAAACACTCATATATGCCACCCCCCCCCCCTACTTTTTGGGCTTGAAAATTTTGGAAAAAAGGTGTGGCTTATACATGGGGAAATACAGTAGTTTTGAATTTTTCTTATAATCACTGTCTCTGCCGTCAACTATAATGTGTTACACATTATTTGTAATTGATACTAATTTAATTGTTTACAGATGTTTCCTTTATGTTCTACTTTTATTATCTTGTGAAAATGAAAATCAGTTGTAAAATAGTTGGTCAGTTATATGGAACTGGCTTCATTTTAGTCTGAAGAAATATCTATGTATTTAAAAAAAAAGCTATTGTTTTTCATCACTTGAATGGAGATAAAACATATGTTGATAAGTGTGCATAGTTTACTCTTAGTATTTCTGTTGAAAGTTTGTCTGGCACACATGTGCTCAATTTGTATGTGTGTGTGGGGGGTGTCTGTTATAGTGAGAAAAGGTGAAAGTTCATTTTTTAATGTGGTTGACAGAATAGATAAATGGATAACATTTGTTTCATAGGAGTTTTAGTTTTTACATTCTGTTTGTTAGTTAACAAGATTAGGCATTTAAAGCTCTTAACAACATCCAGGCATGTTTCTATCTTTAAGCAAATAATATATATATGTATTTTTTAAAATTTATTTTTTGATCTGGAGTGTTATTTGAAAGATAGTGATTAATGAATTGAGTAGAATTTTGTATTAAACAAATACATTATTTATTTCTATTAACTATTTAAATAGTTCAAAAAAATATTTCATGCAGTCAAAATTTTTTATCTGCTTCGCATGTGCTAACTTGTAATATTTTTTTTTCTGTAAACAGTTTTTTTTTTCTTTTTCATATGTTTATAAGAATGGGTACAGTTCAATTCTTTTTCAAAACCTATTCTTTCTCTATTTTCAGATCTCAAGCTTACACCATTATCATTACCTTTAGGATAACCTTAGGCCATCTCATGAAAAGTGCAAGCGTGACAGTTATTCCAATTAGTTGCTGTCTATTTCATCTTCATCCAGTTTCATTGTCGGATTAGAAACCAGATTTCTTTGCTTTGTTTGATGGAGAGTTAAATAGTTATTCAGAATCAGTTAATTTCATTGCATTGAAAGTGCTCTAGCTCTAGACAAAGTCCATCATGCCTCTGTTTGGTACAAGAACAAAGAGCCCTCAGGAATTGGTGAAGTCTTTGAAGGAAAATCTGACACAACTGCCAAGTTTGAAGGAGAAAGAATTTAAGAAGGTGAGCTTAAAAAATAGATGTTGCTAGCTGCACCCTGCAAAATCTTTGGAACACTTTTCTATTACAAACTGTATAGATAAACTTACAGTGATTTTAGAAATTATCTTCTTGTCCCATAACCTTTAGGTTATATAAATTTTAATTGATGAGACACACAACATCAATAGTTTTCCCTTGTAAATGACCTAATTTCAAACTGCCATCATATCCCGTTTTGGTTAAAAAAATATTTTTTTGCGTTCCCCAATGCAGACAGACAATATTTACAGTGTATTATATATGATTATTTTCTTTGCCGATAATAACAGAAAACTTTTATTTTGAAGAAAAAAAATTGAGGTTTAGCTGGTAGAGTACCTAGGGGAATTTTATATTTAAATTATATATCTGTGCAAAAACTCCGCAAAAAATTAATGATGATCCTTTGTTCTCTTAAAGTCAAAGACAGTCTTTACTCTAGCATTAAGTTGTATGAACACACTAATACATTATACAGTTTTTTTTTCTCTGTATGTATAGGTGAGTGAGGAAGTGTCCAAGACACTTCAGTCCATCAAAACATTACTGTATGGAACAGCTGACCAAGAACCTGCGACTGAGCAGGTGGCAATGCTGTCAACAGAGATGTACCAGAATAACACCTTGCCATTACTTATACAAAACCTGGCCCGCATAGACTTTGAGGTAGATTTTAGTTTGAATAATTAGCATTAAAAAAAAGTATATATATTTTTTTGCTAACACAAATATCTTTATTAACAGTTCTTTTTTTTTCATTTCACAAATAATTTTGTGTGTATTTTAGTAATACAACCTCTTGCTATATTATTGGAAAAAAAAATAGGATTGTGATGCTATTTGTATAAATAATACATTAGGACATAATTAATGTAAGTATTCACCTGATGACTAATACTATGCTATGCCATATTTTAATTTTGCAGGGTAGGAAAGACGTTGTTGCAATATTCAATAACTTGTTACGTCGTCAGATCGGCACACGCTCACCAACTGAAGAGTACATCTGCCAAAATCCTGTTGTTTTGATTGAGTTGGTGAAAGGGTCAGTAGCACCTTGACAATTTTGTTGTCAAATATTTTTTAATTTCTCGTTTAATTATATATATATTGGCTCATATTTGGCAAATTATATTGTCCAGATACAAATCACAATGTGTAAAATTGACCAAGTTCCTCATAAAAACTCAGATGAACTTACCCAAGCATTGTCTAATTCAAAATCTTGGACATAGTACTGTCACACCTCCCAATTCAAAATTAGTTATAATGCAGTTTTCCATATTTGACTTTTGCTTCATTTAATTTGCCAGGGTACTTAATAATTCTTATTTAGTTTTTTAGTGATATTTATATTCTGGTGCATCACATCTTATTTTAGAAAAGATCATTTTTTGTGAATGATTATGTAAATATTGATGTAGTTCAAATATATTTTTATGCAATGCATGGTATAATTACATTTTTTTGATAGCTTGGCAGCTAATTAATGGAGTTATTTTCTCCAGCCTTTAGTGTTATCTAATTGTAAAAATGTTTTACTTTACCAGCTATGAGAATCAAGAAATCGCCCTGAACTGTGGAATGATGCTGCGTGAGTGTTGTCGATTTGAGAGCCTGGCCAAAATTTTATTAAATGCACCTGAATTCTACAAATTTTTTGAATATGTGGAGGTATCGACCTTTGATATTGCTTCAGATGCTTTCTCTACATTTAAAGTAAGTTGTAGATATAACTCCTAAGCATTGTATCTTCTTTTTATTGTTTGTAATGTTTTGTAATTTTTTATTATTTTTTTATGATATTCAATTTAATTGCTGTGAGCTTTGTTTGTTATTTTTAACAGGAGCTCTTGACGAAGCATAAAATGTTGTCAGCTGAATTTTTAGAACACAATTATGATGAGGTGTTCACACATTATCAGTCACTTCTAAACTCAGAGAATTATGTCACTCGTCGACAAGCACTTAAGGTAAGTTTTTGTGACGTACACTGAATCTGTACGTCAATCCCTCAAGCTATTTGTTGTATTTTGGCAAAAAACTTTGAAGAATTAATGAATTTTTTTTTTAGACCAAATTCATCTTAACTTTTGTGAAATTTCAAGCCTGTAAGCTTGCAACTGTGCTAAACATGACAAATTTAGAAATTAAAGGTATTGAGGGATTTCTGCAATCATTCCTTAAGGTGTATTAATCTTCAAGGAAATTGTTGATACTGTACTAGTCATATATGTGAAACCAAAGCAATCAGGCTTTAAGTAAAGTTCCCTTAGCCCTAACGGGCCATCGGGGCAGATGAAGTGTAGAATTCATCTGTTTCTATAACCTCGGCATTTGAAGGGATTGTGTGGTTAGCACAACGCCCAGCCGCCTTTACTCCCCCAACTTAAAGTCAGGTACCCATTTAAAGCTGGGTGGACTTGTGGGATGACTTTTCACCAAATTTCACCTGGAAAAATTCCATGGGCCTCTCCGAGGATCGAACCTAAGACTCTCAGGTCGACAGTCGAGTATCTACACCACTCGGCCATCCGTCCCACAATCAGGCTTTGGAATGGACTATTTTTGTGAATATATAAATAGTCCATTTTCTTAATGATCTGGAATCCTTAGTGATATTAATTAAAAGAGGTATTATGTTATGTGGTATTCTTTTTTTCCTCACAAAAATTAATGCTGTTGTAAATCAGATTGCAGCTCTGTTACCAAGCAAAATTGTATCAAGTTTTCTCACATCTATTATAGTTGTATCTGTATATAAGATCTTTTCACTTAAAAAATTTACCGGTCATTTTGTGTGTTAGAAACTTGCCCGTCATTTAGCATGTATTTAGCTTTTTTTTTTTTTTCCATTGGTTGATATTAATAGGGAAAAAAAATTTGCAGTGATTTTTTACATTAATTGGTATAGTAGTCGCCTAAATAAATTATCTTTTGAAATAGGCTAGTTCCAGAGCAGTGACCTAAGAAGTTGAACCTTTTTGCTATTCTGGAAACTTTAAAGCACATCAAGAATTATGGTTCAGAGTTGTTCTCTCTGCTGTCTTGATTTAGCCTTTTACGAGACTTTAGGGTTGAACTTACAAAAATGTCCCATTGTTTATTAGGAACATTAAGCCATCTGCAGAAATCATCCTCACATAGGGCTTCGTTTTTCAACACAATGAGATACTACCAGCTAGTCCTTCTGATGGTCTTTTCAACTTGTTTTTGGCAGTAGACGTTAATCCTTAAATTTAGAAAACATCTGTAATAGATTTGAAAAGTGAAATTTACTTTAAAATACAAACCTTTTTGACCATTCAGTGAACTAAAAAATCTAATTTCTTTTTAACTTTATTTAATAATAGTTTATATGAATATAGTGTTTTTTGTTATAAATTGTTATGAAAAATACCCATTCTTCAGATCTCATTTCTTCTATAGAGGAGTTTTTAATAAATTAAGGAGAATATCCATTCTTTAGCTATCAGCTGTTAGAATATCCATTCTTTAGCTATCAGCTGTTAGAATATCCATTCTTTAGCTATCAGCTGTTAGAATATCCATTCTTTAGCTATCAACTGTTAGAATATCCATTCTTTAGCTATCAGCTGTTAGTTTATTTTCTTCTTATCACCAGAATTGTTTTTCCTTATTCTTTTAGCTTCTCGGGGAGCTTCTGCTTGATCGCCACAATTTCAGCACAATGAATCGTTACATCAGCAATCCAGATAACTTAAAGCTGATGATGAACATGCTTCGGGAAAAGTCAAGAAATATCCAGTTTGAGGCCTTTCATGTGTTCAAGGTGTGTGTTTAATTTTAAATCTTGTATTTTTTCATTTTTTTAGTTATATTTTTCTCAGATAAATGATGTCCATATTTTTAGGTAATTCCGGACAACTTTTTTTTCTTTTTAAGAAGTAACCCTACTCATGTTTTTTTTTTAATTCAGATTTTTGTGGCCAATCCAAATAAGCCAAGACCTATTCTGGACATATTACTGCGCAACAAGGAAAAGCTAGTGGATTTTCTAACTCGGTTTCATACAGAACGGTCCGAGGATGAGCAGTTTAATGATGAGAAGAGCTACCTCATCAAGCAGATCAAAGAACTGAGGGCCCCCGAGGAGGGCGAATCTTAGCCATGTGTCGGATTTTGTAATAGGACAAGATCTATGTTAAATAACACATTTTCAATTTTTGTTAGATTTTTCTTTGTTTGAGGGAAATATTTTATATACATACATAAATATATATATTAATATATGTATATATAACTTCACTATTATGTTAGTTTAAAAGTTGGCATCATAATTGCTTACTTGTTTGTTCGTCTTTTTTTTTTAAAACTTCTTTTATTCCCCCAACTTAATTAGCATGCTTTTAATGTGACGACATTTAATGGTGTGTTAATTATTGAAGCTTCACAAATAATAACAGTTAAAATGCCTCAGCCGAGTGATATGCTGATTGTAAAATATAAATCTAGACTGGAAGTTACCGGTATACAAATTGCATTTTTTTTTTTTTGCGACAAAATATGAAATTTGTCTAGATGGCATGATTTTACACAAAGTATTTTTAATTTGCCATTGGAGGCAATTAAAACTAAAGTGACCAGCCATTCATCTGTGACATTGTTTATATAAATATTCATGTATGTGTTGATAGTGTTGTATGATGTAGAATTTATTTTTTCCAACTTCACAACTACACTTACTGTTTCAATTTCCACCAATTTTTTTTTAATATAAAAATGATGCAGTCAAAACACGAAGAACTTTATATATTCATCATGTTAAAAAAAAATGTTATGATTTATGTGTGTTCCCTGCATACTAAAGAGTTCCGAGTGGTGGAAAGAAACACGATGTAAATACTTTTTTTTTTTTTTTTTTTTTGCTACTTTACAATCAATATTTTTTTTTAGCTGTCAGTAAGGCCAAAATAAATTTTGTGAAAATCTTAAAATACTCATTTAAGCTGAAAAAGAAAAAAGTCAAAATATCCTAAGTGGCCTCTTTTGGGCAACCCATAACCAGAACGGTAAAAATTTGAAGTCCTGTGCATTTTTTAAAGATTATTTATTGAGTAACGTAAGACAATCTTTAGAAAGTTTCTTGTTCAGAGAGAAGATGCAAAGAAAAGATTTCAAGTTTTAACATTAAACCATACAAAGTTTTTAAAAATAACGAGACTAGAAAATAATTCCTTTTTGTGTGAACTTTTTATTTCTGTTGATTTTGAGTTTTTGTGTCTGTCATGAAAATTTTGTTCAATGAAGCCATTTCTTGATTTAAAATGAAAATTTTTTTTCCTTCAGTTTTTGAATGTTAAATTTTGTTAAATACATTCTTTTGGTTATTCAATATTGTTTCTTTTCTGATCTTTTAAAAAATAAACCCAAGGAGTTTGATATTTTTTGACCCCCATGATCACTGGATTAATTTTTTTCTTTAGACAAAGTGGTGTAAATGTAATTTTTCTTTCAATATTAACTTTATCTTTATATGAGAAGCATTTGTTCTATTCAAAGTATCCATTTTTGAGGAAGAAAATATTTTTTTTCTTTTTCATTTTCCTTAAGTTAAAAGAAAATCTGTGAACTTCAATGTTTTGCTAATAGCTTTCGCAGCTAATATATTTTTTGAAATAAGCTGTTTTGTTATAATTGATATCAGGGTGATTGTAAAAACAGGGCGCATCATTTTACTTATTAATGACACTGTAACTTTGTGCCACCTTTAAGAGCATTCTTTTGCCACTGAATTAAAAATTCAGAACTTTCTAGCAGTTCAGCACATGATTGTAATGTTAATATTTTCGGTTTTTTAAATAGTGGGGGGGGGCGGGATTAGAGCTTAATTGATTGAGAATTTTTTTTTATTCTGGACAATCTAACAAAAATAATAATCGATCGACAAAATAAAATTAATTTTGATATATCTGTGAATTTTTTTTTTAAACATTTACATGTAGTTTTTGTCTCAAGTCAGTTCGATATTGAATTTATCTTAAGCCTAATCATTATGAAGTTTTTTTTTTTTTTTTTTTTTTGGGAATAATAAAGATTCCAGTTTTGAGTGTGCTACATAGTTGAATATTTCAGTGTCATTTGTTTAAATTGCGATTTGTATACCTGACCTGTATGGAGCTGTGAGAATAAACTTAATATAATGTTAATATGACAATAATCTGTGACCACTTTGTAGCACTAGATATCAATTTCTGGTACATCATAAGTTGTATTTAAAAAACTACAGCCACAATATGGTTATTGGATGACTTAAATTTAATTAGTAAGGGTTTCAGCCAGAATCACCATTTATTTACGTGTCACTTTAGCTCCTTTTCTACCCTAGGTGAGTCTAATATTGGGTATGGTGAGCTGTCTACCACGGCACAGCAACTTCTGCAATGGTGGAACTGGCTTTGCAGATATTTAAACTTGTGATCTTTACCATCACCATTCAGCCACTCTTGTGTAATTTTCAGGTTATATGCTTGTATGTTTCAAAGTGAAACATTTTACTGACAGTTTTCAGAATCCTGAAGTAATGCTTTTGGCCTTATACTATTCACCAAATCTCAAAAAATAAAATGAGTTAATTTACTTCTGTTAAATTGTATGAATAAAAAATGCTTATCATTTACTTAAATGCAAAAGTTCTACCGAACTAACGGTGATAAAACTTTGTGTACATCCCTGTCTTTAAAGCTCTGATTCATTCCTTCACATATGTTTGAATAAATTAAGGAACATTTTTACTGTAGAGGTCAGAATTAGAGGATAAATCCAGCAGCTTATTTTCCCCTTTAAATTCCTGTTGGAGCATAGGGTCTCCGCAGTGTCTCACCAGTGCATACAGTTCTGGGCATCCCTCTGGAGCTGGGCTCATGACATCCCTCTTTTTTACTTGACTTTTGACTATTCTTCTCAATCTCTCTTTGGCCTCTGTTTTTCTCTTGTCCTGTGGATTCCAATTTAGTTCTTATCTAGTAACATTGCCATCTGGTTTTCTCTTGTCCTGTGGATTCCATTTTAGTTCTTGTCTAGTAACATTGCCATCTGGTTTTCAAAGAGTGCTACCTATCCTTCCCCCCCCCATTTAATCTTGATTTCCTGTCAAATGGGTCAATGTTTAGTTTTCTCCCACAATGTGATGTTGGGAATCTTTTGTAACCTTATGTCAAATTAATGTCAAAGTACCCTATCTTTCTGTATCTTTCACTATGTACCAGTTTAAAAAAAATGATAAATCTTTGAAAGCTACTCTTTGTTTTCACCATCTTTAAATGCCTTATTGTATTGCTGGTTTTTCTGTACTCCAAAGTCTATTTGTTCTTCTTTCTTGAGCTTTACTTTAAATCTAATCAATGTTTTTAGAATATTATTAATTAACGAGATAAATAAATGTTTGTACTGTTCTCAGTTCAGCTCTCTTTAAATTCAAGTTTTTTTTTTTTTTTAAAGTGATTTAAAGCTTATATAAATGTAAGAAAAAAAGATACAACCGTGTAGCTTTTTAATGTATGTAATGTTTCTAAATGAAATGTTGTTATTTGCTTGTTAAATATAATTAAAAACGATATGAGTTATCTTTTCCCAATGTATTATTATAATTCATAACATGTAATGTATGTTTATGTACCTCAATCTGGAGAAATTTTGGCAAAAGTTAATCATAAATCTGTATAATTTATAACTGAAGAATTAAATGCATAGACCTTCCCTGAAATAAGTTTGGAGAATAATTATTATTATGTAATTCATTTTTTATTTTTCCAAATAGTTACTGGTAGTTTAAAATAATATTTAAAAATTCAATTGCTAGTCATCTGTTGTTTATTATTCAACTTTAATAAAGATTAATATTAGTTTAAAATTACAATAAATTTTCCATTTTTTTAAAACCGAACATCTTGCCCTTAAATTTTTCTTTAAAAAAAAACAAACAAAACAAACGACAGCAGCACTTTGCCAGCTTTTAATTTATCATTTCATTGACATAATTTTTAAAGCTAACTAGTAATTAATTATTTTCTATGCTACATCAGAGGAAGTTATTAAATGTCAAGTTATCGTTTCAAGATAAGCCTAACTGATAAAAGCTGCTGAATTTCCTGTGTTATCGCCTTCTCCTGCGTAGCACTTGTTAAAATTGTAATGAATACTGTGAGTCTTTTTAAAATTGAGACAGCTTAAATTATTAGCAATGATGCATTTTAAGTTTTTTTCTTTGCAGAGTAGCGTAATTTTCAACTATTAGGCCATTATTATTATTCAGTGTACAGACTTGTAGCTTCTTTTCCATAGATAGGGAATCAACAATGACGAAGTAAATATAACTGCCACTTATTCTCAGAATAAATCTTCGACTAGTTGTTTGTGTGAGGCTATTTTTTAAAATGTTATTTTTAACCAATAGACATCTATTAAATATATTTTTTTTTCTTTACTGCATTTTCAGTTGCAGGCTTATTAGAAGCGCCTTGTAATTATAAACTCAAGTTATCATTGCAGCTTACAATCCTCGTCTTAAGCAGACAAAGTCAACTAACTGAATTTTTTATTGTCTTCAGCGAGCTGGTAGCACTAGCTTCATCACACCTAATACTAAGCTGAAATGCTTCATTTGAAACAAAGGCTTTTATAATAAGATTTCTAAAAAGACATATCAGTATTAGTTCAATTCCAATTTTAAATCATTAGAAAATTTTTAAATTATGGACTTTCATCGATTATATCACTGTATATATCAGATACAGAAAAAACTTTGTGCTAAGTGATTTCTGTTCTATTCTCCATAATCTTTTTCATTTTTTTTGTATGTTTGCATATATTCTCTTTTTTTTTCCCTCATCAGTTTGCTTGCACTTTTCTTTCATAAAAATGAAATTGTGTATTCCAACCAGCTTAAAAATTGGGGAAGGTGAAGGCGGCCACACAATCCCATAATGTAGCATTGCCTCCATGGCAATCTCACTTTCGGCCTTGGTGGGAATGAAAGAAGGGCACCATAAAACAACTGTCCCATTAGTGCTTTAAAGGATCTAAGAGATTCTCATCTCATCCTTACAGGGACTATACACTCACACACAGAAACTGATAAACTGAAATTCTCATCTCATCCTTACAGGGACTATGCACTCACACATAGAAACAGATAAACTTAGATTCTCATCTCTTCCTTACAGGGACTGTACACTCACACACAGAAACAGATAAACTCAGATTCTTCACTTCCTTTTTGGTTGCCCAGAACAAAGTTACTGCCCGACTATATATTACTGATGTGTAGTTTTTAAAAATAATTTAAAAAGAGCAGTAGTGTTTTTTCCAAACATTCTGTGAAATTGAAAATTCCTGTCATATTTTTTTAAACATTCGTTATTCTTATCAAATAAAAAGTTTATTGTTTCGGTTTCATAAAGAAAGTAAATTTAAATTTTAAAAAAGTTTTTTTAATAGTATTAAAAAAGTTGGGCATTATTTTAAAAAAAAATTAATTTGTTCAGCCTCATCTTTAAAATTATTATTTAAATTTTTTTTTTTTTTCATTTTTAATGTTATCACCCTTTTGAGTTTTTTCCCCCACTAACATAAAATTTTAGAACTAAAATGTAAAATAAAATGCTGTTGGATCTAATTCAGTTTGACTTATATAATGCCTGTCCTACTTTTAAGTTAATGTCAAAAGTCTCTTAAAAACTTTTTTTTTTACGTGTCATTTAAAAATTGTCATCAATGATTTTTTTTCTCCAACATATTTGCATTTTTTTTATTCAGACAATCACTAACTCTGTTAAATTTGAACCGTCTTGACACACACAGCACCTCACAAAACTGTATTGTTATTTTAAAAAAAAATTAAATATAGTTTAGCTCATGGAATGGTTTTTATTTGTGGCCTTGTGGTTAGGGCTTAAGGCTGGCATTGTTTGTTGTTATAAGTCATCAGGTCGAGAGACGAGCCCTGCTTCGATTTTTTCCAACTTACTGTGTCATAACTGTTTTGTCAGATTGGTCTGTTCTTTATGTCAATCAAATAAATGATTCTACCAAGAAAAAAAAATTGGAACTTTAATTTTCAGAGCCATCCACCAGGAAAGAGTTTTCCACAAAATGTCTGTAAATTTAACATTTCAATTATACTAAAGCTTTTTCTTTGTTCAGGAAATGGATTAGCAACGAAAGCATTTCTTTCCACTTCTAAAACTCAATTCTTAACTCATCATTTTTGTTCATATATAAGCTCAGAACTAAACACATGTGCCCAATAGCTTATGAGTCAAAGTAGCTTATGCTAATCAATCATTATTTTCAAAACGTTTTGATTTATTAAAGAGCCATTAGTCTTCAGTATAATGGTCAGACATGACCGAAACAAGATGGCCAGGATTTCTCAAGCTACTTTTTTTTTTACAAATCAGAAGAAAAAAGAAAATTTATCTATCCAAAAATCATTTTACAAAATAAAACTAATAAATACTTTTTGAAATCTTAATTAGTGCTTCTGTTTTATTACATCATGAATTTTCCTTTGTACATCTGTCAGTAGCATTCCTAATTAAATAAATACAAGCGATTGTTATTCATTTTATTGTGGGTACAAATTAGCCATCAAACTGACATACATATCAGTTTTCTATGTTCGAACAATGAATAATGATTGTATCAGGGCAATAGAACATTTCGAATCTTTGTAATGTCATTCCTAAATCAAATTACTGAATTACTATCATCAGTTTTGTCATGCAGTAGAACATTTGTATCCGTAATGTCATTCCGTTTAACAAGTATTTTGAATCACTATCATCCCAGTTTTTGTGTGATGTCCAGTGTTTTAGCTTTTATGTTTGTTTGTTTTTTCCTTAAATTAAATGGAGCTTTTTGTTTGTTCTTTAATTCAAAATTAATATTTAACCATATTTTTTTTTGGCTTTTTTTCTTAATTTTTATTTAAAATCTTTTTTTGTATCAATATATATATATGTATAATGTAATTTACAGTATGCATTATTATATTTAATTTTGAAAGACTTTTCATTCACTAAGTGAATTTACTCTAAATTACTGGTTTATGTTAAAATATTGCTTACTTTTAGAGGCATTGGAAAAATTTGTTTCTGAAAACAGATTTTTTTTAGTTAGAATTTCTGCCTGTAAAATGATCAGTCATTTACTTTTTTTTACTATGAAATGAATTATTTATTGTATTATTTCTTAATGCAATATATATTTTGGATAAGAAAAATTGCTATTTATTTGATTTTTAAGTTCTTTGACTTCAGCATTATGGTGTTATCTTTACTTAATCAAACTCAAGAGATGGAAAATTGATCAGTCGTTTAGCCAAAGCCACATAGAAATGTGGCTTTTATGAATAAATGTTTGCATTCTATTCAAAAATATTTGCACTAGAAATTTAAAAAAAAATGAATGTAAAAAAAGCTTAACAAATGAAACTACAAATGTACTTCAAGAAGTCATTTTTTAATTCCACTTCCTGCTAACACTTTAATCTTCCCATTATCTATACACCTTAATTGTTCACAGTTAATAAGTCTTAAGATAATTTTTTTAAGTTTCTGTAAAGTTCAGTTAAAGATAATTCCTTTTATTCAGGGTCATTTTGTGTCTGCTAACATCATGATGTAGATACATTTACTTTCAGTGGTCGTCATATTTTGTAATTCACCTTCATCTGTTACCATGAGACTATATCATTCTGTTTCTTTATTATTTGTTACGATGTTCTGAAAAAAATATATTGATTGGTGATATAACTTATATTAATGACCATCCTACAGATAGTTTGCTTTTATAAATATTTCTGTTTTCATACTCCTCATTTAGTGGCTGAACTATGAAACTTTCACTTTTTTTTTTTTTGCTAGCCATCGTGACTTTGTCTAGAACACTGTGATTTTTTAAGTTATTCATGTTTTTAGCAAATATTTTGTGAAAGTTTAGAAACTTTTTAATGTTAAATCAGTACACAAAATGATGCTACTTGTTAACTATTTGAAAAAGAAATTTAAAAAAAAATGATGTATATTTCTGGGTTTGTCTTGAGTCTTGCCAGACATTGATGGTTGTTATATTTGCCACATCGGATGCCTTAGAAATTGGCGAGATTGATACCATGCACAGCTGAGCAACTATTTTTGAAAATATTAGATCTGTCAAAACATATTTCTATCTCTTCAAAAGCCAAAGGTGAAAAACCGATATAATTGATAGTCTTTTGAGCAGTTGTACAATTTTGACCCACCTTCACTGCATAGAGATACGTGTATGTTTGTTCATTTTGTTTTAGTCCAGCATATTAATGTTTTTATTTTAAGAGTTGCTCAGCTTGCACAGTGCATTATTAAATATGGTGGTCTGATTTAAAAGTAGAAAACAGAGTTCCTTGTAATTAAAATGTATTTAACATTTCCGCCTAAGTAATACACTTTGTATAAGTATTTAGTAAAACATTTCACATAGTTGAAGCTTTTTTTTTTATCAAAACTCTATTTTGAAATTAACCATTGAAAAAAATTTTAGTTCCGAAAATATGGTTTAAATTTACCTTCTAGAATATTTGTTGAATCCAATTTTTAACTTTGCACATGTGAACAAATATTTTAAGCTTCTATTGAGATTTTTTTGTTCTACTATTATTACAGTAAGTTTTAAATATTATTGCTGTATGTAAATTGCCTTAGGTTCAACAATTTCATTTACTGTTATATCATTAAAAGCTATTCATGTAATTAAACCTCTTTGATTGTAATGGTAAAGACTCAAAGTATTGCTGTAACATTGATGATGCTGTATGGTTTAGGCTAACATGTAAGACTTAATTATTTAACTAATTTATTGTTCATATTAAGACTCTGACAGTAAATATTGAAATTGTTTATAAATATGTTTTGGCTTGTTTGTTCACGATCTCTAGGAAGAAAATGTATAAACAGAACATTAACCTAAGCTTTATTTTTTTTATTTGAAAACTAATTATGATCTTAATTAAGACTCCTAATTGTTGGCAGTATGTTTATTAGCCATCAAATAAACAATTTATAGCTTTTTGACAGTATCTGTAAGATTTATTTAGTCATAAATTTTTTTTGTATAAGATTTATTTAGCAGTTAATCGGTTTAAGATGAATTTTTCTTTCAAGTAAGCAGAAAGCAATGTGCATGTGTCATAAATATTTTTGTTTTCTTTATAAATAATTATTAACATTTTTTCGCTTTAACAATTACATGGACTGTTGCAAAGAATAACTTCCATAATTTTATTTCATTTCAAATGCAAAAAAAAAAAAAATGTTTTTCAGCTTCAAATCAAGGATAATTTGTTTGCCTTAGGATGTGTCATCATTCATGTAGTTGTCAGAAGTTGTTAATTATGTTTATCAGTTTAGGGACTGTAACATCTAGAAAAAGACTTGTTTTTTTATTCTTCCCAAAGGAAATTAGTAAATTTTGCACTGTTTCCCTACAAAAAAAAATATGTATACATTAATTTGTGAATCCGAAAGTGTAAAAAAATTTCAAAAATTAATTCAATAAAAACAATTCAGAAATTATATTTTGTGTGTAATTTATTGAAAGGTTATGCAGTATTTATTTTTTTTAACAAATGAAAATGATTTTGCTCGTTTGAATCGATGTATGTGAATTAGACAAATGTGAGTTAGATTAACTTCATGTGAAAGGCTTACTTCCCTTTTTTATTTTTAAGCCACAACAGTTACAGCCTTCTTTATTGTAGAAAAAGACCACACAAGACAGAAAATGAATTCCTGATAAACACGGTCAATGAAAAAACAAATGGCTTCCCCTCTTTAAAAAGACAGCTTTGCTAAGAATTTTATAAGGACAGAGTAAATTTGAGTTTGAAATAAAGCAAACTGTCATAAAATAAAACGAAAGTCTTTTGATACCAGAATATGGCTTCACTGTGTGAATGTGCCGAAGGTCTCAGATTATTCATTAAAGTTTAACTTAATTTATTTTTAACAAAATTCTAACAAAGTCGGCCACATGAAAGGAAAATATAAGTTTTATTAATACAATTTTACCCTACTTAGTTTAAAGTTGATCACAGATGTCAGGATTTTTTGGTCTTTTCTAAGAAACTGTCGATTTCATTGATCAGGTTAGAGTTTTGTAATAAAATCTGTCTGACATCATGAATCCCTCTGAATAAACTGTCATTTTTCATGGGCAATGTCTGACGCTCAGGTTTCGAATGTGGATTGCTGAGGCTTCCATACAGTGAAGGAAAGGGCATCTGAGTATTTTCAGCTGCAATGTTTTTTGGCTTAGAAGCCGGTTCAGAATATTCTGGAAATGAGTGAGTTAAACGCTTCATTGCATCATGCCGTTCATGGTTTGTTTCGTCATGTGACTGCTCAGCAACATGATTCTGTATTTGCAAAGTTTGATCTACAATATCTATGATTGTAATTAAGGCTTCATTTTTTTGAATACATAATCAGGATCAATATTAATTAATTTTCTGCAAGGTGTTAAAAAGCTTAAGCTAATACAGTTAACTTCCTTATCTGGGCTCAAAAGAACTCTAAACTATACAATATATATCCCATTCTATATCTTAATGCTCAACAATACTTTAAATTGATATTGATCTATTCTTAAATACAATTAAAAAGGCTTACTGAGAAATTTTTACTGTCATTCCCTCTAAACATTGATTTTTGATAAACTTATGTTTTAAAAAAAATGTGAACCATCAGGAGCTTTACATATTATTTATATATATAGACCCCCACTCGCCCAACCCACCAATAGAAAATTTTTTTTTTTTTTTTTTTTTACATTGGTTTGAAACAAATTTCAAGGTTGTGTCAAGGATACAATTGAAACAAAATATTTTCTTTAATTCCAACTCAGCTGCTCTGAAACAGAGAAAACAAAAATTTAATACTGTATGTAATACACACAAAAAAATGTTAATACAGTGTATATACAATACATATATATATATATCCAATGTAGTTCAAAATAATTAAAGAAAAAACCTAAAAGAGAAATTACTAAATTAGTCTAAATTAACTACTTTTATACATTTCTATTAAGAATGATTTTTGATATAAGCATGTAACAATGTTTTTTATTTTCACATAAAAAAAATTAAATGTTTACATATATATATATATTGGTGCAGTTTTTATAGTTTTCATTAACCATCTCTTAAAATGATAGAAACCCAGCAAACAAGTTGATGAATTAGCTGAAAATAATTTAATTTTACTACTGGGAATTATCAACCAACAGTCCACAAGATGTCTCAATGTGACAGCAAAAATTTTGTCAGGAAATGACTCATTTAGGCAAGTCTACCATATTAGAATGGAAGTACTGAAACATGGAGCAACAGAAGAAAGAAAAAGCTATGTTTTTAAAAATATATATACATGAATTTTAAAAGGCTTTTAATTCTACTTAGCCCATTCATAAAGTGTCATACTTGTAAAACAGATTGATGATGAGGAAAGATATCCAATGTGGCAATATCCTAGTACCGAACATGTATTTTACATGGATGGTTTAATTGTTTTTAGATCTATCTATGAATTGTTTCATTTCTTACATGGATGGTTTAATTGTTTTTAGATCTATCTATGAATTGTTTCATTTCTTACATGGATGGTTTAATTGTTTTTAGATCTATCTTTGAATTGTTTCGTTTCTCAGTTAAAAAGAAAAAAATATGCCAGCACTTTTTGAAGTTTACTGACTTATTCCTGAACTGGTTCCTAGAAAAGATGGCATGCCTACACTGTATATATCTTATAACTATGTAATTTAGGAATGCATTTTGTTTGTCTGTTAAATCAGACTTAACACATCCCTTGGGGATGCGCTTGTTTATTTATAAATGATGGTGGCATGTTTCCCATTTCGGATCAAAATTTTAATTCATCAAATAAATGAAGCAATGGTTCATAAATAAATAGGTCATTTAAAAGCAAAATATTTCTAACCATGTATTTCATCTAGATTTTATACACACATTTAGATCTTTTACATAAAACTCACTTTTGAAGATGCTCCAAAGACTGGTGCTGTTTAAAAAATTCCTGCCTCTCTCCTGGACATGAACTCACCCAAGATGCCCAGTCCTGAGCTGCCTGAATATAGCTGAAAAATTATTTTTTTTTTAAATTTTAAATGAAATGTCAACAATGAATATCAATAAATAAATACTTAAGAGTAATAAAAGGAGGTTAACTTCTATGTATAGATTATTTTGTTTTTATCCAATTTGACTTCTACTTTTAGTTTAATTGAATACATTTTCTATTATGGTTTACGGCTAAATAAAAAAAATAAATATGGGAAGAAATTTAAACTTAAAGACTGACAACTACATGTATAAACTTATACAATTCTTTTTTTACTTAAAAAACTGTTTTTTTTACCGCCTATAAATTCCAGGGCAGTTTATGTCCACTGTGACATACTTTCCGGAAGGCAAAAGTAATCTAGCATAGCTGGACACAATGTTACTACTTGTGCTGGAAATAACTGGCACAACAACGCTGGCTCCTAAAGATGTCTGTTGAAAGATACATAGATTATTAATATACCTCCAGAATATGCACATATATATTAGAAATATACTTCAGTATAAATAACACTGCTGTGATTAAAAATAAGTCATCCAATGAGGTGGTTAAAAAAATACTGAAAAAGAGGCAACAGACAGACAACTAACAGTCAGATAATTTGTGTTCAATAGATCTAAATATGTATTTTTAAACGATAAACCAGTGAAAATAAGACGTTTTGATCTAATGTAAACATTTTTCTTTTAAATAATTTTGCTTAATATTAAAAAGAACAGCAAATGTATGGGCATAAAACACCAATGTTATACTAATTAAATGTAAGAAAAAAATCTCCTTATTGGTATAGAGCAGGGGTCGGCAACCTGCGGCTCGCGAGCCGCATGCTGCTCTTTCGGTGTCAAATTGCGGCCTAATCAAATACCATAATAGTGAAACAAAAATTTTAGTGGCTCTTTAAAAAACTGAGAAAAATGCAAATTTTAATTTTTGGCTCTTCCATCTCAACAGGTTGCCGACCCCTGACCTAGAGCAAAGCCAAATATAAACAAAAAAATAGAGAATCTCACTTGAAGGTCAGAGGCCTGTCTAAAATGATCATTCATTCGATTTGAGAAGTTACAAAACATATCTAAAGCTGTTCTATCTATGAACACTATACGAATCCTTCCATTGCTAAAGGCAGAAAACTTCCCAAGTCCTTCCACTGTGCAATCTTCAAGTAATGACGTTGACAATGGTTCCACCACAGCTACAACATCTTTCTGTGGAGGAAAAAAAATTGACATGATTTATATTTTTTTTGTTTGCTGATCTTATAATGAATTACGAGCCAAAAATAATAATTTATGCAAATCATTAGGTCAATCCTCGTGGGTCACAATTAAATTTGCGCAAAAAAAAAATATATATAATAATTACTAGAAAAAAGTCAACTCAGTATCAATTTTTCTACTTTTTTTTTTAGCTATATAGTTGTACCAATACCTATTACATGGACTCAAATATATTTTTTTTTAGCTATATAGTTGTACCAATACCTATTACATGTACTAATATATATATTTTTTTTAGCTATATAGTTGTACCAACACCTATCACATGTACTAAAATATATATTTTTTTTAGCTATATAGTTTTACCAAGACCTATTACATGTACTAAATATATTTTTTTTCTTAGTTTCAGTCTACAAAAAAAAATTTAACCAATGGATAAAAAATTTTCAAAATATTTTTGATGATACATGTAAATGTTACATAATTACAAAAAAAAAATCTTTTTATTTTGAATTGTTCAGACTTTTTATCCCTATTTGGAGTTCCTTATTTGTATTATTTTATTCATGTAATGCTATAAATATACTCATGATTTTTTCCAATGGTGAATAAAAAAAAACAACAAATATTAAAATACTATGAAAGGAAATAAAGTGGGCAGTTTCTGTGGAGATTGTTAATGTTGGTTCAATGTGATCGATCCTTGAATATCATGACTTCATGGGTATACCATAGTGTATGTCATCTTGATATTACTCATGGGGATAATTGAAATAACAGAGAATAGAAAAACTAAAAAAGTGTAATAATTTAAACTTACATGGTACTGTAATTAATGAATTTTTATTCCTTTTAGTCAGGAATTTTTAATTATTTTTTTTTGGTTAAGTTGACGCAGTATGTATTTATTACAGCACTGATATGATAAGCACCATCAGATGAGGGGAAATATGGTCCCATTGAAAAAGAACTCACATAATTTGAATTACATTACAGTGTGAGACAGCCACATGTGTCCAACATTGGTCAATATGGTTTGAAAAATTAATCTTATTTAATGAGCTACTGAAAGATTAGGAATAAAAAAAATTAATAAATCATATGCCAAAACAGCGATAAGCAAGTCAGGCTGTAGGGATAGGACTAGAGATGGATGGCGTAGCCAGATTTGTTTTACCCTAGACATGGATCGACTAGAATCGAGATAGCGGAAAATTCTCCCATGCATACTGTACCACTGCTCTATAACATGCATGCACATTGTACCACTACCCAATAACATGCACTGTACCACTGTTCTATAACATGCACAATGAGCACTGCTCCATAACATGCACACTGCAACGCTGCTCTATAACATATATACTGTACCAATGCTCAGTAAGCTGGGACGGATGGCCGAGTGGTGTAGATACTCGACTGTTGACCTGAGAGTCCTGGGTTCGATCCTCGGTGAGGCCCATGGAATTTTTCCAGGTGAAATTTGGTGCAAAGTCGTCCCACAAGTCCACCCAGCTTTAAATGGGTACCTGACTTTAAGTTAGGGAAGTAAAGGCGGCTGGGCGTTGTGCTAACCACACAATCCCTTCATATGCCGAGGTTATAGAAACAGATGAATTCTACACTTCATCTGCCCCGAAGGCCCGTTAGGGCTAAGAAGGGAACATTAATGCTCAGTAACATGCATACTGTACCACTGCTCTATAACATGCATACTGTATCACCTCTCAGTAACATGCACACTGTACCACTACTCAATAACATGCATACTGTACCACTGCTCAATAACATGTATACTGTACCACTGTTCTATAACATGCAAAATGAGCACTGCTCTATAACATGTACACTGCACCGCTGCTCTATTAACTTATATACTGTACCACTGCTCAGTAACATGCATACTGTACCACTGCTCTATAGCAAAAAGCTATTCTTACTTTCCAACAAGGGGTGATTTCTTTTAAGCCTCTCTTTTCCCATTGGGTATTGAGAAGAAAAAATCTGGAGAAGAAAAAATAAAAAGTTAAATATCAATTGATTTTAAGAAACAATGTATAATTTAAAATGCATCTTGATTGCGTAATACATTATTGAAAGATTGATTGATAAAATTATCCCATTGCACAGTTTAAAAAAAAAACAGCTATGCAAGTCATAATTAAGATAGCATGCTAGTGTAGTTACATAAATTATCTTTTTAAAGAAATATACATGTTTTTTTTTATAGTCTAAATTAAAGAACTAATTATGTACATGACAAAAATCTGACACTTAATAGTGAACCACTTGAAACCTTTACCTAATTGCTGTTTTGATCAGATTTTCAATATTATATTTGCATTTCAGTCTAACAGGAGGTAATGACTTTAGTGAATATGTTCTTTCTTCAACCTATATGGATATCGTAAGAATATAGAAGAATATAGAGTCATTTCAATGAAGCAAAAAAAATACCTTTTAAAAGAATTTCAATATTATAATAAATTCTTTGGGGAAAAAGAGTAAGACATGTATTTGATGTGAGAGAAATTTTTTTTGTAAACTGTTATGTAAAGATGTTCAAATAAAGAAGTAAAAAAAAAAATTATATCTGATCTACACAACTCACCTTATCCCCAACAAGAATATAGTGAGTAAAGAAATGTGCCTGGATGCCTTGAGATACAAGCACGCTGCCATCCCCAGGGTGGATTTCAATTGTTTGCAGCTCGCCCTTTTGAATCAGTCTGTTAGTAGAACAAAATTTTTGGCAGCAGCCACATACGTACAGTAGCTTAACAGCGTAACGGACATTTTTTTGTGGTTTTTAATGGTATTAATGTAATGGTATTAATGTAATGGTATTTCTAAATTCAGATCACACTTTTTTGACACACACACAAAAAATGAAATAATTAAATTGAAAATGTGGATTGGTTCTTTCTTCAACTATGAGTGTTAAATTAAAGACTCACCGATAAACAATACCTTCTGATAGAACTACTTTTAACCTTCCATGCTGGAAATCTCCAGCAGAATCTTGGTCTTGTGGACTTTCCACGTTCTGCAACATTCTGTGCTTATGCTGATAAGGGCAAAACAGTGGCAGTGGATGAGGTGCGTTGGTGAAGTTGCAGTCTCTTTCACTGCCTCTGAATGTAGCTGAGACAGCCTGCAGTCTCGTCATACTGGGAACTGAAGATGAAGATGTACTTGTTTCACCTGCCAGAAAAATAAGCATTTCAATAATTGGATTTAGCAGTTTTATTCAAGTTTGGTTATATTTTTTCATCATAAAAAAAGCATTTACTTAAAGCAGAACTTGGCAAATTTCATCAATATAATAATTCAGTTATTCCATTAAATCTATAAACTAAAAAAGAAAATGAGAAAGCATTGAAATCTTAAGAATAATAATTGACAATAAATGGAGATGTTCTTAGTCAAGCAGATGTTAGAAAATGAAAAAGGATTCTTACTGGACAGGTTCTTTCGTCCTTCTAACGCCAATTTTAATGGAACAATCCACTCAGCTGGGCAATCATTTCTAGACGCATGTATAGTTAACCATGTATACTTTAGCCTTTTCTCTTTGCTCTGTTCACTAGATGTTGCCCCATCTAAAGATTCCAAGGGTACAAATGAATTTGGAAACATCCTTTCGGGAAGCCCTGAGTTCAACATAGTTTTTGGTTCACCTTCGGCCTCAAAGTTTAGTCTGCAAGCTGTGACAGTGGTATCATTATCAATGTCATTTAATTTCTGCCTGTTCATTGAATTATCTTCTAAAGTGTTGGAACAGGAGCCACTTCCAGTTTTATCCTTAAGTTCATCATGGGCTGAGTTTTCTAAAGTGGCCAAACCACTGCTAACTTTTTGTGTACACAGTTCCAAGAACGACCCATCAAGAGATTGGCTGTTTTTTATTTTCATCTGATGCTGAGCTATTTCTTCATTTGGACTAGAAGTGAAATGAGGAGGCGCAACGTGCCCGATTCTTTGAGAACCAATGGCCTGTGAGATTAACATGCTGTCTTGATTTAGTGTGGCATCCGAGTCAATGGCCATCCTAAGACCGTCTGGTGTGGAGGACCTGCTAATGCTTGAAAGCTCGTGTGCAGTTGGTGAATCTGTACGAAGGTGAGGCTCGGTGATAACCTCTTGATTTTTAAAAAATTGAACCTTCCTGGAAAAACTGTCACAGCTCATGTCATCAAAATGTCCTAATTCATTTTGTAATTTTTTTTCAGAGGTATTTGCTACAATAATTTTATCTGTGGGATGGCTGTGCTGATTTTCTTCAGATGGGGTAAATCTGGCTGATGCAGAACAGATGTTTGTAGATTTTTCAACAGCTTTCTGAATGGGGTTAACATTACTTTGTGTTTTACTTTTATCATAAGTTCCAGCCATTTCAAATGGACGAACAATTGCTTCTTTTGGTTTAGGCTCCCTTGAAGGTGACATCTCTTTTGAGGGTGACATGTCTTTATGTTTAGCTAATGTTGTAAGGGAACTAACTGAATTAGATAAAACAATTTTCTTAGATGTTTTTTCAGTACTAATCTGTGACAAGTAGCAAACAGTAAAATCTTGACCATGTGGAGATACAATAAGACTGGCATAGTCATCCAAAGATGTTATTCTTCTGCTGCCATCTGGTAGAATTTCAACATTAGCTTTGCCGAGATCCTTTGGCCATGCAATTCGGTCAATTTTTGCATATAGTGCCTGTAATTGATTAATTTTGTTAAATTAAACATAGAATATTTTTAAAATAAATAGAAAATATAAAAGAGTAAACTTGTCTTGTTTTTTGTTGTTTTTGACTTTTTGAAAAAAAAAAATCACATTTTTGAGTTTGATAGCTAATAAAAGATATGAAAGGAATAAACAAAAAATAATAACTCTATTAAAAATTATATTAAAAAAAAAGAGTATGATTAAAAAAAAAAAGTGACAGAAAATTACCACACGCAAATACTTACAATAATGTCTTCCTTGGACAGCAACTCTTTACTTAGGTATGGTCTTTCAGCAAACCTGTTTCTAAAGTCCAAAGCTTGTAAAACTTTGCTTCGATGCTCACTTGTCACAAAAATTGTCCGCTTGTGAACTGATTTTGATGCTGTTTGAAATATATAGAACATTTACAGAGGTGAAATGATATACCTCTGTCTGTAATATATAGAACATTAACAGAGGTGAAATGATATACCTCTGTCTGTAATATATAGAACATTTACAGAGGTGAAATGATATACCTCTGTCTGTAATATATAGAACATTTACAGAGGTGAAATGATATACCTCTGTCTGTAATATATAGAACATTTACAGAGGTGAAATGATATACCTCTGTCTGTAATATATAGAACATTTACAGAGGTGAAATGATATACCTCTGTCTGTAATATATAGAACATTTACAGAGGTGAAATGATATACCTCTGTCTGTAATATATAGAACATTTACAGAGGTGAAATGATATACCTCTGTCTGTAATATATAGAACATTAACAGAGGTGAAATGATATACCTCTGTCTGTAATATATAGAACATTTACAGAGGTGAAATGATATACCTCTGTCTGTAATATATAGAACATTTACAGAGGTGAAATGATATACCTCTGTCTGTAATATATAGAACATTTACAGAGGTGAAATGATATACCTCTGTCTGTAATATATAGAACATTTACAGAGGTGAAATGATATACCTCTGTCTGTAATATATAGAACATTTACAAAGGTGAAATGATATACCTCTGTCTGTAATTTCCTAGAAAGGAAATGTGCCAGGAGTGTAAAGTTAAAAAAAAAAGTTTATTTGGAGTCTATGGACAATTTAAATGAGTAGGACCACATTATACTTATTTTGGATTACTCACATTTAAATGTAAAAAATTTGGCGGAATTGTGCCAGAAGCCTAGTCTGTTCTAGCAACTGTTAAATAAGTAAGCTTTTGCAGACCTCAGAGAGATCCAGAATAAAAACAAAACCTGGTGTTCAAGATTGAAACTATCAGAAAAATTACTTTTTCATCAGCTTAATTTTAAATTGGTGTAAGGTATTTAATACTTTTTTTCATAGTAATTAAAAAATTACATCACAATTCCAAATGTTTGTTAAAACTGATAATGTTGGTAAATTCAATCAACTCAGTGCCAATCATGCCCAATGATCTCAATTGCGAATGCATGAATATTCACGTTGGTTGAATAATATTACAAAGCTCATTTGCATGTGAATAAAATTAAGTATCTAGTCCTATATAAAGTTTATTTAAAATACAATTTACCATATCTGGGGTGTTCTGCTGTTAAAACAGTAGGGTGATATATCATAGTTGATCCACAGGGAGAAAGTTCCAGACGAGATCCATCAGAATATCTAATTTCTAAGGCATCACTGCTGTACAAAACCATAAGAATTGGCAGGGAAGGCATATTGAAATGAGACTTACTATTTACATACATAAAAAGAGTACCATATCACAAATGAAAAAAGTCATTATTGCCAATCTATATTTTTGCTTTGTTTTTTTTTTTTCAAATATTTTCGACAAAGCAAATAGAAATTAACGAAATACTTGGTGTAGGTCAGTAAGTTAACATTATGAGTACTTCTTTTGTGTTAACATATAGATGACATCTGGACTGTAAAACAAATAGCTGAAAAATAGAAGCTTTCTTAGTAAAGACATGAATTTGTGAATGGTCCATGTTCATAACAAGAAAAAGGAAGCGGCGCCGTCGGCCATATTAGCTTGCATAGATACGAAAATTCGAAATCAGAGTGTGTTATACAGGCGAGTGTAAATATTAAATTACATATTTTTTCTGTATATAAGGACGAAGCAGGGTTGCATGTTTTTAATGATTTATAGGAATAAAAAATTGAAAGGACCTCTTTTGCAATATGGGCCCTAGGCATACAAGTACATATTGAAAAAAAATACTGACAAACAAACCATGTTCATGAATGCGAAACTAAAATTGAGACCAAAACATTGGTATTCTAATATTATTGTGGACATTACATACAGGGTATCACAAGTACACGTTCAGCAACGCAGAAAGGGCTCAACAATGTTGGTTAATGGTTATAATCGATTATCATGACCCCCATTTCCCCCACCCCATCTACCCAGCCTGCCCAATTATGCTCAGCTGAATATTGTCTTTGTAGAGACACGTGGACAAGCTCCTGGCTCACCCAGATAGACTGAATAAGCTTTGTCAAAGCATCATTTTAGCGCCCCCACCCCAACCACCCCTTATGCTGCGCCCGAAACAAATGCCATCTTTTTAGCTACGCCACTGGTCTCCATGACTTTATAGCTTGGTGGGCGAGTGGATAGGAGGCCGCGTCAAACCGCCAAACTGGTCGTATTTTGCCCTCAGGCCGTAGTTAGACGAACCCAGTCGTTGCCACATTGGCTTCAGTTCTTAAAGTCAACTAATTGTTTAAATCTTTAATCAGATGGTCATCTCTATGATAGAGGTGTGCTATTCGAGTGCCCTGGGCTGCTGGCGGACCACTGGGTGGACCAAACGGATAGAGCTTGCTTCCCATTGGCATTTATTGATGTCCCAAGATGATGAGGAGCACAGCAAGTTTGTTTTCTCGGAGCCTGAGAGACGTAGTCTAAACCCGCAGTTATCACTCAGAGAGTTCAGAGAGAGAGAGAGAGAGAGAGAGAGAGAGAGAGAGAGAGAGAGAGAGGGAGAGGGGGGAAAGAGAGAGAGAGGGGGGGGGAAAGAGAGAAAGAGAGTGGATGGATGGAGATAGAAGGGGGTGGAGGGTTGAAAGCAATGGCGTGGTTAGTGAGTTGCGGCCCGCCCCAGGCGGCACATAGTTTACCATCAGCAAGGTCGGCATTTTCCCCACATGACTTTTTTTCTGCATGCAGATGGGGATGGAGGGGGGGCTTTCTGAAGAGTCCACCGTTAACGATAGTCTCGATACTGATCGAGAGCAACCAATCTATAGCCAACGATAGTCTCGATACTGATCGAGAGCAACCAATCTATAGCCAACGATAGTTTCGATACTGATCGAGAGCAACCAATCTATAGCTAACGATAGTTTCGATACTGACCGAGAGCAACCAATCCACCGCTAACGATAGTTTCGATACTGACCGAGAGCAACCAATCTATAACTAACGTCAGGCTAACGATAGTTTCGATACTGACCGAGAGCAACCAATCCACCGCTAACGATAGTTTCGATACTGACCGAGAGCAACCAATCTATAACTAACGTCAGGCTAACGATAGTTTCGATACTGACTAAGAGCAACCAATCCACCGCTAACGATAATTTCGATACTGACCGAGAGCAACCAGTCCACCGCTTACGATAGTTTCGATACTGACCGAGAGCAACCAGTCCACCGCTAACGATAGTTTCGATACTGACCGAGAGTAGCCAGGCCACCGCTAACGATAGTTTCGATACTGACTGAGAGCAACCAACCTATGTACTTTCATAGCAAATGAACCACTTTGGCTGCCAACTTGTCACAATACGGGAAAGAATCGTGGTGCGAAAACGCTAGCTACGCCCCTGCTGCGGAGTTGGCAGCTCTCTTGTTCAATGCGATGGATCCAACAGTCGCGTACATAACATTTTATACTTAAAGCGATGAGACAGTGAGGCTGTGATGCAATCAACATCTTTATTTGTATTTTTTTTTACCCAGGATCCCATAACTTTCAACTAGTGGACAGTGACTTGTGTTTAATGCAGTCTGTGAGTGTGTTACCCTACTGAAACATGCGGTAAGCAGTCATGCCATTGATTAACTCATGTTTACATGTATTTGTTAAATGTAATCAGCACCGGTTTTTTTTTTTAGAGTTTTTAAGGGCTCTAGGCAGCCCCGTAGCGTGAAAATTCTACAACAGGGGCCAGGCATTCTTCAACAGGGGCCAGGCATTCTACAGCAGGGGCCAGGCATTCTACAGCAGGGGCCAGGCCAATAGCGGGGGGGGGCAGGAAATAAATGTTACTAAGTAGAGCAAACAAGCAGAGGGGGTCAGAAAAAACGCAGGGTGGGGCCGGCCCCCTGCCCCCCCCCGCACGCTACGAGAATGGGTCTAGGCAGAGACTTTCAGGGATATTTGGGAGTCCAGGAAAGAGTGGGCCTACCCGTCTGGAACCTTATAGCATCATATTTGTCTGGGAACATGTACCTGAATGGGGCCTTTATGCAAAGGTGGCCTTAGACATTTTCCTAGTTGAACTATCCATTAAAACGGCCCTGAATTGACATTATTACCACATCGTTCACATCTGTGTATATTTCAGAGTCGTCACTTTGTGTAGGCCCCACCATCCTCTGACCTTTGAACCATCTTAGAAGCATTATGGGTCCTCTATTAAACAAGTTTGATGTGGCCCCCATGCAGGCGCACCGACAGAAATTTTGGGCCCCTGGGCAGGGCTGTCACGACCCCCCCACGTGCTGATAATAATATTTTCAAAAGTTGATTGGCCAGCTCAGTCCGGGCCCCTAAAACACGCCCTAAAACTAGCCGGGCCCCTGGGCTTTAGCCCCCCCCCCCGCCACCCCCCTCGGCGATACTGGCCCCATGCGTCAACCATTCAAAAAAAATGAAATGTAACTAATGAAAGATCAGCATGGCGGAGCCCCCTTTTGGTTAAACTGTCTCGGACTGACACAAACTCTCTAGACCAGTGGTTTTCAAAATGTGATTCCCCGAACACAAACTCTCTAGACCAGTGGTTTTCAAAATGTGATTCCCCGAACACAAACTCTCTAGACCAGTGGTTTTCAAAATGTGATTCCCCGAACACAAACTCTCTAGACCAGTGGTTTTCAAAATGTGATTGCCCGAACACAAACTCTCTAGACCAGTGGTTTTCAAAATGTGATTCCCCGAGCTGATTTAAAGTGGGTACGTCAGTAATTACGTAATCGATGATGTATGTCATTAATTTTTAGGTTATCTTTTTCATAAACATGTTATTTTCTTGCTTTGCAAATGGATCGCGAAAATTTAAATGATTTCTTAATGGGTCGCGAAAACTGAAATGATTTCTTAGTGGGCCGAGAAAATTGAAATGATTTCTTAGTGGGTCGAGAAAATTGAAATGATTTCTTAGTGGGTCGAGAAAATTGAAATGATTTCTTAGTGGGTCGAGAAAATTGAAATGATTTCTTAGTGGGTCGAGAAAATTGAAATGATTTCTTAGTGGGTCGAGAAAATTGAAATGATTTCTTAGTGGGTCGAGAAAATTGAAATGATTTCTTAGTGGGTCGAGAAAATTGAAATGATTTCTTAGTGGGTCGCGAAAATTGAAATGATTTCTTAGTGGGTCGCAAAAATTGAAATGATTTCTTAGTGGATCGCGAAAATTGAAATGATTTCTTAGTGGGGCGCAAACTGACATAGTTTTGAGAATCTTTGCTCATACTCAATACGTCAGACCACGGCCAGCCTTAGGCCAATTTGACCTATTGCTCCTAAATGGGCCCCGCGCCTGGCAGGGGCCCCGCAAATTACATTTAGTATATCACTATCAGTCATGGCTCTTGTCACCAGGGGCGCCGAGAGCCAACAAGGGCCCCAGGGCAGGACATCATTGCGGGCCCCTTAATAAACAATGAGTCGTGAAAAAATTGACATGGTCGGGGCTGCCGGGCCCCCTTACAGATGCGGGCCCCCTGGCAATGACCCCCCCTGACCCCCCTCTCGGCGTGCCTGCTTGTCACAGGGGCCTCGCAAGCATCCGTTTAATTGGGCCCCGCCATTCGTAAGGCCGGGGCTATGTCAGACCAACGTCTCTGTGTTGATTGGTTTGAAACATATATTTTTTTTTAAATATGTAATAAGAATGTTTTGATTCATTAGATGGACTAATACTTCTTAGTAATGTTGATCTGTAGCAATATATAAAAACTAACAGAACCGAGAAAGAAATAGCCAACAAAATTTAGGCTGAAATTGTGTGCTGGATATCATTATAGCAGTGCTCGATTTAAGAAAAAAACCAGTGTCGGGGGTGAAAAAAATTTTCTGCAGAGCCGGGGATAAATGTCTATGGTTTCATCCCCGGCTGGGATAAATTTGCTAAAGCAGTTCTCAGTGCCGGGGTTATCCCCGGCGGTAAATCGAGCCCTGCATTATAGTAAATGATAAATTAACAGTGCAAACATACAACTTTTAAAAATCCGAAACCTGTTTTAGATGTGCAAGGGGTGGGCTACTCAGGTGGTGACAAACAATCTCACAACACAAAGCTAGGAAACATTTTAAAAGTTTTGAATTAAATCTCCACACCAAACTGTTTTATATGACAAGGGGAGATCAACGCTGTCACATTTTGGCTTCGAGAGTGTTTTTTTTTTAAACGTTGTGGGGGAGAGATTAAATTGTATGTCGTAATTTAGCTTTGAGGGTATGTTTTTTTCATGACGTGTTGACTTTATGCTGTGAGTCTGTGAGCCATCTTTTGGCTTTATAGTGTTGTCCAAACATACGTATAACCGAACAACTTCTATATTCTACAAATATAAAACAAAACAGCTTCTATATATTCAACACACATATATATATATATATATATATATATATATATATATATATATATATATATATATATGAACAAGTTCTATACTCAACATTCATATAATAGAACACGTTCTACCTCAACGAATTCAGCTTTGATCCAATATAATTAGTTTTTAAAAAGATTTTCTATTGGATGGTGTCCTTACGGCTTTGTGTACTCCAGGTGGGGGGGGGCGCTAGCTTTGTCTGCAAAACGGTAAATGACATGCAAGTGTGACACGATAGCATGTGTATGAAGACAAGAACGAGTAAGTTGAATAACATTGTGCAATATTTCACAATGTGAATCAGACCAGATGTCAAGTCCACAGCTTGTAATTTAACACCACACATGTGTTGTTTCAATTGGTTAGGAGTTTGAAACGTACTATCAATGATCACAATATAGCATTTGGCTACAAGTGAGGTAAGAGATTCTCGCCTACACGACTTTTGATAAACGCTGATGGTGTAATGATATGTCTGCTTCAGTATCAGACTTTTTATTTGTATTTTTAAACGTTCATCTGTTACAAACACATACAACATGTTTTTAGTTTCTTACATCTTTCATGATTCATTTTCCTCGAATATTCTATGAACTGGAATATTATACGTATATATTTTAATTGTATCCACCCCGTTTTTCTAATAGATTTTTTTCTTACAAATATACTTTTTTTTTTTTACAAATTTAATGCGTAACACTTATGAAATTAATTGAGAATTCAATATGAATTTGAGAAGTAAAAGATAGCCATATATGGTTTGTAAAGGGGTTTTCCTGCAAAACGAAAACCCCCAGCTACAGATCACATTTCATCTAAATGATATTACAAGACCACACACAGCACAGGTTAGAGAGTGTGGAGGGGGGGGGATATATCTCTCAGTAACAAGAAAATTATTTGTATATTTTTAATGCTGCTCTCAACAAAAATACAACACTGCATCATTACAGTCTTTCTTAGGTTTTTTTGGGGGGTTCCTTGCGTCACATTTATATAATGGGAAGGGGCCCTAGACAGAGACTGAGGCCCAGCACCTGGGAATAGTTGTCCTCTTACCTAAACACCAATATCGTCCCTGTCCCTAGCGACCCCCCCCCCCACACACACATACACACAAACACACATAGAGGCAGACCCGACAACGAACCAAAGCCGCTGATTGCCAACTTTAAATCTGACCTGGCCACAGATGTCCATAATTAAGATGACCTAGTTTTCAGTCAGAAATGATTTCAACAAAAAGTGTTTTGATTAGTTGGCGGGCAACAAGAAGACGTTTATCTATTGTGCTGTGCAGATAAGATAATGTGCACAGTTTAGATTTGAAACAGGGCTCACTCTCCCCCCCCCCCACCCCACCTTTACATTTTCAGACAAATCTTTTTAAAAGAAAAGAAAAAAAAAAAAGGAAGTAAACCATTCATTGGCGCAGTCAGAAAATCCTGGATGCAAAGACAAACTTTGAAAACTGGGGCCCCCACTAGAACAAAAATTGAAAGCGACAGGGCCTCCCTATGCTCTTGGGCCTCTGACAAAAAATGAAGCATTAGAAGCATTGCCACTAGCAGTATTGCCACTAGCAGTATTGCCACTAGCAGTATTGCCACTAGCAGTATTGCTACCATACATATCAATTTACGCTGTCTAATTTGATGCATGTCTCGCTATATCATCTTTTTTTTGTAAGTGGTTGAAAAATCTGGCTTATTTTTTGGTGTGTAGCAGACGTATGCCAACTTTAACAACGTTTAGGCACCTGTTTCCGATATTGTTCTGGGCAGAAACAGAACAAAGGTGTTGATTTTTTTCATTCGCAGCTGCAATAAATGTTTCCTAATTTAGAACACAAGCTGTCTTTCTGACTCATTAGTTCTAAAGTTGGCTTATTAGTTCTAAAGTTGGCACATTAGTTATAAAGTTGGCACATTAGTTCTAAAGTTGGCTCATTAGTTCTAAAGTTGGCTCATTAGTTCTAAAGTTGGCTCATTAGTTCTAAAGTTGGCTCATTAGTTCTAAAGTTGGCTCATTAGTTCTAAAGTTGGCACATTAGTTCTAAAGTTGGTTCATTAGTTCTAAAGTTGGCTCATTAGTTATAAAGTTGGCTCCTAAATGTCACTTCATTGAGTTGAGTGCTTTCTCCAATTCCATCAGTATTTTAAATTAATATCTCATGACCTTTTTACACTAAATCTAGTTAAATTGACTAAGATGTGGCTCCTTATAATAATGTATAGTTAAATTGACTGTGGCCCTACGTAGTACTTTATAGTAGCTCTTTATGGTAGCTCTTTATAGTAGCTCTTTATGGTAGCTCTTTATAGTAGCTCTTTATGGTAGCTCTTTATAGTAGCTCTTTATGGTAGCTCTTTATGGTAGCTCTTTATGGTAGCTCTTTATAGTAGCTCTTTATGGTAGCTTTATAGATATAGAACTCCACCCCAGGGTGCCAATAAAGCTACCCACACCTGTTGCCCCCCCTCATTCAGCGGTAACCAACCTATCTTGGGGGTAGACATCAGGGGTGAATAAAAAACGTTTGAGAGCCAGTATGAAAAAAAAAAACAATTTCAAAGTTGTTTTTTTTTTGCTGCATGTACTAAAACTACTAACAACTTCTACAGCACTACTCGCTGATTGTTGTACTTATTCCCTTTGAGTTGCTTGATGTGACCTATTTGAACTAAAGACAAAGCACCCTCACCCTCCCCTCCCCCCCCCCCGCCCCAATATTGTTCTGTTTGTTTATCGCGTGCTGCGATGGCCCACATGTTACATACTGTCGATAATAACGTAAAGAGAATTATGAACATTAGTCACATTACTGTATGTACAAGTGTGTTGTGGGATCAATAAACAACTGGGAATTATGGGATAGGACTGAAATGCCACAGGACATACACATCGTGGTCTTTGTTTTACTTACCTGTATTGTTGGAGAAAATAGAGGAATTAATCATCAGGTAAACCAAGTTTTTTTTTAATTAGTGTCTATGTCACACGCGATTATGTTATCAAACTGAAAGGTGAGTTATGTTTTACTGTAGCTACTCACTCTCTGGAGTCATCGTTTTAGATAGCCAACCAGCGATCAGCAATGCTCTAATTGATTGGCAAACTAGGCAACATACCATAACCCCCCCCCCTCTCCCAGGTTGCAAAAAGAGGCCCATTTCCAGTCCTGATTCTTATTGTATCTCATGGTAACATGACGCCAGGCAGGTATTATAGCCCAAACCCCTCCCCAGCCCCGTAGCGTGAGAATTCTACAGCAGGGGCCAGGCATTCTACAGCAGGGGCCATGCATTCTACAGCAGGGGCCAGGCATTCTACAGCAGGGGCCAGGCATTCTACAGCAGGGGCCAGGCATTCTACAGCAGGGGCCAGGCATTCTACAGCAGGGGCCAGGCATTCTACAGCAGGGGGCCAGGCATTCTACAGCAGGGGCCAGGCATTCTACAGCAGGGGGCCAGGCATTCTACAACAGGGGCCAGGCATTCTACAACAGGGGCCAGGTCAATAGCAGGGGTGCAGGAAATAAATGTTACTAAGTAGAGAAAACAATCAGAGGGGGCCAGACAAAACGCGGGTAGACTGCCCCCCAGGCCCTCCCACGCACGCTACGGGCCCGCCCGTCCCCCCACTAAAAGTCTCCGCCTAGGGCCCACTGAGACCTGTGACTGAGATATACTTTGTAGATTTACAGATGTCGACTAACTGTATGGTCTGTGATGAAGTAATTTGACATCCCTTCGTGTAATGGTGACACCGTTTTAAATCAATGTACTAGTGATTGTACTGTCTGCTTTCATTTTCATGATTAATCAACAAGATATTTCTGCGTTCACATTCAGATTTAAAAAAAAAATTGAGATGTAAGTCTATCTATCTATCTATCTATCTATCTATCTATCTATCTATCTATCTATCTATCTATCTATCTATCTATCTATCTATCTATCTATCTATCTATCTATCTATCTATCTATCTATCTATCTATCTATCTATCTGTCTATCTGTCTATCTATCTATCTATCTATCTATCTATCTATCTATCTATCTATCTATCTATCTATCTATCTATCTATCTATCTATCTATCTATCTATCTATCTATCTATCTATCTATCTATCTATCTATCTGTCTATCTGTCTGTCTGTCTGTCTGTCTGTCTGTTCTGTCTGTCTATACCAGTTACTGCGTGTGATATTTGTGATGTTAATTATTTGCATGTATTTACACACATGACTCTATCTCTGTGAGCAGCCTTTGTAACATATTTGCATGTATTTACACGCATGATTCCGTCACTATGACGTGGCCATTACATTTGGCCAAGCTGCCGAGTTTAATTCGTTTCAAAATGAAATCACACACAGACGTAGAAGATGGCGTCACCCTCAATCTTTGTCTAAATAAACAATTTTAATAGTTCTAAATGAACAGATCATGTTTTGAGCATTTCACAATCTGGATCAAAATAATTATAATCGTAGGAGGGGAAGATAATAGAGTTAGTTCATGAGTAGTCGTTCTTCAATTTGACAGCTGTCAGGTTATGTTCCTATTTGCAAGCAATGTAGGTCATCTGAGACTGTTATAGTATCTACCTCTATGTCTATGACACCCTTACCTTTTTTCTTTTACACAAGTCTGTCTAGCAAATCAAGGAATTATTTCTCTATTGAGTTATCTATCTATCTATCTATCTATCTGTCTATCTGTCTATCTATCTATCTATCTATCTATCTATCTATCTATCTATCTATCTATCTATCTATCTATCTATCTATCTATCTATCTATCTATCTATCTATCTATCTATCTATCTATCTATCTATCTATCTATCTATCTATCTGTCTGTCTGTCTGTCTGTCTATCAATCAATCAATCATTCAATCAATCTATCTATCTATCTATCTATCTATCTATTCAGTGCCACCGAGAGGGGGTAGGGGGGGAGCAAATGCCCAGGGGCCCGGCGAGTTTTAGGGGACCGGACTGATCTGGCCAATCAATATTTGAAAATATTATTATCAGCACGGAGGGCCCGTGACAGTCCTGCCCAGGGGCCCGAAATCTCTGTCGGTGGGCCTGTATCTATCTATCTATTTATCTATCTATCTCTATCTATATAATCTGTCTATTTGTGTGCTTATATATCCGTCAGTCTATCTATCTGTTTGAGTTACTGTTTTTGGTCTACCTATCTATAAATGGCAAGTATATTTCATATAAGCCTGTCTATGATATAAACACTACTAAGATATCATCTCTCTTCAAACAAACTGTTCACACATTACGTAATACCAACAGCAGTTTATTGACAATCGGGAACACCTTTCTGATTTATTGACAATCGGGAACACCTTTCTGATTTATTGACAATCGGGAACACCTTTCTGATTTATTGACAATCGGGAACACCTTTCTGATTTATTGACAATCGGGAAAACCTTTCTGATTTATTGACAATCGGGAACACCTTTCTGATTTATTGACAATCGGGAACACCTTTCTGATTTATTGACAATCGGGAACATCTTTCTGATTTATTGACAATCGGGAACATCTTTCTGATTTATTGACAATCGGGAACATCTTTCTGATTTATTGACAATCGGGAACACCTTTCTGATTTATTGACAGTCGGGAACACCTTTCTGATTTATTGACAATCGGGAACATCTTTCTGATTTATTGACAATCGGGAACATCTTTCTGATTTATTGACAATCGGGAACATCTTTCTGATTTATTGACAATCGGGAACATCTTTCTGATTTATTGACAATCGGGAACACCTTTCTGATTTATTGACAATCGGGAACACCTTTCTGATTTATTGATAATCGGGAACATCTTTCTGATTTATTGATAATCGGGAACATCTTTCTGATTTATTGACAATCGGGAACATCTTTCAGATTTATTGACAATCGGGAACACCTTTCTGATTTATTGACAATCGGGAACACCTTTCTGGTTTATTGACAATCGGGAACACCTTTCTGATTTATTGGCAATCGGGAACACCTTTCTGATTTATTGACAATCGGGAACACCTTTCTGATTTACTGGCAATCGGGAACATCTTTCTGATTTATTGACAATCGGGAACATCTTTCTGATTTATTGACAATCGGGAACACCTTTCTGATTTATTGACAATCGGGAACACCTTTCTGATTTACTGGCAATCGGGAACATCTTTCTGATTTATTGACAATCGGGAACATCTTTCTGATTTATTGACAATCGGGAACATCTTTCTTATTTATTGACAATCGGGAACACCTTTCTGATTTATTGACAATCGGGAACACCTTTCTGATTTATTGACAATTGGGAACACCCTTCTGATTTATAGACAATCGGGAACACCTTTCTGATTTATTGACAATCGGGAACACCTTTCTGATTTATTGACAATCGGGAACACCTTTCTGATTTATTGACAATTGGGAACACCTTTCTGATTTATAGACAATCGGGAACACCTTTCTGATTTATTGACAATCGGGAACACCTTTCTGATTTATTGACAATCGGGGACACCTTTCTGATTTATTGACAATCGGGAACATCTTTCTGATTTATTGACAATCGGGAACACCTTTCTGATTTATTGACAATCGGGAACATCTTTCTTATTTATTGACAATCGGGAACACCTTTCTGATTTATTGACAATCGGGAACACCTTTCTGATTTATTGACAATTGGGAACACCTTTCTGATTTATAGACAATCGGGAACACCTTTCTGATTTATTGACAATCGGGAACACCTTTCTGATTTATTGACTATCGGGGACACCTTTCTGATTTATTGACAATCGGGAACACCTTTCTGATTTATTGGCAATCGGGAACACCTTTCTGATTTATTGACAATCGGGAACACCTTTCTGATTTACTGGCAATCGGGAACATCTTTCTGATTTATTGACAATCGGGAACATCTTTCTGATTTATTGACAATCGGGAACATCTTTCTTATTTATTGACAATCGGGAACACCTTTCTGATTTATTGACAATCGGGAACACCTTTCTGATTTATTGACAATTGGGAACACCCTTCTGATTTATAGACAATCGGGAACACCTTTCTGATTTATTGACAATCGGGAACACCTTTCTGATTTATTGACAATCGGGAACACCTTTCTGATTTATTGACAATCGGGAACACCTTTCTGATTTATTGACAATCGGGAAAACCTTTCTGATTTATTGACAATCGGGAACACCTTTCTGATTTATTGACAATCGGGAACATCTTTCTGATTTATTGACAATCGGGAACATCTTTCTGATTTATTGACAATCGGGAACATCTTTCTGATTTATTGACAATCGGGAACATCTTTCTGATTTATTGACAATCGGGAACATCTTTCTGATTTATTGACAATCGGGAACACCTTTCTGATTTATTGACAATCGGGAACATCTTTCTGATTTATTGACAATCGGGAACACCTTTCTGATTTATTGACAATCGGGAACACCTTTCTGATTTATTGATAATCGGGAACATCTTTCTGATTTATTGACAATCGGGAACATCTTTCAGATTTATTGACAATCGGGAACACCTTTCTGATTTATTGACAATCGGGAACACCTTTCTGGTTTATTGACAATCGGGAACACCTTTCTGATTTATTGACAATCGGGAACACCTTTCTGATTTATTGACAATCGGGAACACCTTTCTGATTTATTGACAATCGGGAACACCTTTCTGATTTGTTGACAATCGGGAACACCTTTCTGATTTATTGACAATCGGGAACACCTTTCTGATTTGTTGACAATCGGGAACACCTTTCTGATTTGTTGACAATCGGGAACACCTTTCTGATTTATTGACAATCGGGAACACCTTTCTGATTTGTTAACAATCGGGAACACCTTTCTGATTTGTATCTACCTAATGACAAATCTACCTAATGACAGGTCTACCTAATGACAAATCTACCTCATTTCAACTCAAAATGTCAAACAAAACATTTCCTTTCATTCTGCTCGTTCCGACATCGACTTTCTTTATGTCATTACCTGTCATTTTGGAATTACCTCCTCATGACATTTAACTGTCTACACGCTCTCAACGGATGAAGTCTGCCGCACGGTTCAGGCTAAGCAGGTCACATCGACTTTAGCGTCTGCATGACTTACCAGGTTGTTAATGTAACAAGTTATGTGACGAACGTAGGAACAACATGACTTGTTACGTTTAAGTGTTATCAGTAAACAACAGACAGGCTTTTAGCACGGTGTAACGTAATGCCATAATGGAGTCAGATTTATAGATACATGTATCTTATAACCAACCTTAAAACACTATAAAGTTTATCCTTTTTAAAGTCGTGACTACAATATAAAAGACCGCAAGAAGACAGTTATGAGTGACGCAATCAAAGATGTATAAAACATTGACCTAATTGCTGGTAAAATAGGTGGAGAAAAGTTTAGGCCAATTAGTGGTGTCATTGTGTTATTCAAATAAACCTTGATACGGTTAATGTATTTAAAAAAAAAGACTATTAATCTCCCACTAACCACTACTGAATACCTTAACAGTTTCCTATTTCATTACCATGTGCGTCTGATGGTCGAGTGGTGTAGATGCTTGGCTGTTGACCTGAGAGTTCAGGGTTCGATCCTCGGTGAGAACCTTGGAAAATATTCCAGGTGTAATTTGGCGTGAAGTCCCACAAGTCCACCTGACTTAAGTTGGGGATGTAAAGGCGGCTGGGCGTTGTGCTAACCACGCAATCCCTTCATATGCCGAGGTTATAGAAACAGATGAATTCTACACTTCATCTGCCTCGATAGTCAGTTAGGGGCTAAAGAAAGTTTACTTTTCCATTATCACAAGTACATTTATAAACATGTCCTTAAGTTATCTCTCATGTGTCAATGATGTAAGAAATATCCTGCTTAGCTGCGTATTCTCTCTGATCATTAAATTCAGGGGTTGAATTTAAATAAATTGCCACCGAAGAACCGATTTGAGACCTTCCTTGAAAGAAAAGGAAATTGGTTGAAAGAAAGAAAAGCTGAAATTAATTCAATTAATTCTTCATGTAGTCATTAATACACATTTTCGGCGACCCACTTCAAATCAGCTCGAGACCCATTGGTGTCGTGATCCACACTTTCAGAACCACTGCTAAAAAATTAAAACATTTATTGGAACGGTTCTTAAACAGTGTCCTTTTCACATCTTCGCAACAGCCGTGTCTGCAATAGCTATAGGCCAGGGGTCGGCAACCTACGGCTCGCGAGCTGCATGCGGCTCTTACGATGTCAAGTTGCGGCTCTTTTGATGTCAAATTGCGGCCTAATCAAATACAATAATATTGAAACAACAATTTTAGTGGCTCTTTAAAAAAAAAAAACTGAGAAAATTGTAAATTATAACTTTTGGCTCTTCCGTTTGAAAAGGTTGCCGATCCCCTGCTATAGGCGAGAGACATAGGATCAGTCGGGGGTTCGATCCCAAACACTACAGCATTTAGATAGTGTTCACGAGCAAAAGTAACTACCGAGATACCCCGTAATAACTGATAAATTCTCTCCCTTAAATTTGGTTCTGTTATTTAAAAAAGAGAAATCTGGCCATGAAGTTTCGATTCCTCATTTCGCTACAAGCCACAAACCGCTCTGAGCCACCTACTGGGTGACATTTTGAATACCTTGATGTCCATAGGACAATGACATGCACAAGTAGAGTGATTACTTTTTTAAAAAAGAAAAGAAACAAATAACTGAGATGATGATGATGATTATGTCGATACGGTGTCATACTTGCATGTGCATCGTCTGTCTATATGAAACGTTCAATGGGGAGAGCACAGGTTGATATTTGCTGCCACGTCTGCTCGTTCGTTATGTAGGTCAAATGTCAAAATCGAAAGAACCGTTCTTTCTAGACGTCAAATTCGGACTTTTTTTTGTACTTCGATTTAATAAATCTTAAACTAATTTAGAGCTATCACAATATATTGTAGACAAAAGTAATATAGAAAAAAACATTATTGAAAATAATCAAATGTTTACCTCTATCATTGATACTTTTGACCCACACATACTGTATCGTAGTAGCTACTATGTTCTTATTTATTATATGTCTATATTTACTCCAGCTAACACATTTTTTTTTGAAGTTAGTGGACGCTTGCTATGTAGAGAAAACACATATAATAGGATTTGAACACGAGACATTCTAGTTAACAGTCGTGCGCCATGCCACGCCCATAAATCAAAAGGTAAATAACCGTTATAACATCCTGTCGACCCCCCCCCCCCACCCCCAGCCTCCCACCTTGCTTTGCTTGTTTTTTGGTTTGTTCTGTGAATCTTCATTTATATTAAAACACGGTGTTCGAATCTATCTGGTACATTTCAGTCACAGAATTGTGTGCACTTCTATCTGGTACATTTCAATCAGAGTTGTGTACACTTCTATCTGGTACATTTCAATCAGAGTTGTGTGCACTTCTATCTGGTACATTTCAGTCACAGAGTTGTGTACACTTCTATCTGGTACATTTCAGTCACAAGTTGTGTGCACTTCTATCTGGTACATTTCAATCAGAATTGTGTACACTTCTATCTGGTACATTTCAATCAGAGTTGTGTGCACTTCTATCTGGTACATTTCAGTCACAGAGTTGTGTACACTTCTATCTGGTACATTTCAGTCACAGAGTTGTGTGCACTTCTATCTGGTACATTTCAATCAGAGTTGTGTACACTTCTATCTGGTACATTTCAGTCACAGAGTTGTGTACACTTCTATCTGGTACATTTCAGTCACAGAGTTGTGTGCACTTCTATCTGGTACATTTCAGTCACAGAGTTGTGTACACTTCTATCTGGTACATTTCAGTCACAGAGTTGTGTGCACTTCTATCTGGTACATTTCAGTCACAGAGTTGTGTGCACTTCTATCTGCTACATTTCAATCAGAGTTGTGTACACTTCTATCTGGTACATTTCAGTCACAGAGTTGTGTGCACTTCTATCTGGTACATTTCAGTCACAGAGTTGTGTACACTTCTATCTGGTACATTTCAGTCACAAGTTGTGTGCACTTATATCTGGTACATTTCAATCAGAATTGTGTACACTTCTATCTGGTACATTTCAATCAGAGTTGTGTGCACTTCTATCTGGTACATTTCAGTCACAGAGTTGTGTACACTTCTATCTGGTACATTTCAGTCACAGAGTTGTGTGCACTTCTATCTGGTACATTTCAATCAGAGTTGTGTACACTTCTATCTGGTACATTTCAGTCACAGAGTTGTGTACACTTCTATCTGGTACATTTCAGTCACAGAGTTGTGTGCACTTCTATCTGGTACATTTCAATCAGAGTTGTGTACACTTCTATCTGGTACATTTCAGTCACAGAGTTGTGTGCACTTCTATCTGCTACATTTCAATCAGAGTTGTGTACACTTCTATCTGGTACATTTCAGTCACAGAGTTGTGTGCACTTCTATCTGCTACATTTCAATCAGAGTTGTGTACACTTCTATCTGGTACATTTCAGTCACAGAGTTGTGTACACTTCTATCTGGTACATTTCAGTCACAGAGTTGTGTACACTTCTATCTGGTACATTTCAATCAGAGTTGTGTACACTTCTATCTGCTACGTTTCAATCAGAGTTGTGTACACTTCTAACTGGTACATTTCAATCAGAGTTGTGTGCACTTCTATCTGCTACGTTTCAATCAGAGTTGTGTACACTTCTATCTGGTACATTTCAATCAGAGTTGTGTGCACTTCTATCTGCTACGTTTCAATCAGAGTTGTGTACACTTCTATCTGGTACATTTCGATCAGAGTTGTGTACACTTCTGTCTGGTACATTTCAGTCACAGAGTTGTGTACACTTCTATCTGGTACATTTCAGTCACAGAGTTGTGTGCACTTCTATCTGCTATGTTTCAATCAGAGTTGTGTACACTTCTATCTGGTACATTTCAGTCACAGAGTTGTGTACACTTCTATCTGGTACATTTCAGTCACAGAGTTGTGTGCACTTCTATCTGGTACATTTCAATCAGAGTTGTGTACACTTCTATCTGGTACATTTCAGTCACAGAGTTGTGTACACTTCTATCTGGTACATTTCAATCACAGTTGTGTACACTTCTATCTGCTACGTTTCAATCAGAGCTGTGTACACTTATACCTGGTACATTTCAATCAGAGTTGTGTGTATGATTCGTTCTAGCACATCTCGGTTACTGGGTTGGGTGCGAATTGATTTTTGGCTACAACATTTAACTGCACAGACTAGCCGTACTCACATTTTTCTTGTCGCAATAGCGCTCACTCATTACGACACATGTCCTGTGTGTGTATGTGTGCGTGTGTGTGTGTGTTTACCTGATTTCGTGCCTCGACTTAACTATGACAAAAGGTCACTGTAACCTGATTGTTTTTATACACTTCTTAATTTTGCAGTAGTAGCAGTATTGTTAAAATACCATTAAGGTGACATTCCTATGTATATAAGATATTGGTTTGCAGTGGAGAAGGAGGTGGGGGTTTGTGTGGTAGTACCTGGGTTTGGAGGGGGTGGGGTTTGTGTGGTAGTACCTGGGTATGGAGGGGGTGGGGTTTGTGTGGTAGTACCTGGGTATGGAGGGGGTGGGGTTTGTGTGGTAGTACCTGGGTATGGAGGGGGTGGGGTTTGTGTGGTAGTACCTGGGTATGGAGGGGGTGGGGTTTGTGTGGTAGTACCTGGGTATGGAGGGGTGGGGTTTGTGTGGTAGTACCTGGGTATGGAGGGGGTGGGGTTTGTGTGGTAGTACCTGGGTATGGAGGGGGTGGGGTTTGTGTGGTAGTACCTGGGTATGGAGGGGGTGGGGTTTGTGTGGTAGTACCTGGGTATGGAGGGGTGGGGTTTGTGTGGTAGTACCTGGGTATGGAGGGGGTGGGGTTTGTGTGGTAGTACCTGGGTATGGAGGGGGTGGGGTTTGTGTGGTAGTACCTGGGTATGGAGGGGGTGGGGTTTGTGTGGTAGTACCTGGGTATGGGATGGGGGGGTGGGGGTTGGAGGGTGTGTGGTAGTACCTGGGTATGGAGGGGGTGGGGTTTGTGTGGTAGTACCTGGGTATGGAGGGGGTGGGGTTTGTGTGGTAGTACCTGGGTATGGAGGGGGTGGGGTTTGTGTGGTAGTACCTGGGTATGGAGGGGGTGGGGTTTGTGTGGTAGTACCTGGGTATGGAGGGGGTGGGGTTTGTGTGGTAGTACCTGGGTATGGAGGGTGGTGGGGTTTGTGTGGTAGTACCTGGGTATGGAGGGGGTGGGGTTTGTGTGGTAGTACCTGGGTATGGAGGGGGTGGGGTTTGTGTGGTAGTACCTGGGTATGGAGGGGGTGGGGTTTGTGTGGTAGTACCTGGGTATGGAGGGGGTGGGGTTTGTGTGGTAGTACCTGGGTATGGAGGGGGTGGGGTTTGTGTGGTAGTACCTGGGTATGGAGGGGGTGGGGTTTGTGTGGTAGTACCTGGGTATGGAGGGGGTGGGGTTTGTGTGGTAGTACCTGGGTATGGAGGGGGTGGGGTTTGTGTGGTAGTACCTGGGTATGGAGGGGTGGGGTTTGTGTGGTAGTACCTGGGTATGGAGGGGGTGGGGTTTGTGTGGTAGTACCTGGGTATGGAGGGGGTGGGGTTTGTGTGGTAGTACCTGGGTATGGAGGGGGTGGGGTTTGTGTGGTAGTACCTGGGTATGGAGGGGGTGGGGTTTGTGTGGTAGTACCTGGGTATGGAGGGGGTGGGGTTTGTGTGGTAGTACCTGGGTATGGAGGGGGTGGGGTTTGTGTGGTAGTACCTGGGTATGGAGGGGGTGGGGGTGTGGTAGTACCTGTGGAGGAGGGTGGGGTTTGTGTGGTAGTACCTGGGTATGGAGGGGGTGGGGTTTGTGTGGTAGTACCTGGGTATGGAGGGTGGGGTTTGTGTGGTAGTACCTGGGTATGGACTGGGATGGGGGTGGGGTTTGTGTGGTAGTACCTGGGTATGGAGGGGGTGGGGTTTGTGTGGTAGTACCTGGGTATGGAGGGGGTGGGGTTTGTGTGGTAGTACCTGGGTATGGAGGGGGTGGGGTTTGTGTGGTAGTACCTGGGTATGGAGGGGGTGGGGTTTGTGTGGTAGTACCTGGGTATGGAGGGGGGGGGGGTGGGGTTTGTGTGGTAGTACCTGGGTATGGAGGGGGTGGGGTTTGTGTGGTAGTACCTGGGTATGGAGGGGGTGGGGTTTGTGTGGTAGTACCTGGGTATGGAGGGGGTGGGGTTTGTGTGGTAGTACCTGGGTATGGAGGGTGGGGTTTGTGTGGTAGTACCTGGGTATGGAGGGGGTGGGGTTTGTGTGGTAGTACCTGGGTATGGAGGGGGTGGGGTTTGTGTGGTAGTACCTGGGTATGGAGGGGGTGGGGTTTGTGTGGTAGTACCTGGGTATGGAGGGGGTGGGGTTTGTGTGGTAGTACCTGGGTATGGAGGGGGTGGGGTTTGTGTGGTAGTACCTGGGTATGGAGGGGGTGGGGTTTGTGTGGTAGTACCTGGGTATGGAGGGGTGGGGTTTGTGTGGTAGTACCTGGGTATGGAGGGGGTGGGGTTTGTGTGGTAGTACCTGGGTATGGAGGGGGTGGGGTTTGTGTGGTAGTACCTGGGTATGGAGGGGGTGGGGTTTGTGTGGTAGTACCTGGGTATGGAGGGGGTGGGGTTTGTGTGGTAGTACCTGGGTACCTGGGTATGGAGGGGGTGGGGTTTGTGTGGTAGTACCTGGGTATGGAGGGGGTGGGGTTGTGTGGGTACCTGGGTATGGGGGTGGGGTTTGTGTGGTAGTACCTGGGTATGGAGGGGGTGGGGTTTGTGTGGTAGTACCTGGGTATGGAGGGGTGGGGTTTGTGTGGTAGTACCTGGGTATGGAGGGGTGGGGTTTGTGTGGTAGTACCTGGGTATGGGGGTGGGGTTTGTGTGGTAGTACCTGGGTATGGAGGGGGTGGGGTTTGTGTGGTAGTACCTGGGTATGGAGGGGGTGGGGTGGGGTTTGTGTGGTAGTACCTGGGTATGGAGGGGGTGGGGTTTGTGTGGTAGTACCTGGGTATGGAGGGTGGGGTTTGTGTGGTAGTACCTGGGTATGGAGGGGGTGGGGTTTGTGTGGTAGTACCTGGGTATGGAGGGGTGGGGTTTGTGTGGTAGTACCTGGGTATGGAGGGGGTGGGGTTTGTGTGGTAGTACCTGGGTATGGAGGGGGTGGGGTTTGTGTGGTAGTACCTGGGTATGGAGGGGGTGGGGTTTGTGTGGTAGTACCTGGGTATGGAGGGGTGGGGTTTGTGTGGTAGTACCTGGGTATGGAGGGGTGGGGTTTGTGTGGTAGTACCTGGGTATGGAGGGGGTGGGGTTTGTGTGGTAGTACCTGGGTATGGAGGGGGTGGGGTTTGTGTGGTAGTACCTGGGTATGGAGGGGGTGGGGTTTGTGTGGTAGTACCTGGGTATGGAGGGGGTGGGGTTTGTGTGGTAGTACCTGGGTATGGAGGGGTGGGGTTTGTGTGGTAGTACCTGGGTATGGAGGGTGGGGTTTGTGTGGTAGTACCTGGGTATGGAGGGGGTGGGGTTTGTGTGGTAGTACCTGGGTATGGAGGGGGTGGGGTTTGTGTGGTAGTACCTGGGTATGGAGGGGGTGGGGTTTGTGTGGTAGTACCTGGGTATGGAGGGGGTGGGGTTTGTGTGGTAGTACCTGGGTATGGAGGGGGTGGGGTTTGTGTGGTAGTACCTGGGTATGGAGGGGGTGGGGTTTGTGTGGTAGTACCTGGGTATGGAGGGGGTGGGGTTTGTGTGGTAGTACCTGGGTATGGAGGGGGTGGGGTTTGTGTGGTAGTACCTGGGTATGGAGGGGGTGGGGTTTGTGTGGTAGTACCTGGGTATGGAGGGGGTGGGGTTTGTGTGGTAGTACCTGGGTATGGAGGGGGTGGGGTTTGTGTGGTAGTACCTGGGTATGGAGGGGGTGGGGTTTGTGTGGTAGTACCTGGGTATGGAGGGGGTGGGGTTTGTGTGGTAGTACCTGGGTATGGAGGGGGTGGGGTTTGTGTGGTAGTACCTGGGTATGGAGGGTGGGGTTTGTGTGGTAGTACCTGGGATGGGGGTGGGGTTTGTGTGGTAGTACCTGGGTATGGAGGGGGTGGGGTTTGTGTGGTAGTACCTGGGTATGGAGGGGGTGGGGTTTGTGTGGTAGTACCTGGGTATGGAGGGGGTGGGGTTTGTGTGGTAGTACCTGGGTATGGAGGGGGTGGGGTTTGTGTGGTAGTACCTGGGTATGGAGGGGGTGGGGTTTGTGTGGTAGTACCTGGGTATGGAGGGGGTGGGGTTTGTGTGGTAGTACCTGGCTATGGAGGGGGTGGGGTTTGTGTGGTAGTACCTGGGTATGGAGGGGGTGGGGTTTGTGTGGTAGTACCTGGGTATGGAGGGGGTGGGGTTTGTGGGTTTGTGTGGTAGTACCTGGGTATGGGAGGGGGTGGGGTTTGTGTGGTAGTACCTGGGTATGGAGGGGGTGGGGTTTGTGTGGTAGTACCTGGGTATGGAGGGGGTGGGGTTTGTGTGGTAGTACCTGGGTATGGAGGGGGTGGGGTTTGTGTGGTAGTACCTGGGTATGGAGGGGGTGGGGTTTGTGTGGTAGTACCTGGGTATGGAGGGGGTGGGGGAAGGAAGAGATCAGAAGACACAATTTCCAGACACCAATGGTATTTGGAATAAAGAAAAAAAAACAGAAGTAACTCTCATACTAATAAAATATTCCAGTGGTCAGAGATGCTTTTAAACTTAGGTCAGTTGGGTCACTGGGTGCAGAATAAAATATTCCAGTGTTCAGAGATGCTGTTAAACTTAGGTCAGTTGGGTCACTGGGTGCAGAATAAAATATTCCAGTGGTCAGAGATGCTTTTATACTTAGGTCAGTTGGGTCACTGGGTGCAGAATAAAATATTGGGCCCCTTAAAAAGAGGGAAACATAATCTATAATTCTGGTCTCTGTGGGGGCCCCCTCAAATATTCGCCTGCCAAGGGCTCCAATAAGGGGTCTTTTTGGTGGTACCTTTATTATGCCAGCCAATAGGAAAGATAATCGGATTTTTTTTGGAGCATTTTGTTTTTTTGTGTTTCCATTGACTTCGAAACAGCACATAAAAAAATTCATGAATATATGACTTCATTTAGTACTGCCTCATCGACACTGAGATTTTAAATCATTTTGAATGAATTTTGAATGTGAGTATGTATATATAAAGCACACAGAAAATGCTAGAAGGTTCTGGATATACAATTCTAGAAGGTTATGGAAGATTCTATGAAATCTTTAGAAGGTTCTAGAAGCTTCTAGAAAAACGTGGAAACCTTGAGAAGATTCCAGAAATTTATAGAAATCTCTAGAAGTTTTGATTTTCATATAAATATCCAGCTTCACCAGTGCATTTCAATTCAATTATAAAAATCAACTGTTATAAGATCAAATGTTGCGGCTATGTAAATAGCATTCATTTAGTTATGACTACTAGGTCGAAAAGTGTTGTTCATTTAGAAGTTGACACAACTCCTGTTTATTGAGCTAGGTACTTCCCCTAATTGAACCTACTGGCCAATGGTATGTTTACAAACACAGCCGTCTGGCAGTCAGTTGGTACAATTTTTTCATGACCTATTTCTTTGCTTGTATACAGTCCAGTTGACATGCCAATGTTTATTGAGCTAGGTACTTCCCCTAATTGAGCCTACTGGCCAATGGTATGTTTACAAACACAGCCGTCTTCAATAAGACATTTGGAGGTAGTACAAATAGACCGGATGTGCTGCTATTCAAGCGCTTTAAGACGTTTTGGCCAAAAATAAGACAGGCAGAATTTAGCATATGCCAAGATGTTTGGATGGAACAAAATCTCAAGCCATTAAAAGAAGTCATCATATTTTGTTCAAATATCATACAAATGGAAGACAACTCAAGATATCTGCCATGTGAAGATTGCAAAGAACTTCTGACTCTGAATCTTATCTTCCTGGGAGGAATCTCTCCCCCCCCCCTGGGGTGCGTTTTCGTGTTCCATGAGCTTATCACCATGCAAGTTGGATGTCTAAAATAATCTACATCATTAAGATTTATTTCTTCCGTCATCAATTCAAGCTGACTAAGCATGAAGACAGATCAATTGCAGAATTTGGTATCTTTGCATCATTGGTTTACATTAAAGCTTGTATTCAGTGTCCCATTCTAGCAGACGCACCTCTGAATGATTTGGATTTCATCAAGCTTCTTATTGATTATAAGAATGTTTCTCCCTTCATTTCTCAGACTGCATTGAAAACGATTGGCCGACATCTCTGGTCACTTAGTGCAGAACTCATTCCTCTGGTTCCCTTTTCTCAACGTGTCTCGGTGGATGAGAAAAACAGCCTTGCTGCTTGCTTGAGGCAATTCATGGAGAAATCTTCTGATGATCAGAAAGAAGAAAGGTGCATCTGCAGCACAAATGATCCTTCAGCACATCATAATGTGACATTAAAGGATTTTGCGACCTCGTCATCGCTGCTCTTCTTCAATGCTCTTTTGCTTTCTCATGACTAATGCTTTCACCTGGCAACACACTCCATCCTTTCTGAAGGCAACAGCAGTGGTCTCTTCCTTGGAAGTTGTCAATGACTGTGCCGACTGGCGTCATCATTCAACGCATCTCTCACCAAATCAGAGGAAGAAAAGCAGTACGTGTTCCAAATTGTTGAACAGCAGCGCAAAGAGTTTCCAGATGCAAAAAAAAATCAACTGTGCAGAAGAGATCGCAACTTGAAGACCTTCAGGACTCAGAAAGCACAGACTAAAAAACTTATACAGTGTGTTTTTTTAATGGCGTACTTAGAACTACTCTGAAATACAGTCAGGTTAATGAGTCATGTAACTAGTATTATTTTACAGTTTAATTCCTTCTGTGTAATATAATTGGTTTTTGTATCTAAAAAACAGCATTTTAAACCTTGCAAAATTTTCATTTAATGCAACTGCCGAATACCATAAAACACGAGATAATAAGTGCACTGAGGCAGTATTTATAGGAGCCCAAATGGTGTGAAATTTGGTATATACACGTTTTAAATCAAGGTGAACCAGAAAACTAAAATGGTCATGATAAAAAATCAACTTTATTTTTTTCCATTATAAAGTGAGCCACCCTAATATATATATCATGCTTTGTTAGGAGGGAAGGGAGAAAGGGGGGCTTTTAATCAGGTCTGTGCCAATTTTTTTCCCAACTTCCGAATCAGATGAACAAATATCTACATGTGTATGAACATTATAGAAACTAATTTAAAAAATGTAAATACACTTGATACAGAAAACATCTAAATCTATTTTGTGATATCTATCTATCTATCTATCTATCTATCTATCTATCTATCTATCTATCTATCTATCTATATATATACATATATATATATATATTTATCTAATTATCTATCTATCTATCTGTCTATCTATCTATCACTCTATATTTCCTTAAAATTAGATATGTTATAAATTTGCCAAATTATAAAGTTACCAAATTGAAATATGAATTCGTCTGACTAAGTTAAACATTTATGATTAATTTGATCCACCCATGATAATTCCCGGTTGATATTGGTCTTTTGTTTGCTTGGGTTTTAATTAACTTTAAAAAAAAACGGTTTGTTGTTTTTATAGAACTCATGTGTAGCCACCCCTTACTTAAAAACTGTCAAATCAAGACATGATTTTGTCTGTCAAATCAAACATGATTTTGTCTGTCAAATCAAAACATGATTTTGTCTGTCAAATCAAAACATGATTTTTGTCTGTCGAATCAGAACATTATTGTGTCTGTCAAATCAAAACATGATTTTGTCTGTCAAATCAAAACATGATTTTGTCTGTCAAATCAAAACATGATTTTTGTCTGTCGAATCAGAACATGATTTTGTCTTGTCAAATCAAAACATGATTTTTCATGTCAATTTAAATCTAATCAAGTCTCAATGAGATGAAGATTCGTAATTCAATTTTTATTGTCCCATCAAAATTCCTAGTGATATTTTCCAAAGCCTTGTTCTTGTGTAAAGACAATGTGTGTTTGTTTGTGTGTGTTTGTAAGTGTCTCTGTGTGTATGTTTTTGTATGAGTGTAGTTATTGTTCAATTTAAAAGAAAAGAAAAGAACAACAGCAAGCTATTCAAGTGTTGACATGTCACTAGTATAATTTTTTTTTTCAATTAATATTTGGCAAGAAATAAAATTCCAAGAAGTTTTTAATTAAAATTATTTTTTTTTTCTTTTTTAAAAGATAATAAGTTGTGTAAGGCATAAGGAAAAAAATTAAAAGAATAGATGTATCAATGGTCTGTGTGCCATTACCATCTGTCTCTGAAACTTTTATTGCAACCGGTAGGCAACAAATGTTAACAAAATATTTTTTTAGCCAATAGAGCAGGAAGGGTACTGTGGGAAGAGTATTGTGGGAAGGGTACTGTGGGAAGAATACTGTGAGAAGGGTATTTATTGTGAGAAGGGTATTAATTGTGAGAAGGGTACTGTGGGAAGAGTATTGTGGGAAGGGTACTGTGGGAAGAATACTGTGAGAAGGGTATTTATTGTGAGAAGGGTATTAATTGTGAGAAGGGTACTGTGGGAAGGGTACTGTGGGAAGGGTACTGTGGGAAGGGTACTGTGGGAAGGGTACTGTGAGAAGGGTACTGTGAGAAGGGTACTGTGGGAAGGGTACTGTGAGAAGGGTACTGTAGGAAGGGTACTGTGAGAAGGGTACTGTGAGAAGGGTACTGTGGGAAGAGTACTGTGGGAAGGGTACTGTGAGAAGAGTACTCTGAGAAGGGTATTTATTGTGAGAAGGGTATTAATTGTGAGAAGGGTACTGTGGGAAGGGTACTGTGGGAAGGCTACTGTGGGAAGGGTACTGTGGGAAGAGTACTGTGGGAAGAGTACTGTGGGAAGAGTACTGTGGGAAGGGTACTGTGAGAAGGGTATTTATTGTGAGAAGGGTATTTATTGTGAGAAGGGTATTTATTGTGAGAAGGGTATTAATTGTGGGAAGGGTACTGTGGGAAGGGTACTGTGGGAAGGGTACTGTGGGAAGGGTACTGTGAGAAGGGTACTGTGAGAAGGGTATTTATTGTGAGAAGGGTATTTATTGTGAGAAGGGTATTAATTGTGAGAAGGGTATTAATTGTGGGAAGGGTACTGTGGGAAGGGTATTAATTGTGAGAAGGGTACTGTGGGAAGGGTACTGTGGGAAGGGTACTGTGGGAAGGGTACTGTGGGAAGGGTACTGTGGGAAGAGTACTGTGGGAAGAGTACTGTGAGAAGGGTATTTATTGTGAGAAGGGTATTTATTGTGAGAAGGGTATTAATTGTGAGAAGGGTACTGTGAGAAGGGTACTGTGGGAAGGGTACTGTGGGAAGGGTACTGTGGGAAGAGTACTGTGGGAAGAGTACTGTGAGAAGGGTATTAATTGTGAGAAGAGTATTGTGGGAAGAGTACTGTGGGAAGGGTCTGTGGGAAGGGTACTGTGAGAAGGGTATTAATTGTGAGAAGGGTACTGTGAGAAGGGTACTGTGGGAAGGGTACTGTGGGAAGGGTACTGTGAGAAGGGTACTGTGGGAAGAGTACTGTGAGAAGGGTATTAATTGTGAGAAGAGTACTGTGGGATGTGTACTGTGGGAAGGGTACTGTAGGTATGGTACTGTGGGTATGGTACTGTGGGTAGGGTAAAGTGGGAAGGGTACTGTGGGAAGGGTACTGTGGGCAGGGTACTGTGAGAAGGGTACTGTGGGAAGGGTACTGTGGGCTGCGCGGCCACAAAGAGCGCCTAACTAGGAAAGGGGGCAATGAAATAATATTTTGCACTTTTCAGGTAGGGAGGAGGGCGCTAAAATGGAACTCGCACAGGGGGGACCACAATAACTAGCTACGGTTCCTCTCAAATATATTTCCAGTGAGATTGCATAAGAAGTAAACCAATGGATTGCTCAGTTGGACGGACTACAGCTCAATACGAAGTTTGTCGTCTGCTGTGAGTCTGCTGCACTTTTAACTACAGTTCCAGTGTCATAACTTGTTATTGGCTGTTCAGACTTCAACACACACGCGCGCACACACACAGAGAGAGAGATGGATTGGGAGCGGGGGGGGGGAAGGGAGACAACCGTTGTAGCGATGTACTTTTAGCCTCACACCTGCAGCTCTGCCACACTCGTGTCATGTTTACCAACTTAGTCCATGTTTACGTATTTATTTCACCCCCCACCCCAACCCCCCCAACCCACTCTCAGACTCCCCTCCCCTATTCTTCCCCTCCCTCTCCCCACCTCATACCTCCTCAATCCGATCGTATTGTTCCCTAACCCTTTAAATGTCTCGCGCACTCTTTCTGATCAACAACACTACACCGTTGTACCGTGGTGACCGTTTGTTTTGTTGCGCACTTGAAATGACCAGCTACAGTTTGTTCGTATGGATGGTACAACTAGGCAGCTGCTTAGTGCATAGGCCCTTCCCCCCCCCCTCCCATTTCATAGGGGTCACTATTTTATAGATGAGGCTTTTACAGCGTTTTCGCCAAACACCCACAACGAACCTTTCCCTAGAGCCCCGTAATGTAACTTACCTAGGGCCCGGAAATGTACCTTTGCCAAAGGCCCCCTAATTTACCTATTCTTAGGGCCCCAATTGACCTATTCCTAAGGCCCCAAATGTACCTTTGCCAAAGGCCCCCTAATTTACCTATGGTCAGGGCCTCAAATGTAGCTTTTCCTGGGGCCCCCAATTTACCTATGCCTAGGGCCCCAGAACTACCTTTGGCTAGGGCCCCTTAATTGACATATTCCTAAGGACCCAAATGTACTTTTGCCAAAGGTCCCCTAATTTACCTATGGCCAGGGCCCCAAATGTAGCTTTTCCTGGGGCCCCCAATTTACCTATGCCTAGGGCCCCCAAAAGTACTTTGGCATAGGGGCCCCAAATGTAATTTTAGTATTTCACAGTTTAACCTCTTCATTTGTTGATACTGAAATATTCCAATTTTTGAAATATATTTATGATATTACGCAATAACAAAAAAAAACATTTTATAAATAAATATTTCTACATGAATAAATCGTTTCTTTTCTGTTATAAGCGGTAAATATTTGAATTTTTTTCTTTTTCCTACCCAAACGATCTTATTCTCTAGCACTGATGTCATTTGTTCAGTGGTTCTGAAAGTGTGCGTCGCGACCGAACCATTGTGGGTAGAGACCAAATCTACTTTTATAGTTAAAGAGATACAGAGAATCTAAATGTGGATAATTACAACTCTATTTCTATATGTATATGTTACAAAACTATACGTTTGTAAACGTACGAAGTAAAACGGGAAATCTAAACTACAATTAATGGCGCTGTTATATGCATTCTTTTACCTTATTTTTTTTACTTAGCATGTGGATCGCGAAAACAAAACAATTTTTTTTGTTATTTTATTTTTTACGGTGTGTCTCGAGGGCTAAATAATTTAAGAACCACAGAGATACAAAAAATTGTAGCTGTGGTTGTAACTAAAGGGCGACAACTGCACAGGACTGATTTAATTACGTAGAATGTTCTGTGTTGTTTTTTTTTAAGTAAATTTGATTAAAAATTTGTTTTTGTATTTATTGAACTTCACTGTCGGCGTAATCTTTACATATTTGATAATAGTTTTTTTTTTTTAAATAAATGAACAAAATTCTGAACAAATGTTGGCAGCACCGCACAATATTTTTATTGTATTTTTGTTGATGGTGATGTATCACGTCATACCGGTTCATCTGAGCAACGCAGTTGGTAGACATTCTTTATAATGTTCTGTACAAATTTATATATGTGTGAAGGTGTTTGTTTGTTAGTCGCTACAGTGTGGGTTGTTGTTGTTGTGTGTGTGCTGTTGTATGTGTGTATGTGTGTGCACGCTGTTGTGTGTTTGTGCTATTGTGGGTGTGTGTGCTGTTGTGCGTGTGTGTTCTGTTGTTATTGTGCGTGTGCTGTTGTGTGTGTGTGTATTGTTGTTGTTGTGTGTGTGATGTTGTGTGACCTGTTATATTATGTTGTGCTGTTGTTTGTATGTGTGCTGTTGTTTGTGTATGTGTGCTGTTTTGTGTGTGTATGCTGTTGTGTTATGCTGTTTTGTGTGTATGTATGCTGTTGTGTGTGTTTGCTGTTGTGTGTGGATGTATGCTGTTGTGTGTGTATGCTGTTGTGTGTGTATGCATGCTGTTGTGTGTGTATGTTGTTATGTGTATGTATGCTGTTGTGTGTGTATGCTGTTGTGTGTGTATGTATGCTGTTGTGTGTGTATGTATGATGTTGTGTGTGTATGTATACTGTTGTGTGTGTGTGTGTGTGCTGTTGTGTTTGTACTTAAATGTGTGAGTGTGCTGTCGGGTGTGTTCTTTGGTGTGTGGTTGTGTGTATTTGAAGGGCGGCACGGTTGTCTATAAGTATATATACATGTGTATATGTCTACATGTGTGTTGACATATGTGCAAACCTATATGCGTCTATGTGTCAATGACCTTAGCATGGATGGACCAGGGATAGGGCGACCAGGACATTTGTCATAGGCCTTGAGTTACTTTTGGGCCTCATCGCTTTCGAAGTTTTTTTGGAGCAACGAAGTTTGTTTGTTTTTAGAAGGGAGTGGATACGATGAATGGAGCATAGAGCCCCCCTCCAGTTGTCGGAATTTGCCCGGGGCCCCATATTCACTAGCTGCAGCTCTGGTGTGGCTCTGATGTGGCTCTGGTGTGGCACTTTACGAATATGCATGAGTGTATTCATCAAATGTTTTTGTATACAAGTTCCATTAATGCCATTATGCTTGTACGCACGCATTCATGCGTATGTTTTACCTTCATGTAATTGGGAGCCATTACGAAATATTTTGAGAGAAAGAGGGGCCCCCTCCCAACACTGTAATAACCCTCTACCTGGGGCCCTCGCCACCTCTGTAACTATGCAAGGGGCTACTATACCTGGAGGTAGATGCCTGTTTATTAATATGCCTGTTTGTGTGGGAGTGTATCTTTGTTATGTCTGAATGTATCAAATGGCATAGTCTATCTATCAACGCCAGTATCTATGTATCTGTCTATCTATCAACGCCAGTATCTATGTATCTGTCTATCTATTAATGCCAGTATCTATGTATATGTCTGTCTATCAATGCCAGTATCTATGTGTCTAATTAAACATTGATCGCCCGATTCTCTCTATCTGTCTGTTTGCCTATTTCATATATCGTGTCGTCTGCTCATTAGATACTCTGAGACAGGTGAAGGCTCAAAGCCTGTGGGGCGGTTCACTGGTCGCCACACCCAAGGGTCGCTACTGAGGTGAACCAAATACACCACCTTTTGTCCCTTACCTACACATACTTACAAAATGTTAGCAATACAAACCTAAAGATCTGTCTACTGCCAGCAGACGTGTCAATAAATGAATGTCATAATGATAGGCTTGTCTCTGGTTCATTGCTTTCCCTTAAAAAAATCACGTGCAAAGTACTCCTTGCATCAAGACTAATGATACATGTCCTTGAACTTTCCGATAGGAATGTCGGAAATTTCCTCAAGTCCTTCACCTTATCGAACTTGGGAGTCGGACGTGTCATTACATATTTTTTTTTCCTCATCTACTTGTTGCTTCATCGGATCAAAGATTAAAGGAAGGTGGGGGGAATAAAGACCGATCGAAGGCGGAGTTGGAAGGGTGCTTTAAAGATGGCAGGGGCATATCTGCCAGCCACATTAAATGTCAACCAATGCTGGTTAGGTCAACCGATGGAGCATAAGCATATAATTAGCATAATAGCCGCTTTAAAAAAAAAAAAGAAAGGAGAATGATACCGCCACGTGAGTTTGTAAGGTCTGACGCGTGCGCACACACCTTGTTGTTGGTCCAGCTGACTGAAAACATAACAACAACATTAGCACACAGATGCTAGTAAACATTCTATTCCAACAGTTTCTAACATTGAATGTGACCTATATATATATATATATATATATTTGCATCACTGATATCACGCGCAAGATTGTCAACTTTTCGTTGGATAATTTGAGGCGTGTCCCAGGAATCGGGAAATTCCATTTTATTTTTTTTTTGTATGGGGCTGGTTTTGTAGCATAAGGTAAGTGTGAAGCATTGATGATTTGGACCCATGGCTAGGATCTGTCTAATATAAACCTGCTAATAAATTATGGATATCTAGTGCATGTATATACGTTATACTAAATGCAACGTTTTATTCTTACAGTAAACATCTATCCAGTTTTGACCCTTTGACATTTCATTTCGATAAACCATTCATTCTAAACCGGTTCACATTTTGTCTTCGTAGTAGATCTATATAGACCAGGAACTCTCACAAACTAGGTCAAAACCAGTGCCGTAGCGAGCTTAACTCTCGCCCGGGGCACAATACCTTTTTAATACCTTTTTAGCGCCCCCCCCCTTTTAATTCGAAAACCATATAACGAGATGATATGTAAAATATACCATTTGGCGCCCATTTGTGAGTAGCGCCCGGGGCATGTTGCCCACTACGCCACTGGTCAAAACATTTGATAATTACTTTACCGAGAACATGTCAGTCCAGGGCTGGCCCATGTACAGCGCCTCTTGTATTGCGAGTAACTCGTTTTGGGAGGAGCGATTTCGGGTGGTGGGGGTGTTGGGGCGCCTAGAAAATAATTTATAGGCCGACTCGGTTTGACACCTAAGCTCAAACACAGCTGTATAAAACACAGCTGTATAATACACGGCTGTATAAAACGGAACAGCTGTAATGAGTAAAACTGTTGGCTTGCTACTAAAAAATATACTCCGCCCCCCCCCCCCTTTATATCTGTTCAGTTCACGTCCACACATAGATCCCACCACACTCTGGGGAAATTTCCCGCCGTTTTAGAAAAGAACGAAAGATGTACCAGTTGGCAAATTCTTTTTTTTTAATGGTATCGGGAAACAAACAGTAAAAAAAACACAACTATAATGAACAACAGGTCATAAGAGCTAAAACAAATTCAGTTTTCGTTTACTGTTACATTAGCACTTTAGAATATAACATCAAAGTCTTTTAAATAATTCTCTTTAAATTAACATTTTCTTCTTATTTAACAAAATGTTTACTTCTAATGCATTATATCCAGTTGTTGTCTGCATTTATTTGCATTCTCGAAGAATGGAAATAATTTATGTTATATTTTCTCACTGAAATCCTCAGCCTCACTTAACTTGTCAACTTTTTTTTTTCATCTACAGTGTAAAATGAGAAAGTGATTGGTAAAGAATATTTCCGTGTCATGCAGACGACAATTTAGACGTTTAATCTCAGAAGCTGTAAAACGATACTTTTAATCTAGATAGTTTAAAAAAAACATAAAAACTCATATTTCATTATTGCTTTAAGTAGATACGTGGTGTAGCAGGACTGTATTCGCCAGGCAAGGAGACTATATGCCCAGGCCTGTAATGGCCCCTGAAACGCCAACCAGGAGACAGAGCGAGGACATAGGCAACGGCATAAGAAACGGGGACTATTTCCCCACGATGATGTCACATAGCAACAGCCTCAGCAACAATAACAACAATAACAACGTCTCAAAGTATGGTGGCTTGACGCCCCAGAATTCACTCTGTGAACCGGAAGGCCGTGGCTCATCTCTGCTGGCGCCGCCCACAGCGTACTCTCGAGAACGAAGGCTCAGCTCGTCCTCTTGCGATTCCTCAGTTTCGAACTCGGCGAGAAGACGGGTGAGAAGGAATTCGTCGTCGAGGCTATCTGACGTTGATGACGACAAAAAAGAGGTCACACTGCTGACCTTCGCCAAGGGAGCGCAGTTCGTCGGGAAGAAACTGAGTCACGGCGTCCGAAAGGCTATCGGGAAGCTGTTCGTACCTCGGCTGCACAAACCGAAAGTTGTCTACGAAACAGAGGTCATGGAGCAGGTAAGAAGTATAGTATTGTCTTTTTAATGGAGTACAAACTATGAAAAAAAAGGTATCTGTGCGTGCTAGCGTGATACATTTTATTAGTGTATTTCTATGTGTGTGTGTGTTGCATTATTTTAGTAGTGTGTTTCTATGTGTGTGTGTGTGTGTGTTGCATTATTTTAGTAGTGTGTTTATTCCTTTCGATTCTCTACCCACTTAAACCGTTTAGAAGTTTAACTTATCATTCCTAATAATTTTATTTCAGCAAATTCATCCCCCCAACCCAGGCCGCCTGCGTTTTATCTGCCCCCCCCCCCTTTCCTTCTTATTTGTTCTCCTTAGTAAAATGTATTACCTGCCCCCCCCCCCCCCCGCTTTTGTCTGGCCCCTTCTATAGAATGCCTGCCCCCCACCCCTGTAGAATTTTCACGCTACAGGGATGGCCCAACCCCCAACACTTGGTAACACTTTTTTAAACCACGCTTTATCATTGCGTGTCACACCTCGCATCTCCCCCCCCCCCAAAAAAAAACCCAAAGTTGTTACGTAATAAAAGAACGACCTTTAACCTTGTCATCTTCACTTCATTCATTTTTTTTTTGACAGCTTAAGATTGTCGGGTACATCTGCAATTTTGTTTAGGTTGTTATAATCTACGATCTATTGTTAAAACGGCTATTTTTAAATCTAACCCCGCCCCCCCCCCCCCCACAATATTTTCAGGTGACCTGGATCTGTAAAGACTACATCGTCAACAAGTTGACCTCACGTGAACTCATGAGTCGAAAAGTAAGTTGTTGTTGGTGTTGTTGTTACCTGGCCTACCTTGCACTGTCAACGTTAACTGTCAGGTGACTTGATCTGGAATAGGATCCAGAAACGAAACTGACAAGGAAACATTTGTGTGTCTGTATGTTTGTTTGCCTGTACTGTTTGCCTGTTTGTATGTTTGACTGTTTGTATGCTTGACTGTTTGTATGTTTGACTGTTTGTATGTTTGCCTGTTTGTATGTTTGACTGTTTGCCTGTTTGTATGTTTGACTGTTTGTATGTATGTGACCCCACACCCCCAACATTCACAGTTCTATCTTGTATCCCAGTCGGTTCTATCTTGTATCCCAGTCGTATGTCTTTTTACTGCTGTGTTGTGAAGTGTTGTTATATGTTGTTGTTATCAGAGCTTTCTTACTGTGGGGCCCTAGACAAAAACACATTTGGGGCCCCCAAGAACAGGGTAAGGCTACATTTAGGAGGTCCAGTGCAAAGGTATATGTTGGGGACCAGGGCAAGCGTAATTGGGGGCCCATCGGTTATAATGCAGGTAGCAAATATTGAACCCTTCAAAATCTTCGTAAACAGGGGACCCTTTCTTCCCTCTGGCAGCCCCCAGATTTTATTACCATGGGCCAATGATAAGTGCTCTAGTCTTTTGAGACCTCCTTCAAAATGTCTTATAAGTTGATAAATATAGTTTCGTATCTTTCATTGTTTCAAACAAAGTTTTTTTTTCATTTATAGCTGTTGATAAAACCTTATAACTCATGTTTATCTTGTGCTTTAGTTTCACATTGGTTCATTCAACTTGAAAGTTCTGGTGATATAGCTGAAAGAGCAAACATGAACTTAGCACAGTCATAGCAGTTTTTTTTGTCACATAAATCCTATATTTTTTCTGTATAGTCAGTTATAAAGTGGTATTAAAGTTATTATTTTTTATTATTTATACAGTTATTGATTGTATACGTCATATTTATATATATATATACAAATGTTAATGTGTATGTCCAACCTACGGGGACCTGGGTGAACCTCTCGCCAATGTACCCCTAGACCACGAGTTGTTCAAATTGGGTTGTGACAGCAAACATGGACTTAGCACAGTCATAGAAGTTTTTTTTTTTTTTAAAAAAGGGGGTGGGGGGAAGTCCTCAATATAACAAGGACATAAATCTCCATGATTTTTTTTTAAAGGTGGGGATTCACCCACCCAATATAGACCCTTGCCTGAATGCTGCTTTATCATCATCACCGGGAGCGAGGCACTTGGGACTGAGTGTACCCCAAGGACGTGTTCCAGCGTCTACAGAAAACTTGCCCAATGACGATGAGCTCCGTAAAAATTGTGCGCTCAACTCTATCCCTCTTCCTGGAGATACTTTTTGAAGGATCCGTTACATGGGGCAAGGTACTGACCTATAGATTGTTGTATTCCATGGGGCAAGGTACTGACCTATAGATTGTTGTATTACATGGGGCAAGGTAGTGACCAATAGATTGTTGTATTACAACAGGCACTGAGTATACCACTGCACCACTGAGCCTGTAACATCTTTTATAAGGAGATTTAATAAACATCTTCGCTAATAAGGCCGTTCTAAACAAACAATCTGGTAGAAACCGTTTTAAAATGTTTGAATATTTTAGCGTTTTTTGACAAGATTAAAGTTGTGGACTAGAATTTTAAACTTATCTTTGCTAATCATTTAATTAAATTAAAGTACGGTGCAGACCAATTATCTTGACTGTTTCTAGTATTGAATTCCTATTAACATGCCCTAGCTTGTCAGCACCAAATTTGATTTCTTTTCTTTTCCTGGATATTAATTAACTTATTCTTTTTATAAAACCTTTATTTAAAAAAATATTCAATTTTTTTGGTTGTAATATTGAGACAGGTGTTCTATTATACAGTCATTAACATATGATACCTGGCATAAAAAAAACACTTTTGTGTATGATTCACTTGCCAGGTTGTTTCAATGTTTACTGTGGCTGGTTTGTTTGCTGAAGAATGTGCCAGCCAGGGCCATGCAGATTTCGTCCAGGAGGTGGTCAATGTTGTTGTAGACTTTACCGGAAGTAAGTTGCTGCCGTGGATCGTTCAACAGGGTGGTTGGGTAAGTATTTCATGCCAAATTGAGGAAGAACATTTTTTTGGGCATAAATAGTCAATGGAGAAAAATCTAATCAAGGAAGACTTCTTGGCCTAATTAGTTGATTAATAAAAACAAGCCAATGAAAATTCATTGTGTGCATTTGCTAACGGTCGTGTCAATAAAAGGCTCATGAGGTAGGAGGAGAGAAGATGCTGATGTCATACATCATTTTTGGGGGGGGGGGGCACAATCTGTTAGCGAAGCAGTAGCGTAACAAGCAGGCGCAAAGTTGGTGCTGTCCCACCAGCCAGGGGCAACAACTGTTGTTCTCCGTCACATTTCAGCACTGTATCTCTGTTGCATTTCAGTACTGTAAAGATGCGGCATCATCAATCATTTCTTTAATTATTTTTTTTAACATTTTAAAAATGTAGTATAAATAATGGTATTGTTATAACTCTACTTCATGCCCCCCCCGGGGTCACACCCCTACCCCCTAGCCTAGATGAATAATGAGATCATGACTTATGTACAACGCCAACACTTTGTTATTCCGGCCATTCACCCCTGCCTTGATACGATTTATCACAATATAAATATAAAATAACACCAATATGTATCTATTCCTTTTTCTGATCAACCTTTCCGTGTGTCACAGTTTTACTAGCTTCCGTTCAATATCATTATCCATGTGGTGCGCTATCACAGGGAATTCCCTGTGACACGATTGATGAAATAGTGTCATTCGCCACCTCCACTTGCACACCCACGCAATGGCCTCCACCTTCAGATTTGGTGGGGGAAACTGTTGACGCGATCAGCGTGGGTGGTCTGTCTATAAAAGACACCGTGCTGTGATTCATGAGACACACAACGTAACGGTCAGTAACAGACTGGTCAATCACACGCAGTGACACAGAGAAGACACAGTGAGACGAGTACCAGAGGGGAGGGGGGGGGACACACACCTAGAGTAGACACAGAGCACAGATGAGTGCAAGAACAGTTTAGAATTTGGTAGCTGGAGAACGTCAGGTCTGTTGTTGAAGGCGAGGTCAATTCTAGGCACAATGTACTCTGGTTTCACTTGGACGATTACTTACCTGTACATTGTAGACAGAAATAAATTAGCTAAAGTTGTAACAATATAATCAATGCATCTATTCAGTTTTGGTTTTTTTTTTTTGGTCTTTGCTGTCATAGCCACAATTCAATTAAATGTTTTTTTTTGGTCTTTGCTGCCATAGTCACAATTCAATTAAATGTTTTTTTTTTGGTCTTTGCTGTCATGGTCACAATTCAGTTAAAGGTTTTTTTTTGGTCTTTGCTGCCATAGTCACAATTCAATTAAATGTTTTTTTTTTTGGTCTTTGCTGCCATAGTCACAATTCAATTAAATGTTGTTTTTTTTGGTCTTTGCCGCCATAGTCACAGTTCAATTAAAGTTTTTTTTAAGCACATTTAGCCCATTGATTAAATGAAAACATTTTAGGGTTTGATCAAATGTTTATGTTGAATTCATCTCTTTGTTAGTCAAGATTGAAATTATGTCTCATTTAAAACAAAATTAAATTGCAATAATGATTTTTTTGTTTCTCAATTTCGAGAGTAGCCAGATATTTTGTTTTTAGCTCTGTTTATTGTCTAGTATATGTATATATAGATACTAATCTTCCATGTATTGTTTATTTTGAAGGATGCTTTCCCTTTACCTGGCAGCAGCCAAAAGAATCGTCTGAGCAAACTGCGGCTGTTAATTGTGGCTTGTGGAGCAACAGCAGTTGCAGTTTCCAGTTCAGCATTCCTTGATGCATGGTGAACACGAGGCGTCAGTTTAAGAGAATCTAAACTCTGAGAATCTGGGATCTTGGTGGAGGAGGACTTCAGACAAGAAAATAAATTTGAACAACTTTTATCAATTTTTGCAAAGTTTCATTTCCAACATTGTAAATACAACACCTCTTGATGTGTATATGAATGGGCTTTAGACACTTGTAAGTATGACATCATCAGTTGATGTCAATACGCGCATAACACTGAATGGGCTTCAGACACATCGTAAGTGCTAATGTCATCAGTTGATGCCTTGCCCATAACATGAGTCGGGCTTCAAACACTGCCGTATTAGTGACCATCATCGATTTGGTGTTCTTATGATCCTAATCAATAAATACTGGTTTGTTGATCTCATATTCCCAAAAAAACACACACTATTTAAAACCTCTTCGAGTTTTAACTGTATGTGATGCAGTGCTATACAGGGCCTGTGCAAGGAAGAGGTAGCTCCAGCTGCTTCATGGGGCCCTAGTATCATCAATCAGTCTGGATTTATATGTAGGTCGTACTAGCACAGCCCTGTAGTCCAAAGGGAAGGCCACGCCCCCCCTTGATGTGGAGTGCCCCCCCCTCGCTGAAAAAGAGGAAAAAATAAAGAAAAAAGTGAGAAGTTACCCCCTTGCTGGGTATTGGTGCCCCCCTGCTTACTTTGACCTGGCTACGGGCCTGATACTATGTCAGGGGGCGGGCCTATATTTTCTAGCCGAAGCCCTGGTGTGTGGGTTGAGAGGCAGTTCATTGCATTCCCTAATTCAAGTAATTGTCTGTTATTTTGTAGTGAGAAGAAACTGTGCTAGGAGTTAATTCTATTTGGAGCTTTACTGCAAATGAACATGAGCAACATTGCATTTTAAAAGAATCACTGAAAAGGACCCCAATTTTTGGCTCTTGAATATATATTAGCATGTACTAAGTGATTTTATGGGTTCATAATAGTTTAGTCTTTCATTTAAAAGAAAGCAAAGAACTGTACAAGCTAACTGGCTAGAAACCATGACATATGGGAGACAACTATTTAACTCAAGACAAGGGGAATCCACTCTATTTTCCAATAACCAAATGACGCTGTCAATATTTATGATGCCTGTTCAAGGTATGTATCTATAAATGTTGTTACAAACCAGGTCATCATTATGACCCGTGGAGTTTGTTGCTGCCTTGGAGTCAGCACAGGGGCCCTATGTAACTAATTTCACTGGGATTCACATTCTCACCAACACTATGATCATTGAGCTCACATTCTCACCATTACTGAGTTCAAAACTTGAAACAAACATTGAAATATTTGAATTATATTTAACGCGTTTGTCAAAAGTGTCTAGAATCCTTCTGTTTGGTTCTATTTTAATTTAGATATCTGATATTATGTTTCTCATTAATTCATTACCAGTATCTGGTTCACTACATTTGAGGCATGCTGGTGATTGGATCATGTGACACCAATTCATAGGTCTGTCTTATTTCTTGTTTTATTGCCAAAGACATAGCTCTGCTTTTCTTATTTATTGCAAAGTGATAAAATTACGTCTAAGAAATTATCACCGTTTCCCCACATTGAGGTGACAGATGTGGCCGGTGATTAGATTTAAACCTCAGAACTTTCATCATACCTGTTGGGCTTTCAACCTTTCTGCAACTAAGCCACCCATCTAAAATACAAGTGGAATGAATGCAAGTTTCTAAATAAACAGTTTTATTTGACTGACAGAAATGTGATATCACCCTTGAATATTTTACTACTTGATGTGGCTTTGTATTTATTACTGTGTGCACTTGCACATATAATTACATGTACTACAAATATAAATTATGCTTCTCATGTACTGGCATTATAATTTGTATAAAATTCAAACAGAATATTTATCTCCGGTATAGTTTTATAATAATATAATTTTCATGTAATACCCAATATATATTTTATACCATTCCACTGCTATTATGAGTGGTACGGATGGCCGAGTGTTGTAGATACTCGACTGTCAACCTGAGAGTCCTGGGTTCGATCCTCTGTGAGACCCATGGGAATTTTTCCAGGTGAAATTAGTTTCAAAGTCATCCCACAAGTCCATCCAGCTTTAAATGGGTACCTGACTTAAGTTGAGGAAGTAAAGGCGACTGAGCGTTTGTGCTAACCACACAGAGGTTAAAGAAACAAATTAATTCTACACTTCATCTGCCCCGATGGCCCGTTTGGGCTACAGAACTACACTGCTATTTATGCAATCATTCTTTCTTTTTATTGGAGTAAAAATACCAAATGGTTTCATTAGTGCCTTAAGGACTTAAAGAGGTTTTTTTTTAACAATTTATGCGTTTGGAAAATTTTATTGAATTGGATAATTGGCAATAAATTTCCAATGCAAAGTAAAAGGGATATCACAGTTTATTTTCTCAAATTGAATTCTGCTTTATTTAGAGGCAATTATGTTGTTTAATCCAATTATTTAATGGAGGGAGAAGACAAAAGAATACTTTTCCTAAAGTCATATGGCCGATAAATATTTAAGATTCTTTCAGTCCATTCAGAATTTTAGGTAAATTTTTTAAAAAGTCTAACTCGTAAGTAAGAAAAAGAAAAAATGATGAGGTATGACAATAAAGATTATCGTAATGTTAACTTTAGTTCAAATATTTTCTCATCCAGAGGTTTTGATGTATATTAAGAATTTGCAACATTTCTTGCCAGTAATGTCCACTATATTAATCTTGTCTTTCAGATTGTCTTTTTTGTTCTCTAGGAATTAAATTAAATTTCATATTTCAATTGGTGTCCATTCAAACTTTTCAAAAATCCATGCTTTCAAATGTTCACTATATGTTGATAGTTGCTGATAAATGAATAATTTATATACATGAATGCTCTGAAGAAAAAGTAGGCTAGTTAAATATATAAAACAAGCTCTTGTAAGAAATACCACAATTTTTTTTTTGTTTTGCAAATCAATATTGCTCATTTGTGATATTTGATAAAAGTCATTTTAAAAAAGTATTTATAAATATGTATGCCTATCATGAATTACATTTGACTATTTGCAAAAGTGATTTACAAAATGTTGAAAATGTATCTATTGAAAAAGGGATTGACTTGTATATTAATTTATTTACTTATATTTTGAATATAACTTTGAAATAAATGACTAAATTAAAGAATTTCAAACTAGATGATGTTAAATGAGAAGTTCCGTCTTTATTTGAATCTGTCTGTTCATAAAGAGCCATAACTTTTGTTTAATATTGAAATAAATTATTTTGTGAAATCTGATTGGCTAGTAAACTCATGCAGGTCGTTATATTTTAATCTGACTAGTTTAACCAAACATAAAATCAGAGCAGTCTAGCGATTGGTCAATGAGAACCATATTCCATGTTTTTATGTAGTTAAAAGAATCTTTTAACGCTGGCGTGTCAAACCCGACGACTTGAGGTTTGCATTGATCACTGTATCTAGAATCCTATAACGTGTATACAAATGGGAAAGCCATGTACACATGTTAAAAGTAGGGCTACTGATACATTGCCATAAACCATGATTAATGCATTGAAAAATTATGCCATCAAATTTTTTATCGCAACTCAGAGCATTTAAGAACCACTGTCTTCAACAAAGAAATAAACAATAAGATAAATTTAAAAATAAATAAATAAATAAAATATTTACTGTTTGGTTTTATTTCAAAAATATAAATATTTAATTTTCAAATATTATTATTCAATAGAAAATTTTAGGCAAATAATCAACAATTAATTGTACACAGTCTGATATCAACATGTTTAACACATTTATTTTTAATCACTGATTTAATATAAAAAAAATTTAAATATGTGATAGAATTAACCGTTAACATAACTTAAAAAAATATACAAATGCAAAAAAAAAAACCTATGTAATTGATTTATGCTCAAAAGAATATTTCATTGAAAAACAAGTTTTTTTTAGTCTGTTGATTTTTTAAATAAGTATTATTTTTCAAATTCAGTTAACTTTTTTTATCAAAAGCAATAGAGAAAAAAATGCCAACATATTTGAAAACATTAAAGACGGCTCCAGAAATAGGCTGAGAAACATAACTAATAATACATTTTCCAGATTGACAAAATATTTGATGTTTTTATGTGTGTGGAAAAAAACCTGAGAAGTTTACTTTTAGTTCCTCAACAAAAGTCACTGCCAGGAATTCTATAGGATTCATTCAATAAATAATGCAAAAAAATGACAACAATAACATAGTTTTACTATCGCATCGTGACTAGCTCCTCCGCTGATGTCGGGTGGATGGCGACACACTCATCAAACTGTGCCTTGGTGGCGCCCATTTTGATAGCTACACCAAATCCTTGAAGTATCTCATCACATCCTTGACCAATCATGTGCAGTCCAACCACCTAAGTAATGATATACAATTACTCATGTTAATCAATTTAAAGTAATAAAAACACAAAAATTTCTGGATCATTCTGATTTCAACCAAGAATGTTAATTTAGAGCAAAGAATAAAATAAAATGCATGAACAATGTGATACAAATTGGGAGCAGAAATAATATATTTCACCTGAATTTACTGTAGCACAGAGCATGGGGAAAAAGAAAGTTTTATTCAGTGATAGAGCTATAGTTAATAACCATAACAACGCAAGGGTGGATGTGCATTTAAGAATAAATAAAACTAAGTCAAGGGACAATTATGCGCAATTTCAAAAAGTTGAATAGATTGAATTTATCACTGAAGTAAATAAAAAATTAATATTTTCACAGGAGAAACATTTTGTTTTAATCATCATATACCAAAACATGTACCACATATTACTGTGTTTAACCATGCTACCGATAAGGTATTTTTCTGCCCTATATAGCCAGATCACATGCCTTCGCACTTAGTTGAATCAACTATACTCAAAACTAGACAAATAACAAATTTCAATACAACCTAGCTGTAATATTAAATGTTTTTAAAGATAAAAAGTCCCTTACGGAAAAAGACATATGTAATACCATAGGACTTCCTCATCACAATAATTTTAGAGAAGCTAAACACAAAATTGAAATCTGCATGAAAAAAATCCTACATAAAATGGCTTCAGATAAATTTACCCATCTAGCTAATATTCTTTTTATTAGATAGTTTCCTTAGCCCTATCAGGCCATCGGGGCAGATGAAGTGTAGAATTCATCTGTTTCTATAACCTCAGCATATAAAGGGATTGTGTGGTTAGCACAATGCCCAGCCGCCTTTACTTCCCAAACTTAAGTCAGGTACCCATCTAAAGCTGGGTGGACTTGTGGAACGACTTCGCACCAAATTTCACCTGGAAAAATTTTGGGCCTCACAGAGGATCGAACCCAGGACTCTCAGGTCGACAGTCGAGTATCTACACCACTCGGCCATCCGTCCCACTTTATTAGATAAGTAAAGCTCATTTTTATTTAGCAGAAAGCATCCTTTCTTCACACATGTCCATTTAGAAATATCAGTATGGTCAATAAGTACAGTTGTATTTTAATTAGTAACACTATGGCCAGGTAAGCCTTAGGAAATGTGCGAATGTAAAAATAAGGCACTGAAAACAATGCCCAAGAAGAGTAACAAAGATCCTCAGAGGGAAAGAAATTTAAAATATAATAATTAATGTAATATAACTCAAGAATAACTGACCTTCTCCTCGGACAGAACACAGATAAGTTTCATATTACATCTGACTTTATTCTCTGTCATAGCATAATACATTGGCAAGAAGTTTGATGTATAAATCTTCAGTTTATCTCTTCCATATTTTCTTTCGGCCTCCTCTGTCAAAATTGAAAAAAAATAATAATTAAAATCATAATGACAAAAAAAAAAAAATCAGTAAACGAAAGAGAAAAAAAAAGAGAATTTATCCTGCATTTACTGTGTACGAGGCTGGCCCTTGCAAAAGCAAATCCTTAGCCAAATTTTTTTACTTTACAAAAATTAAAATTGTTTAACTTTAAAAAAAACAATAACAATTAAATCCAGAATTTGTTGTTGCATTATATCTTGTGCATACAGTTTAGCGATTAAAGAAAATATTTTACCTCTCTCATATTAAAATGAATGTAATGTTGATTTAAAAATAAATAAATCCAGTGATGTGTGGGAATTAATTTTATGATAATAACAATTGTAAAATACTTAAAGAGTTAGGAAAAAAAACAATAAGGCAAAGAGTGGGTTTGAACGATGCCCCAGTTCGCTCATCATGTGGTGAACTGAACCATTACACAACTTGGATCTAACTGTACTATTAGTTTTATAACATCAAAGAGAGAAATCCATCAAATCTTTGTTTATTTATAACAATGAATAAATAGGTAAAACATTTCTTTCCAACATATTTTGCTTTGAATGTTTAAATATGAAATGATTTAAGCAATGCATATTCTTTCCTTAATTGAAAAAAATAAATTTAATCAATTAGCTTTTAAAGGTAATAATTTTCGCCCATTTCACATGGATTAAAAATAATATGACCATAATTTGTCTGACATTAGTATTTTTTTTTTTTGGAGACAAAAGTCTATTTATAATGAATGCATAGCAACGTTCATCAGTTCTTTGAACTTTTGCTTATCACAGGATAGCTGGTTAAAATTTGCTTTCTTCCCAGGATAAATTTATTTATTTTAAAATGTATTCAAACTGAAATAACATATACAAGAGTACGATAAGTAATTGCTTACATAAGTCTTGTCATAAGTATTAAGAGATATAGTGATGGCTAATTGTGCAGTCTTTTATAACATTAAGAAATCTCTGAAATGGGCGGAAAAATAAAATGTGCAAAAAACTAAAAATAAATCTGTTCAACTGAACATTGGCATAAATACAACACAAAAAAATAGGCTTTTGTCATAGTTGTTAGGAAAACTGAATAAAAATTATATTAGACTTAAAAAAATGACCAAAGGATGATATTAGACTAAAAAACGGATTAAAGGATGATATTAGACTAAAAATGACCAAAGGATGATATTAGACTAAAAAGGGATCAAAGGATGATATTAGACTAAAAATGACCAAAGGATGATATTAGACTAAAAAGGGATCAAAGGATGATATTAGACTAAAAATGACCAAAGGATGATATTAGACTAAAAAGGGATCAAAGGATGATATTAGACTAAAAAGGGATCAAAGGATGATATTACACTAAAAAATGACCAAAGGATGATATTAGACTAAAAAGGGATCAAAGGATGATATTAGACTAAAAATGACCAAAGGATGATATTAGACTAAAAAGGGATCAAAGGATGATATTAGACTAAAAATGACCAAAGGATGATATTAGACTAAAAAGGGATCAAAGGATGATTTTAGACTAAAAAAGGATCAAAGGATGATAGATTTATCACTTCTTTTTCATAATCTGCCTAACAAAAAAAAGACTCGGCTAAATATTCCATTTCCCATTCAAATGACCACTGGTCATTGACCAGCAGTAATGTTTTAATACATGTCTACAGGACGTCTGTATATGTCTGTTTTCCTTTCTCCCTATATTATAATAAAACTTGTACCACCAGAGGCACTTTTATCTCGTGAAATTATTTGGTGATATAACTGACACTTTTTTTTTTAAAACAATGCTACTACTCCATCTGCCCATCCCAACCAATGAATGGAAAAGGAGAAACAAACCAAAGGAATGGTTTTTCATTAAATGGCATTCATGGAATTATAGTCTAACAAATACATAGTTTGAAAATGCAAATATTATACAAAATCCCATCTGTACGAAGCAATGGTGGAACATAATATAGTTTCAATGCTAAAGAAAGACTGAGCCTGTATTAGCTGCTGCTGGATGGTGGTATTATGAGTTTTAGAAATGAAACTAGTGCAAAAAAAAAAAAGTTCATTACCAAAATATAACTGTAGCTGGGTATATCCAGCTTATCCTCGGATAATAGAAATTAACAGGAAGTAATGATCAAGCGAAAATTCCCATGAAAGAAACCTTCTTTGGCACTTATGCATTTACAGACAAAAATATGCTTCAGAACAAACTAAAACAGTTGAGAGTCAAGAGACCTAAGACTAGTGACCAACCTTCTGTTAGTCCAACTGTCCCAACAGGAGGATGTGAGAAGACAACAGTGGGTATGCTGGTGTAGTCCAACTTCAAATCCTTTTTGCCATCAAACAGTCGGTGAGCCAGACGTCTGCCAGCTGCGATGGCCACTGTGGGCACATAAGCATAAAGTCTTCATTATAATCACCGCATGGACATCTCATGAGGGAAAGGAGCAATTACATGTCATTTGATATTTAATTTATCCTCCTAACTATTTGTCAGGCTTACCAGCTAGAATAATTTTTTTTAAATAACAGAAAACATTTCAACATAAAATTATACTTCAGCTGTAATATTCTAGTGTACCAAATTAAAATTTCTTTGGATTATTTAACCAAATTACAATTTATAAATATTTTAAGGATTAAGTCTATTATTTATTGAAGTTCAAACTTAATTAATAAAAATGCAAAAACAAATGGTCGAAGATGTGATTTCTCCCAGAATGGAAAATGGACATTTCATATAAATTTTGAAAAAATGTAAAGGAATCCCTTAATCTGGCTGCAGTAAAAAGCTGAATCTTCACAGCAGAGGTAGAATGTGTTATTCTCTTGTGCACTGGAAAGGTAGAATGTGTTATTCTCTTGTGCACTGGAAAGGTAGAATGTGTTATTCTCTTGTGCACTGGAAAGGTAGAATGTGTTATTCTCTTGTACACTGGAAAGGTAGAATGTGTTATTCTCTTGTGCACTGACTGGAAAGGTAGAATGTGTTATTCTCTTGTGCACTGGAAAGGTAGAATGTGTTATTCTCTTGTGCACTGGAAAGGTAGAATGTGTTATTCTCTTGTGCACTGACTGGAAAGGTAGAATGTGTTATTCTCTTGTGCACAGGAGAGGTAGAATGTGTTATTCTCTTGTGCACTAATCAAACAGAAAAGTTGCTAGACTCACCCGGTGTAAGCAATGCTTTCCCACACACGTCGCCCAAGGCATAGATTCCCTTCACGCTGGTGTTCTGGTACTCGTCAACTTCTATGTTGTTGTGTTTATCCACACTGATACCCTGTTTTAAAAGAAAGAAATGCACAGTTAGCAGGTCTGATCCAATCAGAAAGTAAAAAAAACAATATACATAACTTGAAATAACAGTTCCACAAGTGTGTTAAATAAAAAGAACAATGATAAGACAGTTCTAACACACTTGGGGAGCAAATTAAAAAATGGAACTGTGAATTAGTATTAAATAAAATGTTACTTAATATATCAGTTCTACTCTTTAGTTAGAAGCAGGAGAATAAAAAAAATTACGTTCTGATGTAAACAGCATTTAACAAGTACAAAAATGACAAACTTACAACTCGATCAAGACCCAGGTTATCCGAGTTTGGAGAACGTCCAATGGCCCACAATAGACAGTCTACGTTACTTATCACTTCTGTGTTAGTCTTCAAAGTCAGTGTCCCATCAGATTCTTTAACTACTTCAGAAACCTTGCAGAAAGAAAGCGACATATAAAAATTACACTAAAAAAATTGATAAAACAGCGGTAGTTAAATAAAACAAAAAATAAAACGACAGAGGCTAAAAATCTGACCAATATTAAAAAGGTTTTTTTTGCAGATTATATGTCAGTTAAGAAGACGCAGTCTTTTTTAATTCTGTTACTTTAGAAAAAATAAACTTGCCTCTGTGCGACGCCAAATCTTTACACCTGCAGTTTCAAGATTATCTGTTACTGTTTTGCTGATCAAGCCATCAAAAGTACGCAAAACCTGGAATATTAAGCCAAAAGGCAAAAAATGTAATCGCTGAGAATGAAATGTGATTTTTTTTTTTAATTATAAAAAAAACCTTGTAAGTTCATAAGTCAATCTGACATTCAAATTCCATTCTACTAATCAATTAAAAAAAACAACAACTTTATGTTACATTTCTAAGTTGATAAGACTAATATCAATAAAAGTACTACATGTAATTAGTATAATCTAGAAAAAATTTCAAAAGCAGGGGTGCGAATGAAGGAGAATTAAACGGCTGTAACCGAAAAATATAATTTATTTTATACTTCTTTATAAATACATAGATAAAAATCATTCTTGCGGATGCCCTACATAACTAGAAAAGAATGTTCAATGAAACCGTCCCGTGTGAAAAAGGTTGTTAAACCCTGTTCTAAAGGTTTAGCATTGTTATGTTACTAAGATTTTCATAGACTCCAAAAGCAATCAACTCTCTTACTTGATCATAACGTATAAGAAGAGAGGTATTTGAACCAAGGGCATTTAAGACGCCTGCCAGTTCGACAGCAATATATCCAGCTCCGACAACCACAACTTTTCTATAAAAAAGAAAACGGAACAAATTATTTAACAAAAAGGTTTTCATTCAAATTATGTACTGACATAATCCTAATCATTAACTTTGAATCAGGCTAATATGCAAAAATATGACTCAGCACAAACTACATTACAATTATGACTCTTAGGATATAACGACTAAGAGGGTGTTCTACTTAATACTTATTTAGTGATTGTAAAAAAATAAATGTGGATTTTACAGATAAATCAGTGTTTAAAAAATGAATTCATTTCTGCGAGTATTTAGTTCTAATTTATAATGATTACAACCCTTATAGGGATTTTTGATATTTGAAAAAAACTTGTAATCAGTCAAAGAAAAATGCTCTGCCTATATTTTATGTTACTCACCTAGGTAAATCCTCCAATTCAAAAAAACCGTCACTGGTTATTCCGTGCTCTGCGCCTGTTGAGTTTAAGAATGGTAAAGGTGAATTATTCTGTTACAATTTAAATATTCTCATAATCTCTCATTTATGCTACAATTTATATTCTTTCTCTTAACTTGGTGTGCATATAGTGTTTCTATTTTGGTATAGCTAGATATTTATAGTGTTTCTATCTAGGTATAGCTAGAAATTTATAGTGTTTCAGTCTATTTATAGCTAGATATTTTAAGCCACTAAAAAGCATCATCAGATCAAAGAAGTCATCCTAACTCTTCAAGAATATTAAAAAAAGCAAAAAAACCAAACAATATTACTTTTAAATGAAGCATTATATGATTTAAAATTTAACATGCTCAGTATTTTTAAAATGAGTGAATTAAAAAAGAGGAGTTTTGAAAATGGCCTGAGACAAGAACTGGATATCCTCTGACTTTTTTTAAAAATTTACTTTTTGCTTAATAAATTGAAACATATTTTGTTATAAAACTAAGATAAGTAATAATGAAAACTAACCAATAATGAGCGTACATCCCACCAAACACATTAAGTACAAATAAACAAAACACATTTGTATGAAAAATCACACACAAAATGTATTCCTATGATATGAAAAACAATAAAACTAAGAAACACATGGCATTTTATTTTGGCATTTACTGAAAATGTAAAGCCCAGATTGTGGCATGTTGAGCTTTAGGAATCAAGCTAGTTGGATATAAAAAAAAAAAAGTAATGTCATCTTCACCTGGAATGCTGGGAATGGTGGGGCGACCACCTGTAGCAATGAGAATGTGATCAGCAGAGTACTGTTCGCCATTTACTTCAACACTATTGTCAGACGTAAACATGGCATGACCTGTAATCTTCTCTACTTTGGACTGAAGAGAGAAAAAAAAATTGGAATAAAGTTTTAATGATGAATTAAGAGTAAAAATAAAAAAAGAATACAAAATAATGGCCACATACGTCTGCCAATTGGAAAAATTAATTTTAATCTCACAAAATATCTACCCTTTAGGAAATTTGTAAGAAAATAAAATTATTTACCTTATCCAAATTGGATTCATAAATACCGTTCAGCCTTTTTATATATTCATCCCTACTCTTTTTAATGCGTCTGTACATGAAAAATAAATTATTAATAAAGTCAATGTTGGCAGTTTATTTTCAATGTTCAAATGAATTTCCCCTTAAAAGTTCAAACACATTAAAGAGTACTATCCTCTCGGTTTTCAACAAACCCAGTGGTTCTCAAGCTGGGACAATGATCAGAAAGATTAAGATGTCTTGCGGGGCTTGAACACCTATTCATGACAGGCCAGTGGTGGAGGGAGCGGGCTCTAATAGACCAGTTTCGCACGAGCCACTGTCCTTTGAGAACCTACTTTGGGCACCTGCTACTCAAATTCCCCATTTCGACCAAGTGCAGCCATTGTGAAGAAGATGGAAACATTTGAACATGTTCTTTACCAGTGCCGCTGACTGGTGGTCAGGTAATTTGCTGGCATTTGCCTATATGTTAGTCCCCCCTAGATGCTAAGGGAAATCGTTTTATCTCATAATAAGTCCTGAAGAGACTTTGAGAAAATTCAAACAGAGAGAGATTTTATCTGAATCTAAACATAAAGTCTAGAGCTTTTAACTCATGTGAACAAAATTTTTTTGAAATTCAATTCTTTTTTTTTTTCTTTTAATAAAACATCTCACTATGGCAATATATACATGAGTAAAAACAACCCCACCCTCCCATAAAAACTATCTCCACAATAGAAAATAAATAAAACCTTACTTGAAGTCAAAGCCTTTAAAATCAACATCAAACCCATAGCCTTTGTGTTCGTGAATCATTTCAGCATGTGTGGCAGTGTAGTACATAACCTTTTTGGGTACGCAGCCAACATTCACCTGAAAAAAATAATGTTTTTTTTTTTTTATTTTTCAGATTTTAATAAATGGGTTACAAAAAAAAAAAACTTAAGTTATAATTACTTATAGCCACTTATAGTTTTTATGAAACTCATTAACCTATCTTATAAAGCCTTAAACTATAACCTGATAATGAATCAATAAAAGTGTGACACTAATTTCATCTGTTTTGTGAAGTAGATAAGCCACTCTCTACTGAGCTTGTGAATATTATGGTCATTTAGAGGTTTGATACTATTCAAGAACAATGAATGATGTGACACAACAGCTTCACAGTTTGTGACACTTTAACAAAGGGCTTCTTAAAAATGTAATGGCTCAATACTAGGTCGTATCACATATTTTTTTAAGTTCAATCTTGGTTGCAACATTATCACATAGCTGCATGTACTTAATCTTAGTAATCGGATAATATATATATATATATATATATATATGTATAATTATGTAACATTTTTATAGAAATACTACAGTCTATGTTTATGATGATGGTGGGCTAATGCAGCTCCCATATTATTAATTTATTCCCCCCCCCCACTTCACTGAAATTTATTAAACTGACTCTTCAAAGTACTTTAAAATGTATTCAAAAAACATAATGCAGCTCTCACTCATTCAGTCCACTTCTGGACTAACCAGATTGTCAATTTAAAAGAACTTGTCCATAAAGCCATGATTAAGTATTTGTCTTTGATGTTTAAACTGTAAATTAAACTGTAAGGAACTATTTCCCTATTATTTATATTAATTTATAACATTATCTAATTAATACTCAAAAACTATCACCTTAATTAATACACATAAAATTGTCACCTTAAAAATTATTAAAAATAACCCAAAAGTATCAAACATTAAAACTCCTACACTGTCCTAAACCAAAAAAATGCTTTAAGAGGAGATTCTTAGGGGATAGACACTTTATTTGAACACATTTTAAGTCAAACATGCAGTGGTTTTATTTATGTCTCATGATCAAACATGAATGCCTAAATGAAAAATATGCATGTCCAATAACTCTCTAAGACTTGGGCAGTAAGAGTCACAGCCAATGTTGGCATTATGCAGCCAGTGCCGGCTTTAGGTATAGGCAATATAGGCAGCTGCCTAGAGCGGCATTATTTCAAGGAGCGGCAAATTCCAGCAAAATAAAATCAAAAATATAAAAATTATACATAAAATAAATAGATTTGAGAAAGTGTAAAATTAAATAAGAGCACAAAATTGCTTAGAATGGCGACAACAAATAAGTCACGTGGATTAATGCTCTTAATTTATTACATCACTATTATGACATCACTAAAAAAAACTTCCAAAAATACACTACGTATACTTAAAACTCTTTAACTTTTTTAAAGTTACCAAATTTTAAAAATTTGTTATGAAGAATTTGGACCAGTAATACAACTATAAATATATCATATTTTTTTTATTTTCATAATTTGGATTTACTTCAAAATAAATAACATTTAAAGAGTTTTCTTAGAAAAATGAAACTAAAAAGGGCGGCATTTCTATCCTTGCCTATATCACAAAAATGTCTAAGGCCGGCACTGGCTGCGTCTGTTCCTACATATTTAAAGAGGGGTAGGAGGTCATTTTAGATCCATGGTTGTAAAAATGTACCAACAGAAGTATAGCAGTAACATCATTTACATCAGTAAAGTGTCACAAAGTGCAGTGAAAAAATGAAATATGCAATTCAAATAAGTGCATGAAAAAAATACTGGAACATTTGATAGAACCTCTGCTAGTCGATAAATGGAAAAATGTTTTCTTTTTTTATCAACAAAATTTGCAAAAGTTACAATTTTAGAAGATGTGTATGACAATAGTCCAGATAAAAGAAAAGACACCAGAGTCATCATGATCCTCTTGGACTGTGAGCTGTCTTAACTAATTCAACTAACATTCAGTGACAGTAGAAAGTCATAGTCCTAGTAAATAGTATCTGCTGGGGAGAATTTTCAACCAAATTAGTTTAGATTCCGCTAACGTGAACATTTATTTTTAAAAGAAATTAGCAATTAACTTCACAGAAGACCCAGAAGTTGTTAAGTAGATTTTCTTACAAGATTTTTTTCGCCTAGTCATTGTTCGTGACTTTATGACACGACGATTATAACAGAAAAACTCAATGAATGTCAAAATTTCTTACACAAGTTCCACCCCATCTTCCTTCCTCAATTATTGCTGCTTTAATTCCAAACTCTGCAGCTCTTCTTGCACTGGCCAAACCTCCGGATCCACCACCGATCACTAGGTAATCAAATTTCTTAGCAATCGGTGCCATAGTTGAAAAATAACGTCGAAACATACACAAGCTAAGAAACCGGTAAATAATGTAAACTTCCGGTAAGTCATATGTAGCGAACTATAAAAAGAGGCCATGGCTATTTATAGTTCACGCATATGTAAATGAACCTGCAGTAAATACTGTATATTGGTAAATCTTACATTTTTGTGGGTTGTTATGTCTCTGTGTGATTCCATCATCCATCGACACATTCTAATGAATATATTTTTTTTAATTAATAGCTTACCACAGGTTTTCAAAACTACAATTTTCGTAAAGGTAGATAGGTGTGTGGTGGGGGAGGGGAAGTCCACCCTGAGCAGAATTCGGACTACAAGATGCACCCAGTGACGTAGAGAGGGGGGAAAGGCAAATTTTTTTTTTCGTGTCCGTCCAAGCATAATTCAAAACAATTTCATTCAAATTACAATAGTTGAAAAAAAAAAACACCAAAACATCAAGGACGGCAGCAGTGATATTCTAGTTATTAAAATCATTTTAGTTATAGTTTTGATTAGTTTTTTTAGCAATCATTTTTATTATTATTTAGTTATAGTTTTAAATTCATTTTAGTTATAGTTATAGTTAGTTTTTTCATCAATCATTTTTATTATTATTTAGTTATAGTTATAGTTATTGAATAATTTTCGTAAGCACTGCAAAACTTCAAATGCCCATCATACGACAGAGACATGCCAATTAAATTTCAACATCCACTGCACCACACACTACACTATCACACTACACATGAAGTGAACAGAAAATAAGTTTAAAAAAAATCTTGAAAACTTTTAAGTTTGTAAAAACCAGTAGTAAAAGTGACTTCCAAGTTGAATAAAAAAATTCAAGTTGCTTTATTTCAAATTGTTACATCAAACAAATTGTTGCCTAATTCGTTCAGCAAGTCACTGTTGACTTTCAGCCATACTCTCAGTTCCAGCGACTTCTCCATTCTGTTCCTCCTCCCGGTGGTCAGCATCCCACAAACTGAAAACAGCCGTTCAACAAATGCTTGAGAAGCAGGTGCTGCTAATAGGTCTAGAGCCATAGGTGCAAGTTGACTGTAAGACTTCGGACAGCTAGCTTCTCAACCAAAATGGTATGGCATTGTCTTTGATTGCATTGCATTGGATGTCAGCAATGTACTTGTTTGTTGATCATGCCGGTGGCCACATTAATTTCTGACATCTGCAACTGATGAGGTGTGGCACTGTCAGATGCAGAAAGTTTCATTGCCAGGTTTGGAAACTGAATCTGAAGAATACTCTGCTGCTGCAGTTGAATTTCATCTGGTGATTTTGTTCTTTGTTGTTTAACCTGTATATAATGTGCACAATAGTAAAAGTCAATCAGGTGATTGACAAATAACTATATAGTACTTTTACACATACTGGTTACCGGCATGGCAACTGACAAGCTCAAATTAGAATAATAATTTGTATCAGTATTTAAATCTATACTAGTCTATACCAACTTGCAACCAGTACCTCAAAAATAAAACTCTTAACACAAATTGCTGTTGGATTATTATTCATTTACATTATTGTCAGTTTTTATTCAAAAACTGTGTACTTATACAACATGCCATGCCAGTGCCACCACCCACTACCAATAATAGCATTACCATTATTACAGAACTAGATAGTAGATTCAATTTCATAGCAGTGAGCTAAATGACATAACACAACTATAATTAATACATAGCAATTTTGGCATGTCTGATGGAGTAAAATTAAGTCACACAAACCTCGTTTATTATGTATTTTTTGTCAGCCTCAAGCAGCTTTATCATTTCTTCATCTTCTATCATCATAGTAACTGCCAGCGATGGATTTAGAAGGCATGCTGCTGCTGGTATTGGGTTGAAATTGTCAGCAGCTGGATTCATAATGCAGCTAAACCTGGTCTTCATATCTCTCAGCATGGTTGATGTAACTGACTTTGATACCTTGCAAGACTGTAGGTAACACTGCAGCTCGATAATTGCAGGCAGTATATGAGAAAGTGATTGACTGTCTGTTTGAAGTTTATCAGTCTGCACAGCAAACGGCTTCAACAGATCAGACAATTCTTGTAGTCGCATCCATTCGCTAATCAACAGTGTGTCAGTTTTCATCTCAGCCAGTAATTCAGTAACACACGCTTTGAGTTCAATAAAGCGAGATATCATATGGTAAGTGCTGTTCCATCTGGTACTGTTATCACTGACAAGCACTTTGCCACATCGTTGTTTAATTTTTTCTATCCCTTTACTTGACTTTCTAATTTTTCCAACCATGTGTCTAACTTTAGTAAGGAGGCTGTCATAATGGCTGAATGCTTTTTTCACCACAAGCTGAAGCGAGTGAGCTAGACACGCCATTCTAGGATACGGCATATGACTAGATTTGTCTAACTCTTCTAATTCAATTGAGTAAACAAAGTCTGCCGGTACAGGATCAATGTTGACTTCTACTTCTTTATCAGTGTCACTTCCTTCAGCATAACTGGCATCATTGTCCGAATTTGAAAGATATTCTGCCTCTGTACTGATATCATTATCGTCACATTCTTGGTCAGCCATTTCTCTTTCATTTAGCAATCGGATGGCTTTGGTCATGTTGGCTCCACTGTCAGTGACAATCATCAACACTTGTTTAGATGTAA